>CM023484.1:36287249-36619749 GCA_013339685.2 Hyalomma asiaticum | reverse complement strand
GAATGCAGCAGGCGAGATTAGGTTATGTCCAATTATAGCTGGGACAAGAGGGCCCAGCTATAATTGGACATAACCAAGATAAGCCTCTTAACAAAGGGTTCGGCATTACGTTTCAGTGGTTGCAGTAACAGCGAAAGAGGGTAATTGGTGAATCCATTGCGGGATCATATTGCCAGACCTACGCTCACCTGTATGAAACACCTGAACCAATCAACAATACAGCCAACGTTGCGGGCGAAGCCTTTTCTTTGTTAGTTGGTGAAGTATCCTTGAATTTGGTGTAGCCTGTTCTGACGTAGGCTGGCCTTCTGGTGTTCACACATATAAGTAAAAAAGTTCTCTCAAATATGGAAAAAAAGAAGAGAGAACTAAGAGGTTCAAAAAGACACCCCCTTCCTAATGAGAATAGGCTGCGTGATGACATGAGAAACACAGAAATTCTCGAGGCAAAACGAAATATTTATGTTAATAATACTGGCGATTCAGGAAAATGGAACATTGAGCTAGTTTATATAGATTCGTCTTAGTTAATGCGCTACAGCACGGACACAGAGCTAACAAGGGGACAAATGACGGTGCACTTTGCACCGAACTTTATTGCCCACATAAGCAGGTATATAAGTACACAACCAGCGCCACGTTACAGAGTCCGGCCTCAGGTTTATTCGTTCACACGATACAAAATGCAAACTAACAATCCTTTGCGCAAAGGATTGTTATTACGCAAGCAGTTGTCGTGACTTCTATATGCTCACAACCCACGTTCCTCCGCTGCCTTACTCACAGGCTACACGCATGTTCTGAACGCATACAAGAGAAAGGGGGTTTCCGATGCTGACATACCGGGAAAACCCCGAAAAGATACCTCAGTCCGTCCAAACTTGTCAATACTCTAAGAGGACCGTTTGAGATGCCAGAATGTTCTCTCGCAGCACAAGAGCGGCTGGCAAGACACGTTGATTACGCAAACGCTGAATTTACTCTGCACATTCAGTAGCACTTGCCAACCGTGCAGGCAACGTATGCAGCAGTCTAACAGAGGTTGCCTTTCGTGTTGCTTAAATCACCGCAAGTTTTCTGGTTTCTTTCTTTCTTTCTTTCTTTCTTTCTTTCTTTTCTTTCTTTCTTTCTTTAATATTTCCTGTGCCTCATGCGTCACGCAAGTGGCAAAACCACACTTTGGGAATATCGTCGTTATTAAATAAGCGCCTGAACATCAATTTTACCGGAAAACGCTCTTCCAGTGTCGAAAAATTTATGCGTACCACCTGCGCTCTCCACACGTGGGCTTCCGCTACAATACGACAGTTTGCAAGTATATCACAAGGTAGCCAGTATATACCGCGATTTTGCAAGGGGCACGGTTCAATTTTCAGAGGATGTGATATGCGGAACGTACGAAACTTTGCCGACTGGGAAATAAGTAGAGACGACACGTAACACGGGCGTGGATTACACCAACAGTGTCATATCGGCTACCGGCAGGTCGACGAGCTAATGTTTCGCAAACTTAGATTTTTTTTAAGTGGACCCTCCAACACGTTTTGTGCATAATCACAAAACGGTACCAACAACTCGTGGAGGCTGCTGTTAACATGTGAGCCATATATTATTGCACTGAACGAGCCAGGGAATTCGCAATTTAGTTTCCAACACTGCCGGAAAAGCTGGGCGTCGTTGGTGCCGAACAAAACCAGACAATAAATAACCACTATAGACTTATGTGTGCGGCTGCCGTTGTGCCTCTGCACCAGCGAATAAGTAAAACGTGGTCGTAGCAGTTAAAACAATGCCTGCTCTTGGTGGCCTTATCGTAATATGTCGCCACGCGCACTGCTATACGTACACGTAGTGTGCATGCCTCTCCTGGGTTCCGGTATTCCGTAAACGAATATGCGCACGCACAGACGGATTCCCCCCACGGCTGCGGGGTTAAAATTTACCGTCGTTCTGGAATGACGTAATCGCCGCTGTCACGCTGGCTCACTGGCTGGAGGGGTGTAATTTCAGCAATATATACGCAGGCATCACTCTAAGAACTGTGCATTCTGAACGACTGTTAGGGCTTTTTTTTTTTTACTTTTGAGAAACGGGCGGGAAACTGTTCTTACGCCGAAGCACTCTAACCTAGAAGCTCATTTGTTTAGAAGATGCCGAAGTGAACCAATTTCACGCAATATCTGGACATGATGATGTTATAAGAACTGCACCTCTTTTATTATTTACAAATAGAGCTTATTTGCCCTCTTTAAAGCACGTCGAAAACGCAGGCTACTACAACCCACCGCTCGGTCTTGGGCCCAAACAGTGTCAATATTCGCTTCTATCAATCATCCACGAACGCGACAAATAGAGGTTTAATTGCATTATGTTCACTCAGAAAACTCTCCTCTTTGTATTGGCGCTGGCCCATAGCAAGCGACAATCTCTGAAAGCATTCGCACACGCTTCGATCAAACGAACTTCGTTATAAATTCCCGAGCTACTCATAATGTCACGCGTCCCTGTGCACACACAACGCGAAGTGGGTGACGCGGCGAGCACCGCGGCACGCTTTGCTCGACAGCTCTCCACTTCGTCGCGCTCCCCCGTAGCCGCGCCAGCTGGTACCACCGGAAAAGCATTTTCGTTAACGTGCTCGCACTTTGTACCCGAGGAAATAAGCCTGATCGAGGGCCCCCGTCTGCGGAGAAGTAATGAATAAAGCTCAAAAGTTCACGAGAGATTGAATGAAAGCGTCAAACTTATATCAGGACAGCGGAAGCGGAGAATTGACCGGGCTGCGAGCGAACAAGGAAGTGTATCAAAATTTGGGAGAGAGAGGTGCATACGAGAAGAGTTGCAGAGAGTTAGAGAGAGAGAGAAAATGAGAAGCAAGAATAACAGTCAAGCTGCCGATCCAAAACGTTGGAGGATTGAACGAGGAAGCCCGTTTGTTTAAACACGAAGAATAGTTAGCAATACAAGAAAGAAAAAAGGAAAAGAAGCACGGTATAACAGCAGCAAATTTGAAATGCATAGAACTAGGTGGAAGCAGCCAAAACAGAGCGGTTAAGACAGAGGCACACAAGCAAGTGAGTGAGTACGAAAGGAGCAATAAAAGGAAGAATCGCAGGTGGAATTTGGTGGTTCCGGTCGATAAGAATAATTAAACGAGCAAGGAGCCAGAAAGGAGGTAGTTGTAGAAGAAGCGGAAGCTAGTTCAATATGGGAAGAAAAACTCGGTAGCTACAGGATAACGCGGAAGCAAAAGAGTGACACAACGGGCACGCGTGCATAAACGGACAAAAGCGAAATATGCGGACATACGAGGGTTCTTAATTTTCCACGAGGGCACACTTAGAGGCGACGACTTGAATTGCTGCCTGGTGTATGGAAAGTTAGTGGCTCCTTCGGAATGTCTCCCTTTTGGTTCTTTGGTTTCGTGGGAAAGAAATTACTTCCCGCACTGCTTCGAATATTAAAGGGCAAAAAGGATTAAGAAATAAGACCTGTTCTTTTGTACGGGTTACTCCAGGAAACGTTAAAGTTTCCGATCAGTATTTATTCTATGTGCGCCGATTAGGACACTTGCTCTGCACGACTTCCTACTATGCCAGAAAACTGTCGGCAATAAAAGCTTGCGGAAATATATTTTTCGCAAGGTGCGTAATATATGTTACTCTAATGATCACATCGCATATATTTCTCTGAAAAGCGTTGCGGGTTGAACAAGTGGACGCCTATTCAGTCGTCACTATAGTAGAAGGATGAGATTGCACCAGACAATACTGTAATAAAGCAAGATTGAGTGCGACCAATTAAACTTCCACATCTACTACCCGAGGTTTCGAATTTCCTCATACGTCTATATATTTAACCATCCCAGTTCTTCATTTCCGTTCGCAGAAAATTACGTTCACCGCCTGCCGTTCGGAAAGTGAGTGACTTTCCGAACGTTATACGAAGCAAATCTCGGCAAATATTTTTTACTCGTTACCGAGTTTGGGAACGCAGTGACGGTTATGAAAGCAACTACGAAGAGCAGAATTCTTAAGCACGTGGTAACATATGGCGGTTTGCGAGGCTGAAAAGTTGTAGGTGTTTCTAACGTTACGTTACGTAACGTTTCGGCGCTAGCCTCTAGGGTAATACCTCAATCCCAAACGGCATCTTTCTAGGTCTACTTACAGGTACATGCAATCACGCGTGGCCCATACCCGCGTCTTCAATGCGGGATCGCCTTATTTCACTAGAAGAATGTGGCGAGAAAAAAAAAAGAAAGAAAAAAAAAGGACTGCCTTATTAACAGCGGAGCTGTTAACGTCGAGGTTCACCTGCAGGGACCGGTGTTCGCAGTTAACGGAGGAGCTGTCACGCGAAAGGGAAAAGTGGACCCGCTCTTGCCCTTGACCCCCTGCCCACGCTGCCACACGAGAATGATTATGCGAACAAAAATAGAGAAAGAAAGTAATTAAGTAAGTAGGTAATTAAGTAAGTAACCAAGCAATTAACTAAGAAATGATTAGATAAGCAGTACAGTAAGTGAGAAAGTAATTAGGCAATTATTTAGGTGAATAAATATTTAAGTGTGTGAATATTCAGATATTGCGTAAGAATTAAGCAAGTAATTAAGAGGGTAATTAAGTAATTGAGGAAGAAACATTAAATAAATATAAGAGAGAGAACTTTTTAAGCGCATACGTCCTACTCACCAATGAAAATGAGCGCACTCTGGGCAATGAAAATGAGATGGGCACCATACTATAAATCTGACATGCATATTGGAAGGAAGAGAAACAAAATAGAGAAATAATATAATAGTTTCTGGGGTTTTACACCCAAAAACTACGATATAATTATGAGAGAGCCGTAGTGGAAGGCTCCGCAAATATCGGCCGCCTGGGTTTATTTAACGTGCTCTGACATCGCACGGTACACGGGCCTCTAGCACTTCGCCGCCATCGATACGCGGCCGCCGTGGCCGGGATTCGAACCCACGACGTCAGGATCAACAGCAAGTTAAGTGCCATAGCCTCTAGACCACCGCAGCGGGTAACAAAGCGAAAGGAAGCGCAAATTAAAGTAATGTACGTACACACGCACACAAAAACAGTGGAGCAGCTTCAGTCGCCTATAACGTCACGAAGACAGGTCAAACAGCTGTGCTGGTGGCATCACTTTGCCTATCGGCCTTTCAACTTTGCTTCAACTTTGCTTATCGGTCTTTGACTAGGGGAGAAGAGTGCACTGCCGATACGCAGCAGCACTACGTGCGATGCCGTGTATTGTGCCTCGGACTCCTCTTCACGTTATTTGCCCTCTTCTTTGTCTTATCCGTAGTCTAGCTGTGCTATAACTATAACTCATGGTATCTCTATCATGATACCAAGATAGCACTATTATGTAGCACTATCGCTATTACTATCATGTATGAATGGGCGTAGGCAATGACGTGGCCAGTTGAGAGCAAGAGCGGGTCGTCTATCCACCAGTGCGGCGAAGCTGCACACACGGATGTGACAAACCTGGCACCACATAAACAACTTCGCTGTAACGCTGTAACGAAGTCTCAACTAAGGCACATTCGTGAAGGACAGCCAGTAGATCACGATGGCCTTAGTCGCGTCCGAAAGCACACCCACTCAGAAACATACAGGAGTCGAGTGTCGTAATGCTTGATGCTAAGAAATCTAGGATGTCTCTTTAGTAGCAATTTACGCTTTGTAAGGAACGTGGGAGACGATGCGCGGCCTCACCTACAGCACGCACTGTCAAAAGAAACACACACACACACACACACACACACACACACACACACACACACACACACACACACAGGTGGTCACAGCTGGTCACAGCTGTGTGTGTGTGTCACAGCTGTGACCAGCTGGTTTCGCGGTACGCTGGCGCCATGTTCTTATGCCCACAGTCCTCAAAACTGCCTTTTGAGAATCCGCCTTGTCGATTCTTTCAGTAATTCGATCCATAATCCCATATTTTTTAGAACAAGAAATTTAGAGTTTGCATTGCATTTATTTCCGTTTCATTTCATTATTTCATACCATTATTTACACGCTGTGTTACAGGAAAGGGAAATTCAGAAGCAAGAACCACAATGCAAGGATTGTAATGACAATTTCGTTTCGGTATATTTAATGATTCTCTGGTATATTTTTAACCAGCATCCCATTGAGACAAAACTGAAGTCCCTGTGCGATTATTTCAATGCCCGAAAAATTCCCGGAACCTCCGATCAGTTGTCGATAAAAAAAGAAAGACTGACTCGCCTTCCCGCCATGCGCAACTGATTGTCCAGCAACGCTGTTAAAAACTACCGCTACAACGTCTGAGGGTGTTAAGAAATGCATCTTTTTTGTAATTACACTGTTACAAACGAGGATATGGGATGGATTCGCGTATTTACTCAGCAGAACACATAATACACGCACAATTCAGTACACCATGTTGTGCCGTTCAAGAATTTGAGCTGTCAACGCGCTAAAGGTCTCCGTTCTGTATTGTGCAATTTTGTGCTTTTTTTTTAATTGGGAGCCATTCCACTCTGTTATGGTGATTGACGAGAGAAGCTGTAGCGCTTCACACGTGATTAGACAAGGGCACACGCGTTCACTTTTCATTATTAATGAGAACGCATTTCTTGGCTCACGAGTCGGAAAATCCGCTGCACCACGTCCTGCGTCAACACGAATGCTACCACAAGTCATGTGACCAAATGTTTAGGTCACCGCATGGCGTCGTGACTAAGTCAACATGAGGTCGTAGCGTAAGATTTCGTGGAGACGTCATCACATTACATCATTTAAGACGCCATTACTTCATGTCACCGGTGACGCTCAACGTAGAAGAAACCTATCGATGTCAGATTTCTCAAGAAGGCTCCTGAAAATAACGCCCATTCATGGTTTCTAAGGCCATAAAACATTTACTTTTGCACCGTATACGCGTGTAAATTTATGCGTGCTGTGCTTTTTACTGTATACGATGCACAATGTCATACTAGTAATCGCAGGGGTTTTAAGTGCCACAACCACACTATGGCTAAGGCACGCTGTATATAACGGAGGGTGTCGGAACTTTTGACTTCTTGGGGTTGTTCAACGCAGAGCACAAGGTCCTCTGACATTTTATAGGAGGTCTCACTCACAGTCTCGCAAATTTGAGACCTCCTTCTGTATCTGCGTATTTTTTACATGCAATGTACCATGTATTTCTGATAATAAATCAAATCAAACCAAATCAAATCAAAGATGCACCACCGCAGCCTGGATCCAACCCTCGTCATCGGGGGGGGGGGGGGGGGGGGGCTGCAGCCAAATACCAAAACGACTCAACCACCGCGGCAGATGCAAAGCAGTGCGCGCTCACGATGTTGCCCAATCAATCAATATTCATTGCAAGTACCAGTGTCCTAATAGAAATGTTATTGATGGGCTTTTAATCACTTCGTGATGGACTTTTGATGACCAAGTGAAAGACGGCTATGCAAACGGTCACATGTAGGCTCACGGCAATGTGAACAGCAATCTGTCACTTGAGTAGCGATGTGGCGGCGAAGTGTACACCGTCATTGTTCGCGTGCGCAGTAGCAATGGCATAAATCAGTCACGGCGGAACGCGAGTAATCTATTTCGGAGGAAGAATGGTAGAACAGTGCTACGGAAGTTCTAGCAAAAATGTGGGTCGATCACAACACTGGGTCTCAGAGCGCCCTCCAATACCATTGTGCGCTAAATTATTTCAAGCAATAACGCACCCAAAGCGGTAACACTGTAGGCAAGCTCATCGATGCTGCAAAACGCATGCGAGCACATCTCCCACAATACAGAGAAAGCAGAAGAAGACGATATTCGGATCTAAGTGAGGTACACACACATTCGCTTTCTGCGTAATTTCGGTGAGGTGTTGCGTCTCTAGAACTCTTATCGATCTGTTGATCGATATGTTGATGCATTGACATCACACTACAGCCTTGTATTATGTCAAAAGCTGTCTTTTTTTTCCTCGGCGTCTGTTAAGAATCTCTTCCCTTTTCGAATGCATGGTATGCCTAGTGTAGTACGTATACCTTCCTGCAACTTTTCAATATTTGCATAGAGCCTTTGGCTCTTCAGTAAAACTAGAAAACGCTCTCTCTCTAAATGGCTGACGGCGTCTTTAGTGATATACGGGCTCTAAAGAGGAGTGCCTCTGGGGCACTCCTCGCTGTGCAGCGCCCACGCTGTCACTCTCAGGCTTCTACAAACAAGTATTTACCCGAGCCCTGCGGCACAGTATACTATGTACACCGAACGGTTCCCAAGCCCGGACTGTCCCCTGTGTGGTCGTTGTGCTGACTTCGAGCGTGTCCTGCGGGGCTCTGCCACGACCGGTCCTCCTTTCACAGAAGACGAAATGATGAAGGTCATTAAGGCTCAAGACCGGACCTCTCAATTTCTCGCCGTCTAGAACGTCCGCGAGAGGGCCGTCAGGTCTGACCTGATGGTCTCCGAGTGGACATTGCGTCTCTTGCGGCTCGCGTCTATTGTGGATAAAACAAAGTTTCACTCACTCACTCACTCACTCACTCACTCACTCACTCACTCACTCACTCACTCACTCACTCAATGGCCACGCTTTAATTTTTATTCGACTGATCCGGCGAGAACTGGGAGTGGATGGGGCACGAATCAATCCGCGAGAAACCGGCTGTGTCACACTGTATGGCGTTGAGCCAAGCGTTACGAGGCCGTACGTCCTAGCGCACAGCGAGTTCTATGAGTGTCACGGGTCTACACTGGGAGCGGCGACTGCGACGTGACGATTAAAGGCTATTTAAATGTCCAGCGTAAGGTCGGCACGCGCGTGCGATTGCGACGGCAGTTACAATGAGGACGGTTGAATGCTGCAGCGCACACGGCGCTTGTAGCCAATACTCCTTGAAGTGTGCCATCGGGGCAAGCAGCGGCAAAATTTAGTGATCAAAAGCGCCACCAGTGCAGGTGCAGTTCTCGCACCGCGACTGCGGGTTTGCCCGGTGGCAAACTATCGGCGTCGGCAAAAATATACGTGTAAAATATGCGTATAAAATATACGTGGTCAAGACATATATTTGGGCCATTTGTTTCACAATCGGAATGGAACGCGCCAAAGAAAACAAAGGACGAGGCGAGGGATGAGATGAACACGGTGTTCGTGCTGTCCGTGTTCTCGTCCTTTGCTTTCTTTGGCACTGTTTTACTATGAAAAATAGAAACTAAATGTCTCAACAGGCGGGCTTGCACGAAGGAAATTCTTCGGGAAACCATCAGCGTTACGGAAAACGTTCTTTAAGTGCGTAAACGCGCTTGCTAGCGCGTGTGACAACTTGCGGGTGTTCTGCCTGTTCAGGTGGGCAGCTGTGGCGCAGGGGTCAGCGCATCGAGTTCCTGTGCTGAAGGCCCAGAGTTCAAATTCGGCGCTCTTAACATTTCTGCTTTTTGCTTATTTATTTACATAGATATAACGATCTCAGTACGCGGGGGATATACAGAGGAACAGTCAAAGCGCCATTGTATCGCAAATTTGCAAAACGTTTTGCACTTGGCAGATACATCTTGCAACGTTTACGTGGCGCTAGTTAGACACGAAATACCAACATTGATTGATTGATTGATTGATTGATTGATTGATTGATTGATTGATTGATTGATTGATTGATTGATTGATTGATTGATTGATTGATTGATTGATTGATTGATTGATTGATATCACTCGACGTCACCGCGGATGTCTCCGACGTCATGGACATGCTAACTTCCGTAGTTCAGCACTAGCTATGCTTCTTACGTTTGTTTGTAGCCGCAGTAGATAGGGAGAGGGAAATGAGAGAACGGCAGGATGGTTAGCCAAAACTAATGCATACGGTTCGCTGCCCTGCACTTGGGGAAAGGAGAATGGAAATAATGTCGGGGGGAATAAATAAAGAAAAAAGAAAAAGCAACAAAGAATAAAAACTGAAAAGGGCACGAGTATTGTGGTCTTTCCAATAGGCCACTGTCACGTAAGATATTCAACGAAGCCTTGACCGACTTCCGGTGCGATGACACTTGTGGCCGACACTCCAAGATTGTCGCAGTATGATTTAGTACCTAGGGAGGAAGGCTGGTGAATCCAATGACGCGACGCGCTAGTTTGATCGCTATTCAGGAAGAAGGAAGAATGAAATAAGCAAGAACTGACGTACTTGCATTTATATGCGCCTTGAATATACCCAGATGACCAAAAGCAATCAGGAACGACGCAAGTTGCCAGGCCATGCTTCTTCAGCTCGTGCAAGGACCTACATCTGGACGTCTCGGTCTGTGCTGAAGTGGAGGGCTTGCCATTGCTCTGAAAACTGATTTCTGAACTGTTGCCATGACCGTCTTGGTTGTCTCGTGAATTAACCTTAGAATTAACACTAAAGGCTGTGCAGATCCGTTTAGGTCAGGATTAGTAGTGTTATGCAATGATGCACTCAACGAAAAAAAGGCACAAATATAACGGGCAGTATTCTTTCTGGGGCTTGGTGACAGTGCTCCGGTAGGCGGTGGTTCTCCTAATTGTGGTTACATAAACTGACACGAAGACTAGGAAGCAACAGTGCAGTGGAGAAATAAGTAGGCGTGACGCTGAAGTGGGGCTCGTGGCAACAACAACATGGCTACCTGAGTAATACGGGATGATAAGGTTGCCACATTAGCGACTGCGCACATGCGCAAAACATATCGTTGCACGTTCTTCCTAATAAGAGAGAACGCAACAAGCGTTGAAAGCTGGGCGAGTTGGTACTGGTTGATCTTCTCCCAATGAGCGCGGCAGTCGGAACACAAAGAAAGAACGAAAGAACAGTTCTGCGCTTGCCTGTCTTTTTCCTTCTTTGTGTCCCGCCTGCCGCGCAATTGGCGAGAAGCTCAACCAGCGTGAACATTCGTGCAAAGGTCGAATTGCTGTACGATATGCATCTAAAGTACGGGAAGTGCAACGATGGCACTTTGAATACAATGTACAACAATGAGTTATTATCGCTTGTTTGTTTATTTGTTTCTCCTACCGTCTCCAAGTTTGCCACATTCCGTATTTGTTTCTATCTATCTATCTATCTATCTATCTATCTATCTATCTATCTATCTATCTATCTATCTATCTATCTATATATCTATCTATCTATCTATCTATCTATCTATCTATCTATCTATGTCTGTGCGTCTGTTTTTCTTTTTCGTATTTAACTGTCGCTTCCTATATCCTATGTGTATGCATCTACTGCTTTCAACACACTTCGTTCTGACCTGTTTAGCTACCAACATTTTCTCGCGTTCACTCCATTTTGTCTCTATCTCTTTTTCATTTACTTCTGTCTGTCTTTCCATCAACCTAGTATGTTCACTCACTCACTCACTCACTCACTCACTCACTCACTCACTCACTCACTCACTCACTCACTCACTCACTCACTCACTCATTAGCATATAAATATATATCTCGCTCTCCATCTACCAAACAATGCTTTTGCCGTTTCATGCTGCACCTACCCAACTTTCTCTCGCACAAGTTTATTTCACCTTCTCTCTATTTGTCTGCTTCTATCTGCCAGAACGTTTTCGCTCTCTCATTATTCTCTGACGCCACTTCGTTGACGTAAATTCAATATAGTTCCACGAAATTCTTAAATATCCTCGTTAAACCCGTTCGCGTTCGAATAAGCCGAGTAACTACACGGGGCCCCTATGCGCCTTCTTTATAGCGTGTTGCATGCGCCGCGCGGGGCTTCCGTTTCTCGGTTGTAAGCACCCGCGTCGACACGTTCGTTTCGTAGGTGCCTCGCACCCGTGCAATCGGAGAAGCCTCGCAAACAACAACTGGGTCAAATTTTACGACGCTGGATGCGAAAAGAATCTCCCCGCTTGAAACGAGCATACGAGAACGGGTTATAGGAGAAGGCGGTCTCGAATTCCCCGAGCGTTTCTTTACGTCGTTCAATACAGTACCGTGACAGACTGGTTCTGCTGCTTTAGACTTCGGCTTACTGTTTATAGGTTATTACCCAATCACTAGCGTCATTCGCCAATTTGTAGAGTGCTGTCATCAAGGACGTTAGGATTCGCACACGTTGGGAGAAGGATGGAAACAGGATAAACGGGAAGGCAGAGAGGGTAACCAATTCAGGATGACCATATGCTACCCTATATAAGGGGAAAGGGATGGGGAAGATTGAAAAAATAATGAGTAGGCAGAGAGAGAGAGAGCTAGTTTGACGCAGTTGTTGTTTGTAAGGCTTCTATTTCATAGATTCGAGGCACTTACGAAACGACAGCGTCGAAGCGGATGGTAATAGCCATGAAAGGGAAGCCCTGCGCGGCACTGGCAACACGATATAAAGAAGGCGCAAGGCGAGGCGAATAGTTATACTAGTCTCGGCTCACTCTAGTGCGAACGGTATCACGAGGATAATTAGAAATTTTGTGGAACTGTAATATATTTACGTCATCGAAATGACGTCGGAGAAAGTTGAGAGCGAACGTTTAGAAGGGTCACTCAGTAGCACAGAGTCAGCCAGGTGCTATTTGGAAGTACGCGACATCGCTATTACAGCCGCTTGTGCAAGTCTTTTGTTTTTGAAAACTCCAGCACTGCCTTCGTCGCCCTATGCTACAATTACCTTTTCAGGCAACAGCTGGCAACACTTTCAAGGAATGTTGGTCTATGGTCAAGGTGAGCTACAGCTGTTGTCAGTGACTGTCGCTGCACGTTACAGGCAAACGGAGGGAATCCTGAAACAGACGCTAAAGCAAGACATTAAGGTGGTTTGTACTAATCAATTATTCTTAGAGAACCCTCATATAAAATGTAGCCATTTAGGCTCAATACTGGAAGAGGAAATGAAGACGAGACATGAATTTTTGAACTTCGCGCCGCATCGCCGCCGTGGTCTAGTGGTTATGGCACTCGCCTGCGGATCCGAAGGTCGCGGGATCAGATCCCGGCACTGGCCGCTGCATTTCGATGGTGGCGAAATGATGAGGCCCGTGTACTGTGCGATGTCGGCGCACGTTAAACAATCCCCAAGTGAACGACATTTTGGGAGCACTCCACTATGGTGTCTCTCATAATCATGGCCACTTTGGCTGAATAAAATCATCTGAAACACGCTGTTAAGTCTCTGGCTTCACAAGAGTCCAATTCATATCACTTTTATTTTACCGAAAGGTACTTATGTAGGCTTCCGCAGATGCCGTGCAAACGTCAGGCTTACTTGTGCGGCAAATTAGGAGTGTTGTCGTCACGTGCATTTCCTCTTTGCTCGATTTCTAGCTTGCTAAACGTCTTCTCTACGCAAGGGTGGGGCTTTTGGTATTTTTACGACGTTATTTAATAAAACGACAAAAGGAAGGTTCACTTTGTACCATTCGCGCCTTCTTTCTCCGTACCTGTCACTCTCAGTAACATTTTTTTTTTCTTTCTACTCCTCTCTTTCCGACGACCGAGCGCCAGTAGGCAAAGTTAATACGGTTTTCTCCAGTGTGCAGCTTTCCTCACCACGCCCACTGTGCATTTTGCGCTCCCTGAAGTCCACGATTTAGGTTAATTCAAGGCGCTTTAGTAGCAACGTTGGAGCAGCTCAGTCGACCTTCGTACATAAAAAACGGTTTAGTTCGCGTGGCCAATGCTTTTCTTAATTTATTCTACGTGTTATTATAATGAAAATTAAGGGCGTGGTGCACTTACCTCAGTTTACTGGTATTTTGTGTTCGCTTGGCTTGCGTGGAGCCGATGCTTCTCTACGCGAGTCAAGCAAAACATAAAAAAATACTGAAAACAATAAAAGAAACAGGGCAGTCAAGCATTACTAACATTTCCCAAGCCCCATGCGTGAGCAATATGGCGCTCCAGGTGAGTGGCAAACGTCTAGCTTTCTAAAGCTTGAAGGCGTGCGTTCGATTGCCGGCCGCAGGTCGACAGGGTCGGAATGCAAAAACACGCGCGTACTTATATACTATACGCGCTTGCTCATGTACCTCAAGCGGCCAAAATCATTCCGTAGTCCCACACCATGGCAAATGATCATATCATGGTTCTGCAGCGTAAAACCCTGTGTATACTAACTCAGTACATACGCACAGGAATGAATGAAACAGAAGCACACAGAATAGCACAGACGCACATACATAGGCAGCCCCGCCACGGTAGTCTAGTGGTTATGGCACTCGGCTGCTGATCCGAAGGTCGCGGGATCGAATCCCGGCCGCGGTGGCTGCATTTCGATGGAAGTGAAATGTTGAGGCCCGTGTTCTGTGCGATGTCAGTGCACGTTAAAGAACCCCAGGTGGTCGAAATCTCCGGAGCCCTCCATTACGGCGTCTCTCATAATCAGAACTTGTTTTAGGACGTTAAACCCACAAATCAATCAGCCAACATACATGGGCATGCGCACAGGGGGAGTGGGAGGGGGGAAGAGCTGCCCCCCCCCCCATCCTAATCACCTGGAGGGGAGTGCGTTATCTGCTTTATAACTTCACATTCCACTAAGTCTTGACAGAAATGGTCTCAGTGGGAAGGGGTAATCGCAAGGAGGAGAGGGCACAGCAACGAACCTTCGCCTCACCCCCCCCCCCCCCCTTCTTCCTCCAGTGAAGAACTCTGCGCACAGGCCTATGCGTACATAGCTATATGCGAAATCACAGAAGAGAGTAACGCACGCGCAGGAGTTAACGATTTATGAGATTGACACGCGTATTCAGACACGCGTAAGCCATGTTGTAGGCCCTCCTTGCACACCTGCCTTGAATTTCTTGCGCTCTCACAAGAAAATGATGAACTTTGCAGATGCGTCACGCTGTCTGTGTTAACGCATTTTGTTCACGCATCGCGAAGATGCAACGGCCGAGGCCCAACTAGCGCCGGAACAACTTAACATAGGCACAACCAGGAGGCGCTGGTACAATATTCATGCGCGTGGTGGCAACGCATTCGTCCTCTGTAGTGGTCAGAAAACTTCGTTACATATCTCACCGCGAGCTGCAGCTTTCCTGCACGTCGGATAACACTGCGACTGGAAGCGTTATTCAGTCGTATGCGCGAAGCAAGCAAGTAGTCGGCCACATCGCAGTGTTGCGCGTAATCAATTCAGAGTGCGTACATTAGGTTATGGATGTAATTCAGTGTTCGCACATTAAGTTATGTACACGCGCCACCTAACCAGACAAGACTCGAGAAATGTGGTGTTGGTAGACCGGAACGTTGCGACGCACTATGAAGAGCAAGTTATATCCAAGAATCTTAGACGATCGAGGCACAGTAATTCCCTCATTAACTGTAACGCAAGCTGCTGGTTACACGCCGTACCAGCTTAAGTTATGAAAGGTGCGGTTTATACACATTAGAGGTTGTTTGAAGTCAAGAGGAGGATGTGAGCTATCGGGAATACAGTGACTTTGGTATTTATAGCTGAAGATAGGACGAAAAGTGGTGTTTGCATTGGCTGTGTTACTACCACTGTGTAACTTTGACGTAGCAGCAATATTCGAGGAGATGGAGTAAAATACCTTCCAGGTTACAAAATTGCCGTACGTGACTCCCTAAGGGAGTGCATGACTTGCCGAAGGGAGTATATGCAGAGTACATTACAAATGGCTTATTTTGGCAACAAAATCTAGTAACAATTCTTTATTTGAGGTTCGGTCCTCTCAGAGCGAGAGATAAGCAAAATCTAAGCAAGATAAGCAAATGTCGAGAGGGTTTTTCGGTTTAGATTGCGTGCGTGTACTATAGCACCGACGAGAGTGTGTCTAGAGGATCTAAGGATACTCACGCGAGCTTTAAGCAGGGAAAGATGATTTCTGCTTCAGTCTGACGATGGAAACAATAAACGTATGACAAAAGGCGAGAGAACAAGACGTGTGGAGAGACGGCATCTGAAGATAAGACGTTCCACGTTCGTGTAGGTTAGCAATCGCGTTTGATCGGAACTGTGCTCTTGTGCTGTTCCCACAAATATCTCTTGCATCCCTATCAGCGCTGTTAAGTACAGAGTCTTTCTGCATATAAGGATACTGCTATTTCTGACACCCAAAGCTTACTCATCGTTACAGAACTGGCATCATGCAACTTTTGTTCCGGCCAAATACCACGTGCGCATCGGCATTCCCGTCAACGCACTTTACATTTGTATATGGTTTCTCGGGAGAGCGAGATTTGAGAACACTTGCAGAGACAGGAGGGAAATCAGAGCGAATAGGCGCAGGCCCTCACGGTATGAAAACGCCGATAACAAGGAGACAGCAAGGTGAAAAAAAATTACAAAGCGCTGTTCTATGATACCTTAACAAGCTCTCATTTCTTACATCTCGAAATAGTCATAATATCCCGCGTCATTTCTCCTTCTCCCGCCTGTTTCAGAATATGGCTGCTGCAACCGGTTATTGTAACCATGACATCTTGTTCCAGAAGAGGCCGTCAATACCACGGCACACTACTGCGGTTGGGTCAAGTTACAATAAGACTATGCAACAGGAACGTTCTCTTCCATAGAACGCTAGCCCTGCACCCAGCAAAAGAACACTCGAACGGCACGGTGGTCTAGTGGTTATGGTACTCGGCTGCTGATCCAAGGGTCGCGGGTTCGAATCCCGGCCGCGGCGGCTGCATTTCATTGGAGGCGAAGTATTGAGGCCCGTGTGCTGTGCGATGTCAGTGCATGTTAAAGAATCGTGGGTGGTCGGAATTTCCGGAGCTTTCTACTACGGGTTCTCTCATAATCAAATCTGGTTTCTGGGGTTTTACGTTCCATAACCACATCAACCAAGCAAGCAAGGCAGCTTCAACTCAAGAACTAACAGAGAACAAACAAAGGGATCGTCAACGTCTTGTCAGACTGCACACAACTGGCACGGATGAATTCCGGTACAATTGCTCCCGGCACGGGAACGAGCCAACCCGTCAAACGACGCGAAAAAAATAATAAATAAAATAAACAGCAGAGGCTGCTCGCAAGACATCAACAGCCGTACCACGTGAACAGCTTCTTGGCATCGGCAACGGTGGCCAGAAGATATGCCTCGAGTGGCACGAACGAGTAGCCCATTGCCGATGTTCGCTGCAATCCTCTGGCGTAAACAATGCATGTAAGAGAACATCACCGCCCGTTCCGGGCCTTGCACGAAATTGAGCTCATTTCCCCTTCATTCCGCGGCAAAAGAGAGAACTCATTTCTCGCTCGGAAGCACACTGAATCAAGGTCAGGAAAAATTCCGTAGCGGCAACCCTGGCAACAATCCCATTGCCAGGTGCGTAGATACGGTACGACTGCGCGAAAAAGGTCAGAAGGAATCGGCAAGCGAGCACAATCTATCCTACCTCTCTCGCCCAGTTACACACCAAAGCGAGTGTGGTTAGCCGTTTTCCTATTGCTTATTACTTCATATCTTGTTGCGCCCATTTGCTCTGACTCGCTCCCCTTGTTGTCTATGTACGAAAGCGAAGTGAGCGGAATGAGGCATTTCCCCCGTTGCGCTTCTTACTTCCGTGTTTTACTTTCTTGTTTCTCGTTATGCGATAACGCGTAGGAAAGACTACGCCATATATGCAAGCACCCACAAATCGAGTATGGGGCTGTCAGCGTAAAACGTGCCGAGTCAGGCTGCGCGCGGAGCGTGTAAGAACGGAAATAATAAATCGGACCTTCGACGAGCGCTGCGCATCTCAGGAATGCGGCCTCTGGAGATCTCGGAACAGTATACGTTCCTTAGCTGAACACAAACTTGTTGGAATTAATAACAGCGATTACTTCTGGTTACCGCGAGGGGGCGGCGTGTCATAGTAGCATCCCTTTTTCTTTAAAAAGGCTAGAAAATAAGAAGCACTGCTTTTAGGGAAAGCGCTCAGTGGAGGATCAATGAGCACAATGTTTTTTCTCAACGACCGTACGACCGAGTCACGGCAAAGAGGATTTCAGAGAGTGTTTTCTTAGGCAGCCACTACACCGCATATAGAGGGCAAAGTAATGCCGGGGATATTGCCGCTCAGCATAAGTCGCACATTGAAGAGCAATACTGCTATAAACTTGGGGAAATAGACCTACTGGTGACGGCTGCAACACTATGGAGTGGGTTATAGATGCACGATTAGGAATAAACATACGGAAACAGCGCTAGGGAAAACATGGTCGAGCGCAGAATCCAGAAGCCTAGAGAGGGAAGATGCTTTCCGGAAGGAAGAGCAAAGAAGCCGAAGTAATAAAACTTGGGCAGGCGCACGACGGGTTTGAAAGAAGTTTTCCTTGATATCCACCGCCCCGCGGCTTCACTCCCTTGGGCATCGATCTATATGTAAGTTCGTATAAAAAGGCGCCGTCGCAAATGCGCGACACCATGCACTTGCCCTGGATGCGTTCCAAGTTGAACGTGCTCTATATGGGACCACTTGTTTACCGCTATATCCGGGATGGACCTCTTTTCGGTGAAAGCAGAAAGCGTGCGACGGATGCTGGAGTTATAAACCGCTCCTGCGTTAGTTTTCTGTAAGTACGTTTAGTTTTCCGTTATTTTACTGTTATGCTGCCTCTAGTGTTGGCCTCGGTTATACCCGAACATGCACATATATTAGTTTGAAAGACATGAATGTCGCAAGCAAGGCCTAGCACTTTGCTTACTGTCTGCAATGCTGTCTTCCTCGGATACTCTCACAGGCGATGCAAACGAGACGTTTCTTATTAAGGTGAAAGCTTTGAATGTCTCGTGGAGAGGTGACCTTGAGGAAAAATGCTGCGGCAAAGCGAGTAAACTTTTCTATATATAGTGACTCTTAGGGGTATGAAGGAGACGCTTCCTTCTGTCTCCCGTACTGGGGACACGGCTAAGCACCTTTGGGGAGGGGGAAGGTTGACATGAAGGAGGGATAAGCGAACCTTTCTAAAACCACGGAATCCCTTTTCTAGCGAGGGCGAGTAGCGGCGCGCGGAAAGAGAATCAGCGCTACGCGGCGAGGACAAGCGACGCCTTAAGAGAGCAAGAGAGTTGCACGCGCATAGTCACGTGCAGTAGTTCCGCGGGACGGACTTACGTCACGTGACGCCGACGAGTGAAGAGGAAGGAGACGATGACGCTGAAGATTGGGAAGAACACGACAAGGAAGAAAGAGAGGAAGATGACGAGGACGACAAAGCAGGGAAATAAAGACGACGGCTACGAAGAAAAGGAAGAGAAGGCGAAGAAGTGGAAGAGGAAGAAGAAGGCCGGACGACCGCGAATAAGAAAAAGAAAATGAAGAGGACGAAAATGAAGAGGAAGGCGATGACAGAGAAGAAAAAAGAAGAAGCAGACGTCGAAGAAGTGGAGGAAGAATAAAAAGGGGACATTGAAAGAAAGGAAAGGACGGAGTAGCGTAAATGGAAGAAGACCGACAGGGAAGAACGAGAGCACACAGGAAAGTCTACAGCTTACGCTGGCACTATGTTACGTTCTCTGTTCAGGCCTGCCTCACCACGGTGGTCTAGTGGCTGTGGAACTCGGCTGCTGATCCGAAGGTCGCGGGACCGAATCCTGGCCGTGACGGCAGCATTTCGATGTAAAGGTGAAATGTTGAGGCCCGTGTACTGCGCGATGCCAGGGCACGTTGAAGAACCCCCAAGCGGTCGAAATTTCCGGAGCCCTCCACTACGGCGTCGCTCATAATCACATCGTGGTTTTGGGACGTAGAACCCCACAAATCAGTCAATCTGCGCACGTCTGGGATGCTTGGATATCGTCAAACAGGAATATACGAAGCGTCGATGCAGACTCCAAGTTCGCATTCTATAAATATTGCAGGTTGAAATTCCTGCTGAGCTTGAAACTAATGTGAGCGAAAGAGCACAGGGACAAAGAACAGAAGATACAAGGACGAGCGCTGTTTTGTTCTTTTTCTCGGCGTTTTCGTGCGCAAAAGTTTAAAGAATAACTTGTTCCAACTAGGTGGGCTTGCGGTTTTGCTCCTGCGGAGCTGTCCAACATATTTCAGTTTTCCTCACAACTCGGCAATGTTGGAGCACTATGGTTTCGACAAGGTGTCCTTGATGTGAAATAAAACGTGTCCTTGATTACGACAGCGACAGACTTCAGCTCACTAGTACTGACGGACGCGACGGAACGGACACAAGACCAACTAATTTTCGACATCTTAACTGTTGCTGCAGTGAAAACAGGACATCGTCACAGTATAGTCATCTCTTATTAGAACGGTGCGCTACAGAGTACAACGCTATTCGAGATATTTTCTGTTCCGCTATCTGGCCAAGTACACCGGACTCACCCCGCATCCGCGTTAACGACGTTCTATCGGCACTCCTTTCAAGGCGGACTGCAAGGACACCGCCCGGCTTCGGCTGCTCCATTATTCATCCTCGCACGCGTGCGATCGACAGGAAACTTTCTGGTTGTTCGTAACCATAACCGCGTAAGAATACTTCCTCACCCACGTGGTGGCTGGAAGTGTCGTCTAGCTTGTTCTTTTTTTTTTTCACTTGCTCGGCGGCTTTGACGAGAACAAAGGAATATGGGACCCCGTCTACCTCAACGTACAGAAAGGAACAATGAGCCCACGTGCACACAAAGCGGAAATCTTCGGTTCCGGTAAGGATTGCTTCAGACACCTCGTAGAAGACAAGCACGCGACATGGTTGAGCAATCTCTCGTTATATAGTCTAACCCGGTTTATCTATAGCGACACTCCCGAAGCATCACCTGTGTGCTTGTTTGTTGTTGTTTTTTTGTCTGCACACGCACGCTGCGCACGAACTAGACCTCCACAAGAAGCGAGCAGGCTGTCAGGAAGATTGAATTTGCCTGGTTGTTCGAGTTATAGAAACGCTGTACGAGGAGGCTGAAGGGAACTATCCCACCTGTCGTATTCACCTGCCGCGCTTCAGTGAGCATATAGTATACCGCTGCGTGTTTACCTGATAGCAAGTTCGTGATGAGAGCGTGGCCTGCGTGGGTGTAAAAGACGTATAACTTTCGCCACTCGCCGCGGAAGTCTTCTGCTGTCTACCAGTCTTCATTCGTTGTGCAGTGTTTGTTAACATGTTGAGGACTAAAACCGGAATATCCGCATAAACAGTTTCTATCGTCAAAGTTTGCATTACAGTAAGGTTTAATGTGGGCGTGTAATTACCGGCACTTTTGTGCGGTGCAAATGTATATGCATGAGTGTACCGTAGTAATATAATATGAGAAACTTTACGCTACGACGCACACCCTGGCATTTTGTTTTAACGATGTCGCCCAAGCGCTGAGCGCGGGACAAGCATCTAATATTCTCGAAAAGTATCAAGATGTCCTGTGTACGCCGCGCTGGCGCGCACAGCACACTCTACTGTAATCGCCCTGCCGCGGTGGTCTAGTGGTTATGGCACTCGGCTGCAGATCCGAAGGTCGCGGGATCGATGGAGGCGAAATGTTGAGGCCCGTGTGCTGTGCGATGTCAGTGCACGTTAAAGAACCCCAGGCGGTCGAAATTACCGGAGACCTCCACTACGGCGTCTCTCATAATCAGAGCTGGTTTTGGGACGTTAAACCCCATAAATCACTCTACTGTAAGCGCTGTATGCTACACTGTTTACTACAAGAAAGCGAGTCTGCTTACCGCAGCCGAGGACACTGGGGTACGCTTAGAGCGCATGCGCAGCTCTTTGACCATTTTGCCAATGTGCGGCGTCGCACGGCGCTGTTTACTTAAACATTACCTAAAGAGATATTGTAGTAAGAAGCAAATGTGAAGAACGTAGGAAATGGCGCTAGCAGTTGAGAGTGCTTTGTGCGCCTGCACACCGTACACAAAATTTGTTACTTTTTGAGAATATCAGAGGCTGCCATGTCCTGGCGTTCGGCGCTCGCCCGACATTTTTTCTTTTTTATTTTTTTTTTTGAAGATGGGAAAGCTGTACGCATATTTTCGCGTATTGAGGGCGCATATTTGCGAGAGAATCTTCAGTTTACTTCAAGAGCCACCTTATTTAGCAAGTCTGAGTAAAGCGCGAAGTTTGGATTGCATGGAAAATAGTGAATATTCTTGTATGTTCAGGCGAGTGAATGGTTGCATAACTGTTTTGTTGTTGTGAGCACGATCAGAGCGCACGGACGGGTCGACTATGTAACGTTCAGGTATTAGTTGCCGCCTAAACTCCTACTTTTCAGGTGACAGAGGGCGTTTGTGTTGTCTGGTTCTCTTCGTCGCCACCGCACGCCTTGCTTTCTCCCACGATTAATTTATACAAACCGGCTCAACCTTTGCCCTTCCAGGCAACTATGTTTACATCTGTTGCATGCAGCTTATATAGTGCACACGTTTCAGGAATGGAAAGCAAGTACACGACAACAAACGCTCCGATTGTTGTTTCAAAGCGAATAAATTACTGTAATGGCTTCTACGTCGATGCTGTAGGGTAATAAATCGCGCCGTCACGTGTACATACTCCCTGTATATTACCCTGAAGGAAAACAGCCGTCGCCAATTTTCTTATCCGGTTTTCTGTGCCTGCACGACATTTAATGGCCGTTCTACACAGCAGCGAGAAAATGAAGCTTAATGCACTATTGAACAGGAAGGTGCATGCGAAAAAGTAACCAAATTTAAAAAAAAGACACTGTCAGAAGCGAAGCGTGAAACGCCTTCTTCTTTCATTTTTTTTTCCTGAGCGTTCTTTAACGGTACATTAAATGGAACCGGTAAATCAATTTAGTGCACTGAAACATTTTCTTCAAGACACTTTTGTTTTATTATCGCAAAGAATAATTTTCTTCTTTAAAATTTGGGCAAAAAGCATTAAATAAGATTTATCTTTGCATGGTTTTCATGTCCATAAGATTGCGCACGTATGCCAGGAAGACGTCACTGATTTAATCAGTATGACGCCGTTGATAAAAATAATAAATGAGGCGCAATTCGAAGGAGCTTTGAAGCACATCGTTTATCGCACCAGGCTTTAGTCACTTCACGTATTTTTTGCAGCACCTGCTAGATGTGATTTTAGACACTTTTATATAGTTACAGACAACAGTAGCAATGCCATTATAAGTGGCCCGAAAATTTAATGCTCGGATCCCGACGCTTTTCTTTTTAACAAAAAAGCGGCCGGAAAAGTATACAATGATATAAGAAAAGTATACAACTCAAGGATATAATTCAATTTGCATCTTGTCTAAAGCCTTCATTTACATCTTCTAGAAGGCACCGACAAAAAAAATTAAAAAGCGAATTACGGTAATTCAATTCTCGGTATCCTGTTTTCATCGCGGAATAAAAGAGCTTCACACAGGAAGCCGAAAAAAAGTCAACCGGAAGCCATTTCTTTTCACGCCTTCAGAGGCGACGCGTCATTTGCTTTCGTATAAATGATTAGCGACTTTGCAAGATCAAACAGTTCGCGCTTCTGTGGTTTTGGTACCACGCAAAATTAGCTAGAGGACTTAAAACGCAAGATCTTTTCCATACTCAAGCGCAAGTTGCATTTCGTTTCTGCGAAAACACTGGGTGTTTTTGGGCAAAGGTACTTCGAGTCCCATAAATGTTCATCCATGACACCGGAATGACTGAATGTGTGGGTCGAAGTAATCCGAATGATTCGCCATGTATTACTAGTTTTTTGAGAACTACAACGTTTGATAGATGGCGCTCGGACAGAGCGATCGCTGGCAAAATATTCGCAACGCTAAATCATGCAGCAAATAACACTCCTCTTCATTCAAAGAAACAAATTACTAGGTTGCGCATAACAAGCTCGGGATAAATACGTTAGACGAAAAACTTTAAATGAACAGAAAACGCATTTTCATCTGAGAAAAGTAAGTAAAAGGAACAACATTAAGACAACGCATCCTGTCCCACAATGCCACTTGCGATTTTTCATTAAGGTTCTGCTCTTGCCTTCGTTTTGTCTTTGTCAGCCAAATGTCTCTTTGATTTCGCTGTAAGTGGTGTAGGTAGAGTGTACATCCGCTTATTTTTTCCTTCTGTGCAACGAAAGACTTTCTTTCTTTCTTTCTTTCTTTCTTTCTTTCTTTCTTTCTTTCTTTCTTTCTTTCTTTCTTTCTTTCTTTCTTTCTTTCTTTCTTTCTTTCTTTCTTTCTTTCTCTGTACACTGCCCTACGCATGATATCTGGGATGTAGCAGTGAGCTGAGGGCAAAAGTATGCGCACTGGATCCAAGCTGAGGGCAAAGGATTCAGTAGAGAATCAAGAACAACCACGGATCCGCTTTTGCGTTACTACACGACTACCGCCATTGCTGATTCGAGTGGGACGATTCGCGCTATATTGATTCTAAAAGGCGTGTTGTATTTGTCCATTGGCGTAAAGGCACTCAAGAGCGGTTAATGCGAGCGTGATAATTTCGTGTCGTATAGTTTCGTTTTTCTTCTCTAACGGCGCGTCAACACTGCGGCAAAAGGGCCAAGGTTCTTAGTATAAAAAGCAAAACAAATTATTACTGATCGATAGGAAATTTCAGCGAAAAAATGAATGCATAAAAATTTACGAGAAGAAGCAAAAAGCAAAAATAGCGGCGAAAAGAATGCAAATTTCTGAGGCTGGACAAACATCCGCGTTGTCTGTAGTGCCCAAGAGAAGGAATTTGTTCGCAAATAAATAATATCTGGAATGAAAACATTTATGCCAGTTTTCTTAAACGCCTTTCTAGATTATTTTTTTATAAATTGGGTGGATAATATCTGTTGAGTACCGCTCAAGAACAGCGGGCGTTGTAAAAGTAATTCGTTTATCATTAAGTAAAACGTTAATGAGAAAATGTAGATTGCCCAAAAAGTATAACAAGGAAACGTGACAATTTAGTGAGAAAATCGTCCCGCCTTCATTAGAAAGTTTTCAACAGCTGCGCAGGCATATTCACTGGCTATGTCATTGCGAGACTCCCAAAATCCCGAGACCGATTCTGGATGTTGTGGAATTGGTCATGTCAGTAATAAGGCGGCATTCGACAACAGGGCGGTATTTCACAGTTGTCATAATAGTGCCCTCGGAATGATTTATTGATTTCTGGGGTTTTACGTCCCAAAACCAGCTATGATTATGAGAGACGCCGTAGTGGAGAGCTCCGGAAATTTCGACCACCTGTAGTTCTTTAACGTGCGCTGACATCGCACAGTACACGGGCCTCAACATTTCGCCTCCATCGAAATGCAGCCGCCGCGGCCGGGATATACCCTCGGAATGGGAAAGTTCAATACAATTAGTTGAAATGGTTCCTTAAAGATATTAGTATTAATGAAATAAGAATGTGAGAATGATATATGTATAGATGCGAAATAAAGTTCGAAGTTCAAGTTCATAACGATATTTTCTCCATTTCGACAGCATGTGCATAGCGAAGTCGGTTTATTTTTATTCAAAAGCATTAGTGATGTCATAACAGTAATGAGTAGAAATAATAAATTATGTTTGGGCAAATTTCTCTTCTATCCACACTAATGTACCTCATTCTGTTTCTAGTTATCCAAATTTTCGTAACCTATTTCCCCTCTAACGCGCCTGCTGTGCCTCCTAATACTATGAACATCAACATCATCTTCAACGAGATGGCAGTTCCCTGTGGCAAGGCACGCTGATGACGCAAGAAATGCAGTTCCGGAAGATCTGCCGGTAAATTTGGTTTAAATCTCACTCTCTCGCTCCGAAAAGTCTCCAGGTATCCTTTATACTGAACAAAGTATCTTCAAAAGAGGCACAGTGCAACTCCATTTCAGCCTGAAAGGCGGCAAGTGAAAGTTGGTGCTTTCACTGCCAATCGCTCTTCCCATAGGTTGCGCGCAGTGCGGAGGACTCCACTGCTACTCGGTGATGTACACTCTCGCAATTTCCTTTTGTTTTTTCATCTTTTTCGTCACACTTGGTCACTCGCAAGCTTTAGCGAGGTATATTAATCTCCCGTCTCACGACGAGCGATTGCGGCAGAGCACGGGCGCCGATGTATCAATCGCTACATTAATCACGCTCACGCAACCATTAGGTGTATCGATGTTATTGCTTGAGCGAGGGCTTGCGTCCCTAAATCACGCACCACACGTGTTGGCCACAATGTGAAAGGTAGTATCCATCACTGCTTGCCCGCGAGTCCAGCTTAACAGTAGCGTGTTGCCACAGCGCTACTTCATCGCAAATAAGGCAATCAGTAACTGTCATGTGGTACAGCGACGAATAAATTTCTTCTTTTTTTTCTTTAGAAAACACTTTACAATTCTCTGCATCAGTGCAAGAGGAAAGGAGGGAGTGGGGGGACTATTGATGCTTGTAGGAGGACTGACACAAAATTTCTGCGTCTTATTTTTTTTTCTTTTTTGCACTGCGGTAAATACCCAATAACCCACCTACCACGGCTCAAGGTCCCTTTCGCTCCACTGCGCGACGCTAAGTTACGTGGA
The DNA here is from genome assembly GCA_013339685.2 of Hyalomma asiaticum. Classification (NCBI taxonomy): domain Eukaryota; kingdom Metazoa; phylum Arthropoda; class Arachnida; order Ixodida; family Ixodidae; genus Hyalomma; species Hyalomma asiaticum. The sequence goes on along the minus strand of CM023484.1, from coordinate 36,593,342 downwards.
GCTATTTTAAAACACCACGCCGCAGTTTCGGTTTGAGAGAGCACAGACCACAGAGAAAGGCCGACTCAAGGCGGCGGTAATACAAACACTGCTGGCCACGTGACGCGTGACACTGCGACGTGCGCGCCGCGCGGGGCAGCGCGTGCACGTGCTCTTTAACGATCTCGTTCTGGCATCATCGTTCTCATCCATAAGGCGATAAAGACTGCGTTATGAGTCCGGAAATGAAACGTGTCGTGACAGTCTGTTTGCATGGAAGCAAAGCTGATGTCGATACCACGAGAGGCTCAGAATAGCGCTCTGTTGCGCGGCACAGATTCAAATTAGCTTTCAATGTGTAGTAGACTACCTAGCTGTTGATGTTTTGTATTTTCTGTGTGTGTACGTGCGTGTGTGTGCGTGCGTGCGTGCGTACAAATCATTTCCGCATGTTCACTCGTTTTGAAAATCGCTCCGCCACGGTGGTCTAGTGGTTATGGGACTCGGCTGCTGATCTGAAGGTCGCGGGATTGAATACCGGCCATGGCGGGTGCATTTAGTTGGAGGCGGAAGGCTGAGGCCCGTGTGCTGTGCGATGTCAGTGCACGTTAAAGAACCCCAGGAGGCGAGCAATGGAGATGTTCCTGGTAGCGTAGCCGATAGATGCGGATAGCTTGATTCTCCAAATGATGAAGTCATGGCATTAAGTAAGCGCGTGATGAAACACGGGCCAAGGCGTGTGAAATATAGAAACAGGGCCTCATAAATGGCAGAATATACTGTTTCACATCGCATGCTGTCTTCGTGTTGTCCGACTTTATACACCGCTTGTGATGATACAGCCCTCGGCGTTCATTCTTTACCGTGAAGCAGCATGTCATAAGTTCGTTAAACCTCCACTGCGTCGGCTCATCCGTGATCTATAGGCCGCTCCATGTAACTTCATGTCCTGCAAATAACAGGCGTGCAAAACACGAACACAGGGGAAGAAGAGAACTGGACAACACGAACGCCGCCGTCAGTGTTCATGTTGTTCACTCCTCTTCCCTTGTGTCCGTGTTTTGCACGCCTGTTCTTTGCATTATGAATCCTTACCAACCCGCTCAGCTTTCTGTCCTTTTGAGCTTCGTGTCCTGCTATCTTGTACAACCGCATCAGTTTTTCCGTCAACCGCCTAGATTTATTTACAAACATAGACCACTTAGACGCATGCATAGACCTCTACAATAGACTCGAATTTCTAGCCGTACCTGTTATGGGGACGCTGCGGTAACCACACAACGACCATCCAGCTATTTCTTCTTTCGAGATTTTTCACCAACTTAAGTCATCCGGGCTTAAGCAGTAACAAAAGAAGAAAACCATTCTTCTCGGCGTTACAGTAAGGCTGCCTCATTTTTTACCGAGAGCATGTATTACTCATACTTAATTTTGTGGTTCAAGTAAGTCACCATTCAGTTAAGATAAATTTGCGAAACGAGCGACGCGGAAACTGGTACTTTTCTTCTACTGTCTGTAGACGTCATCGGCAGGAAAGAGAGCTAGCACAGAGGTACCCCAGGCAACAATGTGCTAATTAAATCGGTCTTTTTTTTTTCTCACACACAAACAAGTCAGATATGATTGAGGTAAAAAGACGCACCGAATAAGCTTTCGCAGTATGACCTGGGGACAAATCGGAAAACTGTCTCTGACGCTGATAATTAAGCGAGAACATTTGTTTTTGCAAACCTCGTGATTCGCACGCATTAAACGTTCCACTCCCCTGTGAAGGAACAAAGTGGAAAAAGCAGAGGCGGTCCCCCTAAGGTGGACCAGACGTAAGCACAAAAACAGTTTGTTTTTTCGTTCGGAAGGATGCCCTTAGGCACAACATATTCACGCAATGGATCAATAGGCGCGCCGAAAGCTGTCCCTTTTTGCAGCAGGATAATTACCAGTTCCTCTATGTTGCTCAACCATCGTGTCTTGGTTTTATTTTTACTTCTGAAAGAGTTCAGATGTTTTTCTATATCGTCGAAGCGGACTTTCTATGTTACTTCAGTCTCCACAGAATTTGCAATTTTCTGTGTATAGTGACGACACACAAAGTAAGTTGAAATGTTTTCTTTTTCCATTTAATTACAGAGTTTGTAGAGTACACTGTTGGCATGAGTTTACAGATAATCACTCCTCTTTTTTCGCAAACTTTGTTACACTTTTCATTCTTCATTACAGACCCAGTTTTCGGCGCTTTGGTGAAATGCCGCATTTCACAAGAAGATCTATAAAAGCTAAAACTTTATTTTCTTCTAGCTATGCGGCGAAAAGTTATGTGTTGTGATGAAATGACGGATTTCGCCTTCATAAAGTGGAATAAACGAAGACGACGACGTGTTGTAAGGTATCGTGAAAATCATGTTCACATGCGACTGCGTAAGAATATTTTACACGCATTGCAGTGCTCTTGATCAGGTTGTGAATGCGCCTTCCTCTCCCCTTCACCCAACTGTTTTTCTTATTTTGACGCAGCGGTAATGCTTACGCTCGGAGCCTACAAACAATGCCGGCCTTGGCTGTGATAGCCGGCAGGCCGTTGCCAAGGTGTGGAAACAGAAGGCTGGAGCTCCGAAAGTCGGAAATAACTGGGCGCTGTAGCCCGGGACGGCTGTCAAGAATATGTCTCCGCACGTGAAAAATGCCTTCATGCATTTATTCGGAGACCAGTGACTTCAGCTCGTGCCTTCCAAGTCCAAGCTGATTGTACTTCCTCTGAGTCAACGCGTCGACTCTGAGAAAGTGCGTTGATTTACACGCGTACGTACACCTTTTGGCTGGTGCGCTTGCCGAGTCGTTTTCCAGGCTCCCGTGTCATTGCTACCGCCTGTTCATGTAGCGCTGCGCGCTCAGAGTCTCCGCACGCGGACGTTTCAAAATTTATGAGCCCGGAGTAAAACGATACCATGGGCGCCGGAAGCCGTTAGAGTGCGTTCCGTGCAAGTACCGGTGCTACAAACAGCAATGGACAACAGAAAAGAAATGGCGATGAATTTCTTTAGAGGAAACTCTCCTGTTGTGTACTCTCGTGGAAAATGAGTCTAAAAATCCACCGTTCGCCATCCCGATCCCGGCGTGAACACGAACGGTACCAAAAGCTACGCGACGGAGAAGTTACATCATCACAAGATGTCACTGTGATGTCATGTTCACGTTAATAGATCTCCGATCCAATAAGACTTCCTGCTGGGCGAGTTGGTTTATACTTGCATAGAAAAGCGGCACGCTCAAATTGAATGTGGACACAGTAAAAACACAGACGGACGCTCGCACGAATCTCCTTCGTGCTCGTCCACGTCATTACGGTGGCCATGTCCAGTTTGAACGTACGTCTTTTATTCCGGAATCTCCTACTGATGTCAAGTTTCACAGAGATGTTCCTGCGAAGTTGATTCATGAATTTCGCATCTGCAGTGTAGGCGAAGCTGCTAAAGTCTTTTGTACTGGGCGTTATCGGTGCGCGTTAAAGAAACCCAGGCGAACAAAATTTCCGGAGCCCTCCCCTACGTCTTTCCTTTGCTTTCCTCTCCTCTCCCTTCTTCTTCTAAGGCTATACCGCTGTCAAGGCAGCGGTGACCATGTGCAGACGACAAGGCACGGAAAGACATATTCAACATGTGTTCACCCTCATTGTTATTTGAGGCCCATAGCACCGCACATGGGCCTCAACATTATTTTGCCTTCATCGCACTTCAGCCGCCGCTCCCGAGGTTCGATCCCGCGACCCTCGGATCAGCAGCCAAGTGTTATCACCACTGGACCACAGTGACTGCCCCCTTGGGTGCATATGCCGTGAAGAGGCCTGCAGCTTGCACGGTGCTGCACGAAACTACAAAAACAGAGTATAAAACTATCAAGCAATACGAACGCATTGCCAGAGATACAACACATGGCACACGCATGGAAGCGGGTTTAAGATGAAAAATGTTCCTAAAGATTCTTTTGACTCTCGAGGGAAGCAGGGTCATCTGTTCGGTTTTGCGTTTGTCGGCTTCGCGCAAGACGCTTCATTGGGTTTAAAAACGGGCTTCGTGTTTCTAAGCTGCCCTGCCTTCGTTTTTTAGGTGTTTCTAAGCTGCCTTGCCTTCTAAGCTGCCCTGAGTCGTCGCAAACCGCGTAGCAAGTTCCTCGGGAGTCGCCAGAGCTTATAAAAATCGTCACACTTACACACAGTCAAAGCATTCTTTTTACATTCCAGACGCAGCAGGCAAAAAGGGATGGCGTCTCATACGCCTGCGTCTAACTTGCGTTCGCTGAGCGTATAGTCGCTGTAATTTTTGGTCAAGGTTGGGCAATTCAGTTCACTTTCAATGGAAGAAGTGTGAGGACATGTAGGTATTGGCGAGGCACTTTGTGACTGTCACCGCTAGGCAACTACGTGGTTAGTATGAATGCTTTTGTTTAGTACACTTTGGCAAATACCGACTATGATTTTTTGTGCTATTTGGACAATAACTTTAGCCTTCGAAGGTCACTGGACTCAGTCGACAGTCTTTGAGAGCATGCAGGGGACATACACAACGTCGGCGGCATCCACAGTGATATCCCCCTCCCCCTCTTGTCTTTTTTTCCTTTTATTTTTTTTTTCTCTCCCTCGTCTGAAACCTTGTATCCCCTTCCCTAATGTGGTTTAGCAAACCGGGCACAGCCCAGGTTAACTTCCCTGTCTTTCCTTTGGTCCTCTCACTCTCTCTCTTTCTGATGTTGTACGCAGAGTCGGGTCTTACGGCCATTTTTCTATCTCTTCTTTGCCGTGGCCCTTGTTTTTAAAAGTCACTCTAATTTCCTTCTATTAACACACTTGTGCCCTCTACCCCCTGTATGGCTTCCGACATGCCACCTAAAACATCTTATCTGATGCGGTGAGCCTTGAATATTGCACAACCAATACATTCATCCTTAATTCAACTCTCTTCAATATCAGTGGTAAGCAAGGCAACACTATGCACAAGATTCACCTTTCGTTGTGCAACGTCGCGTCCATATTTCATCAGCGCCGGATGGACAAGGCAGTTTCTTTTCCTTTTTCTTTCTTTCTTTTTCTCCTCTTTGCATCAGCTAGCGCACTGCATTCCGGCGTATCGTGCTTTATCACTACGGTACACCAATTCGAATAAATAAGGACGTGTATTAGCTGTCCGTCCCGGCCAGTATTTCGCAATGCTAAGCATGATCTGCGATTCTGTATTTTTCTTGCCGAATAGCCAGGCGCCGCCCCATTCCTTTCCTTTGCAGGGATATTGTGCAACAAACTATGTCTGGAGGGAAAAGGAATACATCAGGCAAATCGAAAGGAGTGTAAGATTAGACGCGGCACGCAAGCTGCGCAATGTGCCGAGCTTCGGGACCTTGCAGAAACACTTTCAAAGGAGCAACTGCGACAACTCACGCAGGAATACCCCCTCGCTTCCCGACTTTTGATGCGCTTATCACCAAGCTATCTTTGTTGGTATCTTCAGTGATGAAATTTTGTTTTTTGGCAAGCTTTTTATCAAAAATATGCTGTTTGTCCTTGGTTAGGCCACGTGCTCTTTCTTACAGATAGATAGATAGATAGATAGATAGATAGATAGATAGATAGATAGATAGATAGATAGATAGATAGATAGATAGATAGATAGATAGATAGATAGATAGATAGATAGATAGATAGATAGATACTGTTTCTCTCTGCTACCTCAAATAAATATTACATGTCACCGTCACTCATTAATAAAGCATCCAGACGCTGTGCTGGTTCCAGACGCTGTGCGAGGCGAGGAGAAATGTCCTTGTTCGGACAAGCACCTGCTAGCCTCTCGTGCCATCGGGGGCCCGACTCCCTCCTCTTCCTCTTGCCAAAGCTGCCGCTGCTGCTGTAGCGTCCACTACTGGTAGATGCCATGGCGCGCAAGCTCACGTCTGACATGCGTTCGCCCTCCTGATTGGCCGAAGGGGCCTGTAGCTTCCAAAGTGTTGCACGGAACTGCTGAGACAGAGTATAGTCCCGCTGTCCCACCATCTGCGCGGAGTGGAAGGGGCATATTTTTTTCTCTCATCCCGTCCGAACAGGAAACGCTCACCGGGGCTTGAAATGAAAGAAATAAAACCCGTAGCCTCGCGCACAGCATCGCAATGCCGTAGCACTTGAACAAACGCAGCGAGTTCGGGCGACAGACAGCTAGATCAGATTCACAGCGATTTTTGTCAACCAATCCGTCTGAAAACAATGCATTCCTATATAGCTACATTCCACTGACAGACATTGCGCCACGACGCAGTAGAAGAAGCAACTGTTGCGACAATGTCGCCAGCCTGAACCTCTATGCTTGACTCGGGCTCACATTCCCCTAACGCATGCCTGGAGTGGGAAGCAAAAAGAAAGCTAGGAACGAAGGGGAAAGCATTGGTTGTTCTTGGTGAAGATAAACACAAATGACAACGCGTTATGTTTCGTTCGCCGCACGATACAGGGAAAAAAATGAAAAGCTTCTCACTTTAAGCGTGAGCCTGTGGCTCGAGCTCGAATCGGAGAATATTTTTCCCCGCATGACCGAAAGAATACGCGAGAAATGTTATGCTTATTTGTACGCCAATTTTCAAAGAGAAGCTGTCAGTGATCTATGCGTCCAATCGTATTTCCTCTCACTTCATTGACAGTGACGTCTATTTTTGCGTCAGTACATTATCAAGGCGTGCGGAAAGAGCTGTCATTTAGGCACCCTGACGACGCTACAGACGCCACTTACATAGTAGAGGCAAATGTCAACATAATATACGGACACATAATACAGGAATGCTGAAGAAATACATAAAATAATTTTATATATTCCTAGACAAAAAAAATGCAGCGCTTTAGAGGGACACACAAACAAAGCACAAGATTCCAATAAAAAAAGTATTTTTGTTCGTTGCAGAGCAAGAACGGAAAACAAAGGGACCGTAGAGTGTTCATGCAAGGAATCGTAAGGGACCTTCGTGGTGCATCGACAAGGAACACATGATTCTAGGGCTGACGTGGCCCATATCCTCGCATGCTTTCGCACCAGAATAAAATGTAAATCAATTTAATTAATATTTCAAGCGTACTGAAAATGTACCGCTACACTAAGACTGAATGAAGTACTTGTTTGATGTAAATATGACGCCTCGGGGTGCAATGAAGGTGTCCTTATTGAGCTGGGCCCTTTTGTCGGGGCTTCCTTTGTTCTAGGATTAATGTACGCTTTAGTTTTAAACTATACTACTCCTTCTTCGTCTTCCTTGGCGCTAAAAGCAACATACATCATCATTGTTATCATTATTCTTCTTAGCCGCCGTGTTTGTTGTAGTTGTCGTCGTCGTCGTCGTCGTCGTCGTCGTCGTCGTCGTCGTTGTTGTTGTTGTTGTTGTTGTTGTTGTTGTTGTTGTTGTTGTTGTTGTTGTTGTTGTTGTTGTTGTTGTTGTTGTTGTTGTTGTTGTTGTTCAACGGAAAACGTGCTTCTTTCGTACAGAAGAACAGCGTCACCCCCTCAATGTGAATGATGGAACAAGCACAGGGAGCTCCACCGAAGTTTTAGCTTATATTGGACTGTCCTTGCTGTCTTCGAAAGTGTCTTCTGAGACAGAAGCGGCCTCTTATCATCGGACACTACTGTCTGATAGAAAACCGCAATGTTAATCTAATTGCCCTCTCTCACTTTCTTCTCCTGCTTTCTCTCTGTCTCCGTCAATACCATCTCCTCATGAACTGCGTTGATATAGCCCACATTGACGTCCGACTGTCTTGTACGCCGTCCTCTGACACGGTTTGCGGCAGCGCGGGATGGGTGTTTCCACTTTGCAGCCGGAGAAAGGACGCCCAAGCCGAACGTTCAGCTGCTCTCAGAGCAATCGAAGGGAAGACACGTGATCTGAATTAGCTCGCAAATTGTCCGAACTTAGAGATCAAAGACGAGAGTGCCTCCATGCACTCTGAGCTCGAGCGCGGCACTTTGAGTGGACCCGACGAATGTGCCTACTCGACTGTGGACCAGCCAAACGTGAAGTACATCCCCAGGGTACTCAAAAGCGTCCTGCCTTGTGTAACGTGGAACAGTCGGCTCCTCTGCAGTCTGCGTTCGGCGGCCTCCGAAGTACATGCATAGAAAGGCGACGCTTTGAAAATGACCCGTATGTAGTTGTTGTCCTGCCTTCTCGGATCTCGAAGGTTACCATTTGACTAGCCATACATTAGTTTATGTAAGCAAAGAAATTTCCTAGAACTTCGTTAAAATCGTGCCTCTTGCGCAATTGTTGTTCTACTTTTTGCCCTTCCAAACTGCCTTATTGAGGTTTTTTCTATTGTTTTCGTGCATTCTTCTTATAGCGTAAGCTGTTAGGGGCTCTTTACAGTGGGCAGTTTTGGTGGCGATGGTCCGTAACCACTATCAGCCTCAACGGGAAAAAACTTCGCGTCGGTACGGATTTGAACCCAGCTCAAGAGAAGCGGCGCCGCTACACGACTTACAGACTATCACCGCTTGATTGGGCATCTTGAATTACCAGCTACGACTCTGATATGATAGGGGTGGTGTTTCAAGAGTTAAAATGTTTGTAAGTCACTCGCTGTGGTTTCATGGAAGAATACGACAAAGAAAAAGAGGAGGAGGAGTATGAAAAGAAGATGACGAGGAAAAAGAATACGACGAGGAATTGAAGGGGGAAAAGACGACAATGATGAAGTGGAAAAGAAAGAAGTAGACGACAAGGAACTATAAGAGGAAGCAGAGGAGGAGGAGGAACGTGAATGCGGTGGGTAACAAGAATAGGAAGCAGTCATGGTCTTCGCACGGTCTTCGCATCCCATACGGATACCATTCCTTGGGATTCGAGTAGGAATACACTGTTCGCCTCATTTGTTCGAGGTCCGTGTCCCACAAAACTTTCGCAAGAGACTCTGGCGATAGTATCTACGGGAGCTTCAAGAGTGGCAATTCAGCGTGCATAGGATTAATAAAAAAGTTTTACGTGTCTTTAGTGCTCTCTTAAGTTACCTTGCGGCGCTAGCCTGTAAGAGCTTAGGCTGCGCCTAGGCTTGTCTGTATTTTGTGTAGACCGAAAATAAGGATTTGAGTTGAAAGGTTCGATCATTCGCAGCTATTACGCAGGTTCGCACGCATTTATTGCTTTCAAGAGCTTAGATCTTAGATGCTGTTGCGCAGCGAAATCGGGCGCATACGTTTTTTGGGAAAGTAGGCATAAAGAACAACGCAGAAAGCGGAGGTTAACATCAAAAAGAAAAGAATTGTGCTGAACCAAAGCAGCATTGGCTTCAACCACATAAGATTTATCACCTTTGGTCTGAAAATCGCGATAACCATTGCAATCAAATTGCCGAGCTATAATGATAAAGCTCAAGGAACAGTGCAGTAAGGTCATCTGGAGCAGGCGAATATATCTGGAGCAGGCCCATGTATCACCAATCGTTCACACGACAGCTGTTCGATCGTAGCACCACTGCTTGGCCTATTAGTTCACACAGTAACCACTGCGGCCATGACAGCAACCTTCACGACGAGACGTAATCTTGGCGCTCCATCGCTACGGGATCCATACTTCTGACCAGCGAACCAAAGGCGACAGCAAACAAAACGGAAGAGAACGCGAACTTCCAGAGAAAGGGTGCTAAGAACGTAAGGTGATGCCATTGTCGCCGCGGCTGGACTGATCTCGCCTCAATGCCACACCATTGTCTTCCTATCAACGTCGTCCGAGCTTTCGCCTCGAAGCCGGAATGTCAGTCTACCGTGCACCGTCGCCTCGTGTTCCATGCAACGGTACGAAACGCGACAGTAAGCGTATCGTAAGTAGGACGACCCCGGAGGCAGCCCTCACAATGGGCGGGGACAAATGCGACAAGCAGGAGCGTCCCGAGTATCCGCGTTCTATTCTTCCGCCCGTCGACATCCGGCACAATGACTGGGCTCAATTTCCCACATAAAGTCTTGTAACGTCGTTTTTCTCGCTTTTTTTTTCTTTCTTGTCCCTTTTCTCACCATGCTGGCCATTTCCATTAGCTTCATTCCTGCTTCCTACGTGCACAGATTAAGATATGCACCTGAGACTTCTGATATTGTCCGTAACATTTCTTATTTACTTATTGTTTATTCCAATTCTTTCCCAGTATGATATCATATACGCGGCTTTAAACTTGTCATTGAAATAAGTTATGGTTGTCACGGTCGTCGTCGTCGTCGTCGTCGCTGCTGCTGCTGCTGCTGCTGCTGCTGCTGCTGCTGCTGCTGCTGCTGCTGCTGCTGCTGCTGCTGCTGCTGCTGCTGCTGCTGCTGCTGCTTGCAATTTGGCAACGGGCAAAGAGCTTTTCGTTGCTTTGTGCGCCTTCGAAGCGTGCTTTTCTGTTAGACAACAATGTGCTGTAAAAAAGCCAAGCCAATTTACATGAAGCATCATAATTTTGTTAAAATTGCAGTAATCATGTTTTAGCTCTGCATGAGTATTCGCTTTTTCTCTCTATCTTTCTTTCTATTTCATGCACATAAGTGTATGCCGTTATGTCGCCAAGTACAAAATAACAAAAGAGGAGTCACCGGAATTACCATCATCACCTGCACATCAATGGAAAACTGCGAGTTCATGCGCTTAAGCTAGACGTCCAACGTAGCTGCAAAAACCTCCACGAAGACACGTTTTACTTTCACTGTACGACCTATCGCCACAAAAGAGGGGTCAACCATTATTTTCATAACGCCTTTTTTTTCGTGAGGTACCCATTGAAAATTGAGCACTGTCTCACTCTGAAGAGCCCCGCCACGGTGGCCTAGTGGCTATAGTACTCGGCTGCTGATCTGAAAGCCGCGGAATGAAATCGTGGCCGCGGCGACTGCGTTTCAATGCAGGCGAAATGTTGGGGACCATGTACCATGCGATATGAGTGCATATCAAAAACCCCAAGTGGTCGAAATTTCAGAAGCCCTCCACTACGGCACCTCTCATAACCATATCGTGGTTTTGGGACGTAAACCCTAGAAATCATCAATGTCATTCTGAAATGGCAGTTTCACGACAGGAGGGAAACCTGCCTATATTTTATAGATGTGCTTTGTCCTTTTACTTTGTATTCGTGCCGTAAATAGCTATAAAGCTGCGAAAATGATCTGCTCTGCATGAAGGTAACCTGATGGCGATGACGTCACTGGACCATGCATCAAAAGCACAAAATTTACTCCCTCTAGATTTTACTTTGCTTAACTACAGTTGCAACTAGAGACGTGTGAAGGCAAGAAACAAGTAGAAGACTTTCGCCTCCTGCGTGTGTTAGCGCTAGGTGAATATGTGTCATTAAAAGAAACGCGACATTCACAATCCAACTTTCGTTTCCTTTTCGTTTTTAACAAGGTTATTTGAGCGGACGTTGGTGTCTCTGTGCAGCGCCGACTACGTTACTGATCTGACATCGCGGATTTCCTCGTAATGTCCATAAGTAGCACAGATACTGACAAAGGAACACACGACCATACATTTGCGTATACAAACGCTGAGCGCTATGATATAAAATATGACGCAAAAGAAACGTTCACGCAGGAGTAATACTCAGAAAACAAAAATGGACACGTAACAGGATCTGTTATTCCTGAATGTAATCGCCGGTCATCTTCGCTAAGTTGCGTGAGAGGCATCCGCGTCCGAAAAGCCAAATCCTATCGGTAACTGACGTCGCGACAGGTTGCGACCTCATGAGACTGATATAAGCGCGCCCTTGAAGACGGCTAAAGATTCCGGCTTCCTGAGCTTCGACACCTCGAGGGAGTAAAGATAGATTAAAAGGAGGTTTTATTCGGCCTCCCGCAAATGTCATAGCTGCACTCGGTTTTTTCGTTCGGGATTTTCCCTGGAGACTGTTCCTGCAGTGTTTTTCTCGCGGGAGCACCAAGCCAAACTAAAGAACACAAAAGAAAAGACAACAAATGTGTCGATGCTTCAACTAAGAAAGGTAGAAGAAACTTACATTTCTTATTGTTTGCTTACACGTGCCGATTTCCTGGACGATCCTTGTTTTGCTAGCTGTCTAATGTAATGTGCGCATCCAACGAAACAAGAGTAAGCGACAAAAGGAAGGCTGGAATTATTCGGAATCATGTGTAGTCCGCTTCTGGCCACGACAGCCCGTATTTCTCTCAGAATATCTTCATTGCGTTATTTTTTTTTGCTGGTTTACGTTGCTTGTACGCCTCATACAAGCCACCATGACCATTTTCATGCGTCTTTCCTTTTGCTGGCTTACAGAAGCGAGGACCAAAGAAACCGCTTGTGCATATGTTGTTTATTCGGTTTTGTTGCTGTTGTAGTTGTCGTCGTCGTCGATGGTGATGTTGTTGTTGTTGTTGTTGTTGTTGTTGTTGTTGTTGTTGTTGTTGTTGTTGTTGTTGTTGTTGTTGTTGTTGTTGTTGTTGTTGTGTTGTTGTTGTTGTTGTTGTTGTTGTTGTTGTTGTTGTTGGAACGGGCAGAAAGAATGCGAAGGGTGGGGAGATACATCTTTTCTCTGCACTGTCGCTGTGCTTCGTGCATGTGCTTTTTTTCTGAGCGCCGCTGAGCTACAACGTCTTCTTCGTAACGCTGTGTTTAGCTGTGACTAAAGCACTCACCTCTGCCGTGTAAAATAGTTACAATAAAATAACATGAAAGTGTCATCCTCTTAGTGCGAATTCGGTGAAAGGCTTATCTTTGAGAGTCTGAAGTGATGACACATACTTCTATGTTGGGTATGAAACGTTAGCTACTTTCTAATTAGACTTATAATTATTAAAATAACAACTCTTTGTCAAGTAGTTGTTGGATAAGAGAGAGGGGCTATTTAGATAACCAAGTTTGTTTGTATGCTCATTCGTTAGTTAGTTAGTTAGTTAGTTAGTTAGTTAGTTAGTTAGTTAGTTAGTTAGTTAGTTAGTTAGTTAGTTAGTTAGTTAGTTAGTTAGTTAGTTAGTTAGTTAGTTAGTTAGTTAGTTAGTTAGTACTGCAGTCCTGCTAGAGCTGTGGCAGAAGTGGGTAATTACGCGGTAATACAGGAAAAAAAGCACAAGCACATGTCTTGTATCTCTGTCCAATCACCGGCGGTTGCTTGCCTGAGCTCTAAAGCCCGCCGGCGAATGAAGCATGTTTTGCTCCTCATTTGGGCACGTGATCAACTATAAACTACCTCTTCGAGCTTGCGATCAAAAACAGCGGCTTACACACATAGGCGCATGCCTGTCTTATTCGGCCTGTACTCGTTGTGTCTCTCTCTCTCACACACACACAAACACAAGCGGTGCCTTTGGGGTGTGGTGAAATATCCCACGAGAGCATATGCCGTACCTTGCTGCTGCTATCTGCAGAGTTACAATATACGCAGTAACTCTTCCGTGCACTTATGGCCCTGACACACGGCCAGTGGCAGGCGTGTGAGTTTGTCGACCTTCTACCCATGCCATTGCTTCGAGGATGAAAGCTACAAGAGTACAGCCTTTTCAGCTGTAGACTCTGCCCAAACAGGATTAGCTTTTCGCAACACCAGCACCTTCCCAAAGGAACTGACGGTGTCTGCCCACCGGCGGCATTAGAAGGCCGGCTCCTTCACTAGGGAAAACGCATCCTGTTTCACTGCGGATTACGTGTGACTGCTTCATTTGCTCGTGGCCAGCACGTTGCAAGGAGCTCCCGTGTTCGCCGCAGATCCCCGGGAATGCGTTTCTCCCGCTGGTGCTGGGCAAGCTGAGGAAACGAAATAATAAGGTGCATTGAGGCATCCATACGTTTTTAAGCTGGACACTGGTGGCAGTACTTAAGGGGTCTGACGTTTGATGGTTCCCTCAAAACAAATATCAAGTACGCTTATAACCACAGGTCCTAAGAAGATCGGGACGCAGAGAGACAGCGAGAGAGAAAGAATGACCTGCGTCATTAATATTAAACATTTATTTTAAACAAACAAGTATGGTGTTTCCAAGCCTGAACTCACTAGAACAACTTTATGTCATGACTACTCCGAGGTTACTGGTAACACTCACAGCACCTATGCTTCGTGTAAAAGGTAACGCACCATCGCTGACGCTTCTCAGGCAGGACAACACGCTGCTGCCTGTTCCGTTGCAGCAGCGGACGAGGGCACTGTGGTGTTCTTACACGGACAAACTGACCAGCGAGTACGTAAAAAGCCTCACAACGTTCTCGTATCTCTCCCGTAAGCGACGCCGCAAGAACATCAAAACCCAGTGAGCACACTCCGGCTGACAGCGAGTCAATGTGTCACCCGAAGGCACCAGCTGCCGTCGGCGGTGCTGCGACACAGTGCCACGAAACAGTTTTCATTAAGGCGTACCACGTTTTGCTAGGAAAACAGCACAGCCGACTCAGCGAAGCGCCTGAATCAAGGGAGTTCAAGGGAAAGAAGGAGATCAGGTGAGAAACGTAGTGAGCAGAGGTTAAAGAAACGCATGGCACGATGGTTCCCCAAATGCGGATCGATGCCGCGTGAGGGCTAGCCGTGATCAGAAAGAGAGCCACAGCGGACTCTTTTACGAAGTATGTAGACACGAGAAAATTTCATCAGGGCTAATGGCATCGTACAAGACGAAGGCACTGACGTGAATGGGACGTAATAGGGAAGCGAACAACAGTGTTTAGCACGAAGTATGTGGGAGAGTGATAAAAAGAAGTAACAGTGAAAGTCTCACAGTACTAAGAGAAATAAAGATATACTGGTTCCTAATGTTCCACGTGGTCCCTATTACGAAACTTGGCCAAAACAGTTGTGGCCCATTGAGAGAGAAGCACACTTGTGCGAAGGGTCGATCGAAATCTTTTTATTATTTTTCTCGGTTTAGCGTAAATGATTTCTTAAGCTTTTGTTTCTGTACTTTCAGGTCAGATGCGGGAATGGCAGTCGCGATCGATGTATGTTCACAAACTGAACTACAGCACGTAGGGTTCTTTTCCCTTCGTAGCGCGTAGGGTTCTTTTAGCTACAGCGCGTAGTGTTCTTTTCCCTCTGCCTACACCCGCTTTCTTCGTATAGGTGCGGATACGGCTGAACATACGAAAAACAAGGGTAAAAAGGTTTTCGTAAGAAAAATTCTTGCCCTGTAGTGAATGTGAAGAAGGAATGTGAGTGTGAAGATTTCTTTTGTTGACTAATGTTTTCTGTCTGCTATCCAGTGCTCACAACACGCAGGTGACATCACAATGCGATTTGAGGCGTTGTCGTCAAACTCGAGCGGTCAGAAGTTGATCTAGGGCGCTTCACAAGGATATCTCTCATGACCACAATGTTGCTTCAGGACGCCCTCTTTCTCTTTGCTGTCATTGTCCTCTCACCCCTGGACGGTGTAGCATACGTTACACTCATCCTGTTGACCATCCTTACCGTTTCCTTGTTTCAGTTTCCTTCTCTAAACCTGCCAAAGCAATGAAAGTTAACTCGCATTACTTCTAGTAAATCAAATATACCGTCTCCGACGAACCTTAGTTCATCAGAGAAATGATATGCTGGTTGGATACACCGGGCTGACCAGCACGCCTGCACGTCATGAAATACTAGTGTCGGCACTTCTGTGTGGTCATAATTCAGCGGCAATCGGGGTGTAGAAACGCACCAAGCGTTCTCTTGAGTAATGAGTAGACGCAAAATGCAGCTGGACAGAACTGTCTACTGAAAGTCGGCAAACTACATTGGTCGTAGTGGGCAGGTGGTTCCCTTACGGGACCGCTTCACCTCGCGGGAGTAGAGAGGTGACTTCGTTGATTGCAATTTGTAGCAGCCGTGCTCGCGGGGACCTTGTACGTTAAGCATCGCAGACTCCCGCCGCCAAATCGACCAAGTAGCATAGCTTAGTTGGAGATACGACGGAGTGGTAATGAGCGTCTAACTTTAGTCTCCGAATGCCCGCTACATTAAACTTCTGCCCGTCCGTGGACTCCACAGGAACACTGCGCGATGCAGGTAATCGGCACTTCTCGTTGGTACTGAGTGCTCCATTAACGCACTCATTTTGTTTGCTACGAAGCACTATATCCCAAGTATACTTTCAAAAGGAGTTCCTGGATTCTACAATTAAACGACAGTTGCAGTACTAAAGACGGAAAAAAAAAGCTACAGGTCAATAAAATCTTACAAAAACCATCCTATAAGGCCATAATGAAGGCAATATAAAAGTCAAAACAGAAATCGCAACAGCGTAAGCTCTTAGATGATCTTAAAAATGGCCGATTTTAGGGGTGGCGACGGTGTCCGCCGCCGCCGCCGACGTTGCTGTCCATAACTGCTATTGCTCACGATGAGAAAAATGAACTCCGTGCATGTGCATATTGGTACCCGGTTCAGCAAGAGCGGTGACACCCTCCACTGACTCTCACCGCCTCGTTGGGCACCTGGTGTTTCCTAGCCGCGGCTCTGGTGGCTCCCACGGTGCAAGTATATCTCCCATCGAAACTAGCCTTGATCAGTCCGACCTGTCACGAGATAGAAAAGCTCTTCCGGTTATCTCTTCTCCGCAAAAGAGAGAGAGAGAGAGAGAGCTAGACAGAGAAATTCATTATGAGCGAAAACCTGAGGGGTCAGCCTGAATAAATGTTCTGATCAGCTACTCAGCGTTGAATTGGAAATAGGCGTATGAGGAGAGAAATGGAGCAGACGTTAACCACGAGGATGAAAATGCGTGTGGAAAAACATGCGCGGCCAAGAACCTTCAAGGACTCCTGTTCAGTCTGCTCTCATGCCAAAATTTGCTGAGAGCTGCCTTGACACCATATGGCTGACGAGGAAGCTCAGACGGAGGCCCCAATAGAATTTTCTGTCAGTGGTCGATGAAGACTCTCCCTCCAATTTTTTTTTAACAAGGTCTTCATTCAAGCATGTTCCAGTTCACTTGTTACAACCGGGGCATTTCTGACTTACAGCAAATCAGCATCCATTCTCCCCGCGTAATTCTTAAAGAATCCCTTTTATAGGCGTCCCCTTTTTCATTTATGTATTTTTTTCTCACTGCATCGCCTGTTAGTTGGAAAGACACAGTGTTGTGCGATATAGGGGTCTGGGCGAGGGTACGTAGGCGCAATATCAGGCATCCAGTTCCCTTTTTGCCACCGTTCCTGCTGAACCCCTGAATAATATGTACATGCCTTGACCTGACGAATTTAAGTTGATGAAGTTGTAAAAAATGTTCATCTTCTAACGTGGATACCTGCTTCAACGTCACCCTGCGCGCCCAGTAAGACAAATAGCAGCTCCTCCATGCTCGCAAGGTTCCAGAACTTCGTTATTTCCTGTCGCACTAACTCGGGGAAATCTTTACCAGAGCTTTCTACAAACTAAAGAGCGCAGCACTTTGCTCGATAAAACGACTTCTCTTCAGCGTTGGCTTTCGAGGCCGGAATTCAGCGGCACGGGGACACAGTGCAGAAAAGCGGTCTGGACGTCCCCTTTTGGAATTTCAACCCCGTCGACTCTGTGCACCACCGGCGATGGCTTTCCGTATGGGTACTTTTCTTTCTTTCTTTCTTTCTTCTTTTCTTTCTTTCTTTCTTTCTTTCTTCTTTCTTTCTTTCTTTCTTTCTTTCTTTCTTTTGTCGACACGTGTTTCAGAGTTTTGAAGACTTCAAAGACGTCGTCGCAGTGAAGGACTTGAGTATGTCTTAGACTACACCTCTGCAAGTACACGCCGCCTGGTCGTCACATGCTGCTTGTATTTCTTCCTCCCCCTTCCCGAAGTGCTTTAAATTCTTATTGCTGCTGTTGACGCTTCACTAGCCGAACAAACGTCAACATCATGGTTAAAATTCCTTGAGTGCACTCGGAAGAGGCACGGGGCTGACTTGATTAGCGAATTGCTCGAACTTGTCCGTAGTAGAAAGTCCAATGCGTACGGGGTACTTCTGCTTTATAATCCGTTCCATCTCCTTTCTTGTTCCTCCTTCTTTCAATTTTCTCTCGCGCTTTCTTCCGAAGGCCTTTTAGACAGCGTTTCAACAATGAAAATTGTCACTTAGCAATGGGGTGACGGAGTACTTCAAAATAGCTGGTTATGCCATGAATGGTGTTATTTCTGAAGCATTCGAAACTTAGGAAGGTCAGTCAGTGAATGCAAGTTGTGTGTGTTTATGTGCGTGCGTGTGCGTGTGTGTGTGTGTGTGCGTGTGTGTGTGTGTGCGTGCGTGCGTGCGTGCGTGCGTGCGTGCCTTTAACATCACATTACCGCGTGAGTTTTGAAAAATCAATATCACAGCTCGTTTTTTAGTGCTTTCTCGTGCTGCAAAGAGGTCATGCTGTCATGCTGCAAAGAGCTACGCATCACAGATCAAGGGCATCACAGAAGGTCCTTACAAAGCAACGGTGAAGAAAGTGCCGCATTTCTCGACAGCAGCACGCCTTTGATACCAAACTAAATTACCGCTGCTAAGTTTTAGCATCAATCGAGCGGTTCATTTCTGAGAACGTTGCCCCGCCACGGTAGTCTATAGTGGCTATGGTACTCGGCTGCTGATCCGAGGGTCGCGGGATCGAATCCCGGCCGCGGCGGCTGCATTTCGATCGAGGCGAAATGTTGAGGCCCGTGTACTGTGCGATGTCAGTGCAAGTTAAACAGCTCCAAATGGTCGAAAGTTCTCATAACTTTATCATGAGTCTCTCATAATCGCATAATGGTTTTGGCACATAAAACTACAGAATATATGTTCTTCGCGGCCAGTGAACAAATATTCGCAGAGGCAAGGTCTAGCGTTACGTCCAGACGTAACTGCAACAGTCACTGTAGTTACGTCCAGACCAAACGCCACAGAACACAACCCAGAGAATGGCCTTCCCGCAGTGCAAAGCTGCTTAACAGAAAAGTACCCTTTACAGGTGTCAAGACGTGCGGCAAGCTTGAACAGCGGTTTTTCCTCCGTGTGCCTATTTGTAGGTCTCGATGTTTAACAGCGGAGATGTTCAAGGTCAAGCCCGTACCGTGCGTTGAGTGATGCTCTTGTCACACAGATGATGCTGAATGATGTTCTTGCCCTTGACTGCCGCGCTTGACCCGCTCTTGCCCTTAGCCCACTGCTACATGATAATGGTCTATAGTGGCTATGGTACTCGGCTGCTGATCCGAGGGTCGCGGGATCGAATCCCGGCCGCGGCGGCTGCATTTCGATGGAGGCGAAATGTTGAGGCCCGTGTGCTGTGCGATGTGAGTGCACGTTAAAGAACCCCAGGTGGTCAAAATTTCCGGAGCCCTCCACTACGGCGTCTCTCATAATCAAAGCTGGTTTTGGGACGTTAAACCCCACATAACAACAACAACAACATTTCTGAGAACGTTAAGGGGGCGGCCGCACTGCTCATGCGCAAGAATCGGCACACAGCCAACAACAAAAAAGAAAGAAAAGTTAGGAAAGCAGTAAAACCAATTTAGCGGAAGTTAGGAAGTTGACTTTTCAGCGAACGCATTATGGCTTATTCTGTGAAGAGCAGAGAATCCGAACAACACCCATTTATCCGAGCGTTTCGTGGAAAGCATAGTCTTAAAATAAAAACATCAATCGACTGTACGTGACTAATTCAAAGAAACACTGTTGTGAGGTTGCTCAAGAATTCGACGCGAAAGCGAGACATACATGTATTTGCAAGAAGAAAAAAGAAAAATAGACTACGGCATTGTGCAACTGGTACATTGGAGACTGGAAAGAGCCGGAAACTGAATCACCAGTGCAACTATGCGACATCCCGAATCATTGAAAATTGCGCATGGACGTGCCGATCGGCCCTGTTCTCGCATATTTCGCGATATGTCAGAATAAGCACTTATCTCATGTACCAACTTGTACAATAAAAAAAAACTAACAAAGTCTAACACGGTTCTTTTCATGGAACCGATGTAGATAAACGGGAAGTATCCAAGGCTAGATTTCTGTTGATATTGCGCCATCTAATAACGTCTGTAGATACTTCAAGGTACAAAGCGATGAACAAGTTTCTTTCATGTTCTCATTTGGGCAAGCGTATACGAGTGTAAAACGAGAAAGAGCGAGAAACGAAAGAATAGAGAGAGTGAGGAGTTGACAGGGGGAGAGGGGGAGAGAGAGTCATTTTAATAAATAATGGAGAGGCAACTGCCGAACAATCGCACGCTAATTAGCTACTCAGACGAAAAAGAAAAGAAAAAGTGCTTTAGCCTTTTCAAGCCCGATTAATCCTGCTTAAAGTAAACAAATGGTCTTTACAGTTCTATGATCATCATCATCATCAGCCTATTTTAAGTCCACTGCAGGGCAGAAGTAGGAAATCATAGTAGTTCAAAAAAATGAAGAAAGAATTCTGCTCTCACTTTTCAATCAAATGTTGTTTGTCACTGAATTGATTTATTACAGTTTAAGATTGTAGGTAATATTCATCGCTAATTTATTACTCAAAAGTCATTTCGAACGGACTGCCTAATATCCAATAGTCAAAGCCCAAATTTTCGATACGAAACTAAGATAAATGCCTTGCCTATGCACGGCGAAAGAAGAAGCTGATTTTACTCGTTCATTATGCGATTGATCTATTGATTAGTCCACCGCCTGAGTTACTGGTTAATCATTCATCGGCCTGTAGTTAGGCAGGGTGGCCACGCGGCCACGTCGCGTTACAAACACTGCGAGATCTCGGGTCTCGGATGATGACGCAAGCGCGCTTACGCGATCTGTCGTTTAAGTCTTCCTCGCAAGGCGGGCATTGTAACAACGTCAATTCCAAGGCAGCGGAACGCAAGCCGCTTACCTTTTCTACTAGATCTAACCTAAGAGATCTGATCGATATAAGGACACCCATCATTGAAACTCCCACTCCTTGACAGTTGAAAGATCATGGTCGTAGCTCTGCGTCACCCCGGTGACTATATGTCACACTCCCGAATAACTAAGGTTTTAAGCGCATGGTGGACGTTATTCGACGCATTGAGTAAGTGTTTTCACCACACACACGTCAGGTGAAATGGACGCGAATGGAACAAATAACGTCATTGGCCACTGCCTCTCCCTTTTCCTAAACATGTGTGCGCTGTTAATAGCTTCGAAATGGCTCCTCACCAAATCGCCCATGCTTCAGCCCCTGTAAGCAACAAATCTTTGATGATCACTATTTTCTTGCCATGGGCAGAATATGATCTCGCCTTTTCCATTCTGAAAACATCTATCACCACAACAGACTACTTCAGTCGCGTTTAATGCTGCCTGCGTCTTTCATATCATCTCGCCTCGATTTAATTTGTAAAGAGCGTACTCCCCAAGCGCCCACCATATTCACATTTTAACTACCCATTATATGCAGTGACTGTAATTGCTCGTGCTCCTGGAAGATTCTGCGAAATTATGAGCAGGTCATTTTGATGCTCTCTCTCTCTCTCTCTCTCTCTCTCTTTGAGTGTGTGTGTGTGTATGGGGGGGGGGGGGGGTGCGTGGGTGTGACTATCAGTCACATATCTGTGGTGATCTTTAACTGCCTGCACTGTCCCATGTACTACTCTTTGCCTTATTTTTAACGCTTCTGTTAAGTGAAACTTAACGAAACGTGTAGTATTTCCCGCCCATCCTCTGTAAATAAATAAATTAATTAACTAATTAACGTTTACTCACGGAAACAACACGCTCATCTCCTGCGCACACAGTCATGGTGGCAAATCTGCAAGACTGTTCTTCATTACCTGTAATGAACGCTTTTATTACGCTGCTACCATAAAACACGGTTGCAAACGTAATCTTAAGGCTCCCAATTTTCCGTAGTCCTCAAGCAATACGTACGGTTATGTCTCAGTTGAGCCTACTTCGTGTCCGCTTTCATTTACTTTCCTATTTATTATTACATGTAAATTCGCGATTCGGCCAATTCTTGTGCGCGCCGATATAGCTATACGTTTCAACTTTCACTCGAAATATGAGACACGTGCCAGCTTAAGACAAATGTAATTCCTTCCTTTTTTCTCCTTTTTTTTTTTTGCTAAGTATATCTACGAGAGCTAATCTCCAGTCGGCAAAAGACCTTCTCGCCATTCCCGTATAATAAGCTGTATGCTGAGCCATTACTCTATATGTGACTACATTCATCCCAGCAGGAACACGCTGTAAGAAAGAAGGGCCGCCCTAATGAAGCCCTCTGGATAACAAGAAGCCGAGTCAATTTATCATTCTCGGCATCTTTCGTAGAACAAGAACATTTCCTTCTCATTACTATACATAAAAAATCCAATTCGTTTTGAAACGTTATCAGTTCATTCTTTTGCGATTGAACTCACAGAAAGCTTCAGAAAGCTCTCACTCAGCTCCGTCCCATACATCGCACTGCCAAGCTAGTTTCTCTCCTTCTTGCGTCAACCGAAATATGGTCTACCGTTTGCTTTTCTATCCAGAGCACTGTTTTCAAGTCTTCTGACATCACTCCTATCGCTGTTCGCTTCATCCTTCCGTGATCGGTCCTCAGCTGTTTCATTATCGGCGGACAGGGAAAGATTTTGATTGACTTAGAAAGCTGTGTGTGAGGTTAGACGAATCATATATACCTGGAAATCGTCAGGCTTTGTGACGTACAGTCATGCACGATCGAACCAAGGACAAGTTGGTGTTAACTAAAGAGCGTCCTTTCTTTCTTGTTTCTGCCAGTGCGAGCAATATTAGCGTGATACGCGGCTTGCACGCATATATTGAGGCCTAAGTCATCTTCTGCGATCGCGTAATTAGCAGTCCGAGATATTCCTAGCAAAAATGCCATATAGGGTCATGTCACCAATGGGCATACAGAAATATATGTGGCACCTTATATGGCACCTTATATGGCCGCCGTATATTGTCCTTATGCATTGCCCCACCTAATAATGCCCCTATATATGGTGGCCACCGTATACATGGCCACCAATATGGCGACCTTATTGGCCATACTTACCCAAGCCGTGATACAGTCACACATGGCAACAAAGTACCTATACCAAAATTGCCGCATATGAATCTATCGCGAATTGGACAAATATGGCCGTTTAAGAAGGCGCTCCCGATTCCTGATATGGTCATATATGACATATTTGTAAGGGTATTGCTCTAACGTACTCATGTTCGAAACCCCTTATTGTTCATAACTTCTTGCTCGCGTTTCTTATGTCTAGTGTCATACGTACTTCCAAAAGACTTTATGCGGCTCGTTCAAAGCTTGAACCAGCCAAGTAAAGATCATTGGGTCCGAAAACTTAGCGGTCTTACAGTCGCGACACCAAATGAAGCATATAGTGCTATGCTGCATGATAATATTTTTCGGAGGATCGCCTGAGCCCTGCTTTGTAGGGTCACTTATCAGCGCTTCATCCCTGGAAAAGAGAAGCTTAACTCGATCATTTCTAACGTCTTCTTTTTACGACTTTAAGGCGAGGTTATTGATCCCGAGAGCTGGAGAAGAAGCAAAGTACTAACGCAAAACCTAAAAACCAAGGAATGCCTTCGGCCGGCTGTGAAGGCGCTTCTAAACGGGAAAGGCACGCTTCTTTGACAGCGGGCTATTTATTCTTACCCTGCAAGCGAAAGAATCCTTGCTTTCCTGGCCATCCATGCTCTCCACTGAGCCGTTGCGAACAGACGGCTGTGCGCATCGCGGGCTGTGTTGGCAGAACTGGAAGGTGTTTTTAAGGCGGTAAAATAACGGCGCAGTGAACACGAAATCCAAGTTGGTCTCTTTTTCGCGAGCTCGCATCGAGAACGAAAGACCACGAAGGACAGGGAATAGGGAGGACAGAGCAAAAACGTGAGACCAGAGTCAAGCCGCATTCGCAAAATGAAAGACAAAATGAAAGACATGGCATCAAAGATGACAAAGGTGGGTGTACTGGCCCAAGCATATCCCGCGGAGAGTTCAGCGAGCAGATTCGCTGTATCAACATAAAATTTTGGCAGCCTGATTTTTCCGCGAGATCGCGACTGGTATCCTTTTGTTGCGTGCTACTTAGGCTATATTTTAATGCGGAAGGATAAAGGACCCCACAGAAAGAAAAGGCAGGAGTGATGCATGGGCGATAATACCGAGAGTCACGTAACCACGTGATGTCGTCAGTGATATGACGCCATAACTGTGGCGTCAACCGGTATATATGGTATAGTACGGTCGTCGATATAGTGCTCACACACAGGCACGCCCGTGCTTTGACATTCAATGCGCGTAAGAGGACTGAGTGCCTCTGCAACTTTTTTATCACCAAATTGCACTTAGTTGCTTTTAGTTTAGTTTGGCCGCTGTGCATTCTTTCGCGTCATGTCCAACGTTTACACATGTCGGAAGGAGTCAGCCGTCTCGAAGTTCTTCTGGCAATATTTTGACCACTTCCGGAGATTTTCTTCCGGTGTAATTTTGACCACCTGGTGTCCTTATACTCGCATCTGAATTTAACCACACCGATCTTTTTTTTTTTTTTTGCATTTCGCCCCCCATTGAAATGCGGCCACTATGGCCATGATTCGATCCCGCGACCTACATATTTGCAAGACTGGCGCCGCCACGGTGGTCTAGTGGCTATCGTACTCGGCTGCTGATCCGACGGTCGCGGGATCGAATCCCGGCCGCGGCGGCTGCATTTCGATGAAGGCGAAATGTTGAGGCCCGTGTACTGTGCGATGTCAGTGCACGTTAAAGAACCCCAGGTGGTCGAAATTTTCGGAGACCTCGGCTACGGCGTCTCTCATAATCAGAGCTGGTTTTGGGAAGTTAAACCCCACAAATCAATCAATCTTTGCAAGACGCCACCTAGCTGCTAAGCTACCACGGCGGGTCAAATGTCAGGTGAGCAAAATACACCCAGTTCCTTGTATTAAGACGCCTCCCTTAAAGTTGGACGCTCCGTCAACCAAGAAAAGAATCACTGAATCAACAAACCAAAGAAAAAAATTTCACAAATATGGAAGCTATGCAGTGAAACCTCACGATGATATTGAAGATAATCTAAGTCAGAGGTACGAAACGAGTAAAAACTCGGGCTTCGTTTTAACAACGGAGCTGTTTAGGATCGAGGTTGATTCGTATCGGCAGCGATTTTCGCAGTTAATAGCGGAGCTGTCACGCAGAAAGCGGACCTGCTCTTTCCCTTGGCCCACACTGTTACATGACAGTAATTACGCGAAGAACAATATAGAAATAGATAAAAAAGTAAGAAAGACGGAACGAAAGAAGGAAGGAAGGCACAAAGGAAAAGTACCTCTCTTGACGAGGCGGGATTCGAACCGGCTTACGCACGGTCCGAAGGCAAGAGTCATAAATCACTAGGCTATGCACCCGCGCTTGCAGATCATGCATTTACGGGAGCCATATTTGTCTTTCTTTATCACAGGAAAGCGAAACACGTTGTACACGCATTTGGAAAATCAGCAATCAGGCATATTTAAACACACATCTAAGATGCAAAACCAGTCAAGACTGTCACGAGAGCGCTCTATATGCTCCGAATTAGAATTATTTGTTCTTGGAAGACATTCTTTGTCTTTCGTGCTGGTTCAGCATGCCGATCTATCATTCTTGCTCTCCAGAGACTATGCAGGCCAATAAGAAAGATTAAATCATACGGTAAGGTTTTGTCTTTTGTCCCGTGAAGCGCCAGATGTTTGTAGGGGTAATATTGAAGTCCTCTTTCAACGTGCGATGCGCAACATCCCAAAAGAAAACAGCTATACGATACCGTTCTACCGACGATCGTAACACAACCCTACTGAAACGTTCCGTACGGTCGTTCCAATAATTCCGTATGTTTCCGTAAGACTCATACGGAAAAATATGGAAAGTATACGGAAAGTATATGGAAAACTTATGGACTTCGTATGGAAAATATGGAATTATTGGAATACGGAAACGGACTTTTTCAGTAGGGAACTTTCTGTGTGAGAGAGAAAGAGAAACTAAGAGAGAGGGAAAAATAGAGAGAAAGGAAAAGACGGGTAAAGAAAGAAACGTCTCGGAATGTGCAGCAGGGAAAAGTGGGATTGGACACGCTAGCCCACTACATGATGGTGATATCATGACGTCATGATAGCGACATCAATAGTGACAGAGATCGTGCAGCTAAAGTACGAAGAAGACGAAGGAGCTGGTGGCAAAGTGATGCGTCATGCTCAGCTGCTTGACAAGTCTTCGCTATGTTAGGTCAGTGAACCTACTTCAGTTTCTTTTTCTTCTTTTTTTTTTACAATTATGTGCACGCAACTCGTGCACCTTCCGGCACTGAATAACTATCACAAAAGGCAAGCGATAACATCTCGAAGGGTAGAAACATCCCATGATCTCCATCTCCGAGCTTTGCCGACGCCCGAAGCAGCCGGCCAAGTCAGTGACCCCTTCGGGACGTCGGGTCAATGACACCTCTGTGTCCCCTAATCGAATATGTTGCTCAATAAAACCCGAACGGTCAAACGTTAGTCTGCATTCTCGATGGAACAGGAGGCCTACGGCGACACAACCTGGAAGAGAATGGAACAGAAGGAAAAGGAACACTATAACGTCGCCGCTCCTTCTGTTCCCTGCTTGCTTTCTTCTCGGTATACGTGCGGACAATAAGAGACAGAGGAGGTATGTGGGTATTAGTCACCGAACGCTGCAGCAAGAATCAACCAATGACCGTAAAAGCCTACGCCCACGCAAATTTTCCTGTTCGCCGAGCCACCTGCTGACTCGAGAGCCATTAGCGGCTCACGTGGATTGCAGAAACGGGCAGCTCAAGCAGGCAGGGCATGATCCCAATTATTCCTAACGGCTGCGCAATTCACCGCGAAAATCGCGGTGGCGTGAGACGTTAGCGAGGGTCATTTGGCGCAGGAACGGCTGACACCAATAATTCTTTTTTCTTACATGTAGTTAGCCTATCAAACGCCTCCTTTATTTTTTTAGAGCAGACGCTGGCCTATGTGACATGCTCCAATAATTGCCAGCTTCTAATAAAAAAGAAAAGAAAAAGCACGCACAAAACTTCAGAAGTACCTGAGGCTAGCAAGCATTTTGCATCCGTCGTGTTTGAAGACAGACAGACAGACAGACAGACAGACAGACAGACAACGAACTTTATTCGATCCTGAGGGGCTACTGTTAGGACTCTTTAACGAGAGGCCGCTGTAAACGCTGGCAGCACACACGTGGAGGACAGAACGCCGTGATGCTCCGTCCTTTTCTAGGCCCTTTGGATAGCTTGGACTTACTTTCGAACACGACCTCCTCTATAAACTATATAGGGGAGGTCGTGCTTTCGGAGCACCGTACTTCTGATGGCGCCTTAGGGTAAGTATGATGGCACCTTAAGAGAGCTCATTTTTACAGCGCGGTTAGTGGTGGCTGGTTGTTCCAGAAGGAAGTTTCGCGCCTGTCCACGGGAAGTATATATACGCCAATACCTCATCGAACGTGGGCTTCAGCACGTGACCATACTGAGCATAGGATTTATTTATTTATTTATTTATTTATTTATTTATTTATACTGTCAGCACTTAGGGCTATTACAGGAGCGTATTCGAAGCATAAAATCTCCGCAAAAATGACTGCTCATCCGCGCTTATATATAGGGGTGGTGCCGGGCCCGGTGATGCCTATGCGCCCAGGTATCCGTATATAGCACGGAGGCACGATGGCGGACAACCACGAGCGCGCGATTACGTACTGAACGTTTCGCCGCCAACATGCGCTGTCACGATAAGCATCGTTAGCTACATGCTCCGTGGTGATGTTGGCGTTCGTGTAAGCACGCTGGCGTTCTGCGCGTTTTAACAGCGAAACTGTTCTAAGCCGACCCTTCGCCAGTTTCCGGATTGACCCGCTATATCCCTCGACCCACTACTGTATGACGGTGGTTACGTGAAGAGCGATGTGCGCCATTTGCCCTCTCACATTTTTTTTTATTTTTATCTGTAGCGCGCAGCGCAGTGCATTACATGCAAGTAATTATGCGGAAGCCAATGTTCGTGATATCATGGAGAAGAAATGGCTTAGCACGAAGTTGGGGGTTCGATGCCTGCAGACGCGGCTGCGTTTCAACAGCGCGATATGTAAAGATAGATAGATAGATAGATAGATAGATAGATAGATAGATAGATAGATAGATAGATAGATAGATAGATAGATAGATAGATAGATAGATAGATAGATAGATAGATAGATAGATAGATAGATAGATAGATAGATAGATAGATAGATAGATAGCACCTGTCTAGTAGCAGCACTTTCACTGTTCTAGTGGCACCTGTACGGAAAGCGGCCGATATAGAAAGAAAGAAAGAAAGAAAGAAAGAAAGAAAGAAAGAAAGAAAGAAAGAAAGAAAGAAAGAAAGAAAGAAAGAAAGAAAGAAAGAAGTGCATGAGTGCATTGTGAAGGATCAGGTTCTGTCAGTAGATAACGACGAAAGGTTGAGTGTGGAGACAACGCCAGGTGATAAAGGACGTAACATTCTGGCAGAGTACAAATGCATGACTACCTTGACTGATCGGTGACGACATCAATACCTTCACATCGTTGCCATTTCGAAGTAGTGAAATTTGCCGGAACAGCTTTGCTGTTCCTGGAAAACTTCACTGCTTCGAACTGATGATTTTTTTTAACATTGAACCAAAACGTGCCGTCGTGCAGTCTGTGCGTTCAACGAAATGTGATGAGTTAAACAAAATACCATTACTAAAGGTGGATTTGTATTCTGATATTCGATATTCTATTCAATATTTGAGGCTGGATGCCCGCATTCGGTTCGCACTCGAAGGTACTGATTTTCTCACGCCTCTGTGCTTACGTCTCGACTTCCTCCTGCTTTGTCTTGCGCACCAGCCTTTCTTGAATCCTTTGAATAAGCGGGACGCGCTGCTTGCCTAATTATTTCATGTACTCTCCGAGTTAAAACATAAGCAACTTGGGACGAAAGGTGGAGGAAGACATAGAACAAGCACTAACTCGCAACTAACGCTTATTAGAATCGAACAGCGCGAATGCATAATGAGGAAAGCAGGTTGCAAGGAAACCACAACGCGCATCAATGGCCAGGAATAACTGTTATTCCTGTTGCATAGCGAGGACTTCCGGTGAACGACTTTCCGAACAAAATAACTCCGTGTTATGACGAATTTTTTTAATATTTACTATTAGCCTAAATGAAGGCAGATAATCTTCGGCAAACGATGCCGACAACTCCTGCATTATTTTCATCTCAATAATGAAAAAAAAATCGAATTCGTTTCTTCATCAACAGTGTTCGACCTGAGGAGCCCGAACAGAAATTATTGTCATCCCAATTTTTTTTTTGTTCCCAACTTTTATCCGTCATTTTCTTTCTCGTATTTTACTTCGCAGCTCGCAATAACTCGATTCGAGTCCCCCTCTCATTCTCCCCCCCCCCCCCCAACACCCATTCCCCCTTACGCCCACATGACTGCCTCTTGCAACTTCCAAGTGTGTATGGGTTGGAAAGGAGAGAACAACCTACGCGCTGAGATTAATTTTTCAGAGAAGACCTTTTATTTCAAACAAGCACACACGTGGGCCAGTTCAAAGTGGAAGCGCCTGGCAAGGAAAAGAACACCGCGCAGAAACCATTACATCTGGCGCCACACGGGAAGCCGTCGTCGATTGCTTTTTCTCGCGCCACTCAAGAAACGCTGATGAACAGACTATGGTCATTCCACGTATTGTTTCGTTTTGTTCTTGTTCTTGCTCTTGTTCGATCCTTTCTTGGCACTTCACCGGCACAAGCACATAAACTGGAAAGTTCGTAGGAAGCAGCCATAGAGAAGTTGTTCCCGAGGCGAAAGAAACACGGATAAGAGGAAAACGCACCGTACGTACTCCGGAAGCGCCTCCTTTGAAAGCATAAGTGCAACGCCAGAAGCGTTTTAAATCGAGTTATCTTTGCTACTAAAAAAGGGGTTATCTTTGCTAAAAAGGGGTTAACAATAGCTGTTCGCTGTTCTTTTCTCTGGTAATCGCACCGCCTTTGAAGCTGTTTTTTTTTCTATATTGTTATAAGGCGCTATGGCCACAGCTCCACACCATTCGTTCGTTGTTAACGACTTTCTGTTGAGCTGTGTGTTGTTCTATCCTTTGAAAATAACTGAATGTCATGCATGCTTTTGGTGAAATGGCCGGTTGCGTTGTCAGCGACTTAGCACGCACTGTTGCCTTTGGAGTGCGATGGAAATTACTCTGTCATTACTGAGTTTCTCTTGAGTCCCGCGTTCTTTCTGTGAAAATTCAGTTAAACGGTGTGCGTGCTTTCCTTATTTTTTTTTTCTGTGAGGATGCTGATTGCGGCTTCCCTCTTCCTTATTTCCTTATCGTTGCGTTTGAATTGTTTTCTGTATTATTTCCGTGATCTTCATTTCACTTCCTGCTTTTGTTCTTTCTTACGCTTCGCATTTTCATCCCAAGATCTTAAACGCGTCGAATAGTTGACAAGGCATTACGTCGAGTACCGGAGAACACATAATAGAGACGCTGGTGTCTGTGTATCCGACATCACAAACACTACAACGAAAGAAGTCAGAAGCAATTATAGCAATTCACACGAGGTTTCAGAAGGCGGGTTCTTTTCTGTCGGATCACTCGGGCGTCCGGTAATGATATGCTCGACTGCGCGCTCTTTTTTTTTTTTAGAACAAGAAGAAAAAGCAGGAACTGTCGTTCGAGCCCCGAATTCAACGCGCGAGGCACCGAATTCATTCGCCATTCAAGTGCTATTACACCTCGATGGGCCAAGTGGTGTTAGAAAAGTTTGCAAGAAGCTGTATAGATAAATTTTTCTGCAAGAAAAACAATGACACATCCGACAACTACAGAAGAGCGATGCACTAACTCTAAAAAAATGAGCAAACTAAAACAGCGCGAAACGAAGAATTCGGTCATTTCCTATTCTTATTTCCGCTTTAATCTTCCGAACTGGAAGACGTCGTTTCGCGATTTGGGGTCTTCACCTGTTTGCTTGTTCTTCCTCTTCCTTTGAGCTTCTTGAGAACAAGAGGACGCCGCGTAATTCTGTAATGTCCCTATGACTTGCAAGTGTTAGGGCACACGCAACTGAAACGAAAGGTACAAAAGAAAATCACACCAGTTCCGCGCTATGAAAACCGGCGGAGCGGAGAAGCATGTGCTTTTTAAGGGCGGAGCACCTTAGGGTCTCGGGCTGCCGGCGTCCCTTGTCGTCACGGCAAATCAAGTTGTCAAACGATGGTCAAAAAGCAAGTGAAAAATGAATAAAACCGGTTCGAAATAAACTAACATGACTTAAACTACTTTAAAATAAAGGAATAGTCAGGATTTAATTGCATTAATAACAGAAATTTGTTGAATTCGGTTGTGCGAATTGCATGGTCCCATCCTGGAGCCAGTGCAGTTAGACCGTGCGTGCATTTGTGGGCCTATCCTAGAGGCAGTTCACCCAGACAGTGTATGTGTAGTGCTGTCGTGTTGGAACACGATTTGAACGAGTTTCTGCTAATGCTCTCGCGCTATCGGTGTCTAACGTCGTCGTCGTGGTCACGGTAACGCAAACCCATTAGCAGCGGCTGACGTTTCCTGTGGGAAAAACCGGCGTATCACCGCATGCCTCGCACCTTCGCAGGTTTCGCGTCAGTGGAGCTGTCATAAATTTTTTTTCGTCAATAATGGTAATTGTAGGGATCTTACGTACCAAAACCAGCTACGAGCATGAGGTGCACCCTGTTTTGGAAGCCTTGGAAGTAATTCTGACCACCTGGGGTTCTTTGAACGTACGTCTAAATCTAGGTTTCAAGCACGGGTGCTTCCTGCATTTCGCCCTCATCGGAATCCGACCGCCGTGGCCGGGATTCGATCTCGCGACCACGAGCTTTGCAGGCCAACACTCTATAGCCACTAAGCTACCATGGCGGGTATGCTTTTATCGTTAATTGCGACGTAACTGGCCAGGATGTCAAGTTCACTGTGAATATCGTGTAGCACTACCACTGTCATGTATGCAGTGGGAGTGGAAAGGAGAGGAAAGCCGTAGTGGACGGAAGAGGAAATTTTGAAGAGCCCCAGGTTGTCAAAATTTGCGAAGGCCCTCACGACAGATAGATAGATAGATAGATAGATAGATAGATAGATAGATAGATAGATAGATAGATAGATAGATAGATAGATAGATAGATAGATAGATAGATAGATAGATAGATAGATAGATAGATAGATAGATAGATTATTCACAGCCTGTCTTGTTTCCGCTACAGGACGAAGTGTCTGTAGTGCCTTTGGATCGCCAAGAAAGGCTTCGCATTTGAAGTTTAGGGCCATTCAATCTCTGAACCAAGCTACATAGGTGCATATGTATACAGATCTCGCAATCGTTATGTTTTGCCCGCTACTCTGGGAGCGCAGTTGCAGGTACTCTAGTAGAGATGTGCCTGATCGTCCTCTGCTACGGGTGGCAGGTAAATTTCAATTACGGCACTGCAGAACTACGGCTCGTGCACGCTAATTTTTGTGCCCGAGTGCATTATAAACTCGGGAAAAGCACGCAACGCTTGTATCAGTACTTCGGAATGAAAACTGATTACGACAGAGAATGCTTCTGAACGGTGCTCGGGGCGAACGCACGCGCCATCGCGGTTCCGGCATCGACGGTTGTGGTGCATAATGCAATCAGCCTCGAAATGCAGCAATTCATTTGAGGAAGAACGTGGCTCGTTCTTCTAAGGGAGTAAAAACGCACCACGACAAATGTAGCCTGTCACGCAATCCTGTTCGGGCCTAACGATTTATATTTAATACAATCACGGTAAAGCGCTTAGAAAACAAACTCCGCTTACGTTATTTTGTATCGTTTCGTCGTGAAGCAACTTATATTAGCGTGCTCAAATCGAAAGAAGTACAACGGATATTTTAAAAATAAGCATTGACAGCACTCTGCGTTATTAATAAACTAAACTATATGCGCCGATAGCGCAGTGGAATGCCACCGGTTACCTTTCTTTGTGGGTGGCGTTTTCCCGCCGACTTCGAGCGGGATGAGAACAAGAAAAGTGCAGCGTTATGTGTTATCATGCACCATCCCTCTTCTTTCTTTATGTTCATGCTTTAATCGCCTCATCACAGAGTAGGGCAGCAGACATGCCCCGCGCCTGGTTGACCTCTCTGTCTTTTCACATGCTCCTCATAGCGTTATACTCAATTCTGTCCATGATTTCTTGAAGGTGAATGTACGCCCCGGTGGTCTTACTGCTTACCGTGCTCGACTGCGGACCCAAAGGACACTGGTTCACACCTGGCTGCGGCTGTCGCATTTTCAATGGAGACGAAAATGTCAGAGGCCCGTGTACTGTATGACGTCAATGCACGTTAAACAACACCAGGTGGCCAAAATTTCCAGGAGCCCTCCACAACGGCGTTCCTCTCCTTTCTACCTCTTTCAGTTTATTTCGCCTACACCCACGTACGCTTAGTCGTGCTCCCGACAAGGGCTACAGAAAATAGCGTCCTTTCCTTAACCAAAACAAAGACAGTATCTGATGTCGTGCTATGCTCGCTGCATCCGTTATCTCCTTTCCGTGTCTGCGATTCAGGTCACGTTCACAGGAGCACGGAGCAAGACGGACACATCGCGTGGTAAAGACACAACAATATCCCAGGATTCGGGAGGTCACACTGGCCTCTCTGTGTACCGGTAGGAAGGATTGCGCAGCTGAAGGAAACTTTATACTGACAAATTGCCTCGTTGTTGTTGTTGTCGTCGTTATTGTCGTTGTCGTTATTGTTGTTGTCGTTGTCACGTTGTCGCTGTTGTGCTCGTCGTTGTTGTTGTTTTGTTGGCGATAAATAAAGTTGATTCAAATCATTGTGCGGATTTGTTTTTTGGACGCTCGTAAGCGGCGTGTGATCGTCTGTATAGTCTGACAACGGTTGTGATGTTCGTGGCAAACTAATGGGGACTGCACGAAACGCCACAGCGCCCTAAGGATTCTCGCAGATGCGTCTCCCAGTCGAGACCCAGCGAACTTCGGGGTTTGTATCACCTGCAAGGAATCTCTCCCGCGGGAGCCGCTTCTTCGTGTCTCCGTGATTGGGGGCTACAAACACGAACCCATGCCGGATCATCTTCCGAAGCTCCGCGGGTCATCCATCTACGCAAGGTTGGAATGGCTGCGGACTTTTTTTTTACTGTATTATCAGAAAAACGCGATGCTGGTGGGAGGAAATCTCGGGGAGAACGACGACGTCTGAAATGCGCACAAAGTTTCTCTATAAGCGCGCGTCGCTCTTATTCAATATTGCTGGCTTTTTTGTTTGTTTGCTTGTTTTTGTTTGTTTTTTTGTTTGATTTTATTTAAATGTGAAACATGGGAAGGTAGGCTACGTCCCATCATCATGATACTGAAGCTGAGAACAATAACCGCACATACAGGAAAAAATAAACCACAAGGAAGGATAAAAGCATAAGTAAAGAAAAGAGTAGGAGTATGTACAAACTACGTACATACTACGTTTGTTTGTTTGTTTGTTTGTTTGTTTGTTTGTTTGTTTGTTTGTTTGTTTGTTTGTTTGTTTGTTTGTTTGTTTGTTTGTTTGTTTGTTTGTTTGTTTGTTTGTTTGTTTACAAGACGCTTTGCTCAGGCAGAGCCACCTCGACACGTACTTGTCTTCGAACGCCGTCAAGAACGATTACCGAGTTAAGGTTGCATCGATTCCTTAAAGTCAAGCTTGTCCTCCTGCCGGAGGCGGTTCGCTTGCTCGTTGCCCTAATGTCTTCGTGCTACGCCGCAAATTCGCGTCGACTTCTCTATAGATTCTCCATTATAAGGAGACAGAAATAACGCGTTGAACATCGGCCGTGTAGCTCCTGTAACGCGCTTTTCTTTTCTTTCCTGACCAAACTCGGTCAATAAATTCGATGTTTCATGTTTAATTCGTCTGTATATACTCTTGGTCGAGGGCGTATATCAGTGTGGCGAAGCCATTTCCGTCCTGTACCAATGTACGGGCGTAAGCGTATTGAAAAATTAATGGACACGCGAACACTGAAACGTAAACAAGTCGTCGTTCAGGAGTCCCGCATCCGGGGCAGTCCTTTTAAACGTAAGTGCAGCCGCGTTCGCGCACTGTCGACTCATCTTGGGACGTATCGTAATGAAACAAAATGCGCAGATCAATGACACGCTCTGTCCAGCTGTTAAAAAGTGGAAGCACGGTAACGACACGCGTATCGACGGCTGCGTTTTTCTTTCCCTATAGACGGTATAGAATCATTTCATCGTCCCTGAACCACGGCGCTGCGGCAAGACTGGGAACACAAATTGTGCGATTCTAGATGTATCTCTTGCTTCTTGAAAGCGCTTCCTACATGTGACCACCCTTGCTGGATTTATAAACTTTTCCCTCTATGCTCCTTCCATTCCTGACTTCCTCTTCTTCTCACTGATACTATGCATCTATTCTTCGCTCTATCAACGCGGTATATAGCTGCGGACTTCCTCTATGTAAGTGGGCCAGGCGTCTGGTTTGAATGAATAAACGTAACCTAAGCTATATCAAGAAACGGTTTCAAAACATTGGTATGAGCAGCTACTTCGTTATATCGCCTTGCTCCCTTCTCGAGATTGGAGGATAGCAAATCAAACGCTCGCATGCCTGTCAACGGCCCTACGTTCAAATGTTGATGCATATCGTACGTTCTGTATACCGCTTCAAAAAGCTACGGCGGGGCATCTAGTGTGTAGTATATATATATATATATATATATATATATATATATATATATATATATATATATATATATATATATATATATATATATATATATAGAGAGAGAGAGAGAGAGAGAGAGAGAGAGAGAGAGAGAAGAGATCCACTAGCTTAAGGCTGGAACGGATGATGTTTCACATACAGCCTGCATGTGTTTTGTGCAGCTTCCTTGACAAAAGTTTTCTGCTACAAACGGGCGGACGGTACAACTTTCCATTTAATAAATGTCACACAACCTTGCGGAATTCCCCAAGGCTCACTTTCCATACTCGTGCCCTCGCGCTACCAATTTTTTCTTCAACTAGGAATTTTTTTTATAATTCCGTATAAATTTTTGTAGCTTTGTGCTACAAACGGGTCGGTGCTAATCTTCCATTTTCACGATCAAACTCATTTTTAAATATTTAGGCGAATCTGCATGGAAGAAATACATCACATGTAGATTCTACGCCGAACAATAGAAAGTTATGAAACAGACAGATGCCACATGCCAAGTCGCCATTTATTACAGGTCACCACCAAACGCGCACAAGTGTTCTAGTAGCAGCATAGATGTATGAAACAATATAGACGAGAATGACCGAAAGTAAAAACACATAGAGGCAGACTAGGAGGCAGTCGAGTTGACTGCCGTAGATTGGGCAAGACGGAAATGTGGAGAAAATACAGCAGCAAGGAAATTTTGTAGAACGCTTAGGCCTTCTTTTTTTTTTCATAGTCTGTGGGAGGCACACTGTAATGCAAGCGTACCGTTCCCTAGTCAATATTCCATTAATGCAACGCTCATTGAGAAGCACCGCGCTCTGTGGAGACGCAAATAAAATACTTCGCAGTGGCATTTTCGTTTCTTAAAGCTTTTCCTTATTCGTATACTATAGTGGTTCTTACAAATATAAGCCAGCTTGCTGCTGAACAGCGAGTTCTCTTGGCATGTTACGGCTACAGTTGGACGTTTCGTATATCGCCCTTATTTAAAGAAAAAAAATGGGGAACAAACCAAACCGAAACAGAACGCGCTATTTTGTAGAAGAAGAAGAAAAAACACTAAAAATAGCAAATAAGCACATCACTGTAGTCCACAATAGGAGAATGACGGTAAAGTGAAAATTGAAAATGGAATATCTCCAATCGTTACGTATTCTGTGGCACACTTTGATTCTCTCTTGTCAAACTCGGGAACGATACGCAGAAGACGACCTGACGTGAAAACGCTTTTGTTGAACTGACACGCGAGAAAAAGGTAATAGTAATGCCACATAAATTCGTTCAACATTCCGCATGCTATCACTGGTAACGAAATTGTGTCCCTCTTCTTTTGTACTTCGCTATCTGTCAATCAACCTATCTGTATATCTCTCTATTCATCTTCCTATCGTTCTACTTATTCTGGGGCTTTCGGATTCAGAAAGACAGCTCGACCCTCAGGAACGACACTGAATTATTCATTCGCTTCGCCGGCTTTCCGTGCTCTGAACCTGTCAACCCAATCTCACGTCCTGTAAAACCGCTCTTTCTTTTATCTGTTTTATCTCTCTTACTGTCTCCCTATCATTTCACTTTCTTGAACCGAATGCTGGGTCAGGCACCAGACACAACTTCGCGCCATATCTGGCCGCGTCAAAAGTGTGACAACTTGAATTGCCCACTTGTCAAATATTATATACCGTATAGTGCGTACCGCATATAGGAGATAACACTTTACGAGCACTTTTCTGCCAAATCCAAATGTCATGACGGATAACGGCGCGAGACTGGTCGCCTGAGTTTGTCGCTTCTTTCCTTGATTTCTTTGGCTCGCGATTACAGCATTTTTGTGAACCAAGCGGACCAACAATTTGACGAAGCAAAGTCAATGAACCTGGTCGGGTAAAACTAGGCAACTGTCCGGAAACTATTCTTTATAACGCATGTGCGTGCGGTGCGTGTGTGTGTGTGAGAGAGAGAGAGAAACGTGACCGTTATTCACTCTATTTCTCTCGTTCTGTGTTTAGTTTATCAACATTATACTAAACTTACGTGACTTTCATATACACT
Organism: Hyalomma asiaticum; assembly: GCA_013339685.2. NCBI lineage: Eukaryota > Metazoa > Arthropoda > Arachnida > Ixodida > Ixodidae > Hyalomma > Hyalomma asiaticum. Next base: position 36,555,612 of record CM023484.1, on the reverse strand, counting down.
CCGTAAAAATGTATTGTTGTAGAGAAAATACACGGAAGATTTAAGGGCAAGTAGGAGTAGGCATATGGAAAGGTTCAGCAGGAATTCTTCCTATAGTACAACAATTCAACGTATCAGGGCGGCGTTCTGTTTGGTGCTTATCCCACCGATAGAGAAAGTATACTACGCATTCTGCCCGCAACGTCTTCTTATCTAAGAGATATTCTCTCTCTCTCTCTCTCTCTCTCTCTCTCTCTATCTCTCTCTCTCCTCTCTCTCTCTCTCTCTCTTCTCTCTCTATCTCTCTATCTATCTATCTATCTATCTATCTATCTCTGTATCGCCCGCGCACGCGCGCCCGTGTGTTTCTTGCACCAATCACGTCAACAGAGCGGGCACAGAACAATATAACTGCACGCCATCAGGTCATCCCGGCTTTCATCATCCGTCTACTTATGTTTACTGCGAAAACAGCAAGCTGCCCGTAAATAAACATGGTGGAATTCTAATATCCATATCTTCAATTGTTTTTCCTCCTGTACTAAGGCAGCACAAGGATGTGGCCACACATAGAAGCAGCGTGGTTTTTTTTTTTCTTTTTTTCGTCATCAATACCATGTTTACTTTTCTTCCCAGAAATGAGTATATCGCAAATACGCAATCACGCGGATACGATACTGCATCAACACCCACCGCCTCGACCACACTTCTTCGATAGTCTTCACGACGACCTTAGCTGCGGTATATGATGGGCCGCGTGTGTGCCCTGATTGCAGCAACTTACTTTATTTCTGTTGACAATGGAATAAGCAGGAAAAGAAGACAGTTTCGCCCAGATTCGAGGTGTTAAAGCGAAACCAGTCTTTAGCGTTGCGGCTCTGGCTCCTCGGACGGTGTTCTAACAAGTTACGGAGCTGAAACATTAGGGCGGTGATCCGCAGTTGTAGGTTGGTGCACATGATGTATTATTGCAGTGTTTGAGGGCGCGGGTCAAATTTCAGGCTTCCATATATACCACTTTTGTAGAGATGAGATTCCAAAACACCCGTGCGCTTACATTTCTGTGCCCGTAATGCGTATTCCCAAGCTTTGGCGTAGTCCCAAATCAACATCGTAGTTTTGGTAGGTGCCACTCCACCCCCACCCCCCTTTTTTTTTTGCGTTCACAGTGAAGCTGTTCTTGGTCGACACTGTACCGGCGTTGCTGGTGTCACGCAAGAAGGAAAAGCCCGTCCACGCTTGCCTTCAGTCCACTGCTGCAAGATGGTGATTATGCGAGGTACAATGTGTGATAAAGTCTAAGAAAGGTATAGCTCGAAATTGCGGGTTCGATCACCGCAGCCACAGCGTATTTCCATAGACCGAAATGCAAAGAAAGAAAGAAAGAAAGAAAGAAAGAAAGAAAGAAAGAAAGAAAGAAAGAAAGAAAGAAAGAAAGAAAGAAAGAAAGAAAGAAAGAAAGAAAGAAAGAAAGAAAGAAAGAAAGAAAGAAAGAAAGAAAGAAAGAAAGGAAGAAAGATTGCATCGGTGTGTGGTGAAGGATCGGGTGAAGATAATGATGAAGGGTGGAGTATCGAGACAGCGGCAGTTGATAAAGGACATAACATGTTGGCGGAATACCAATGCATCACTATCGTAGCTCACAGGTCATGATAACACTTACTTGACTCCTTGTCAGTTACATCACGATTAACGATAAAAGAACAGCTTCGCCAAACCAATCCGACAGCTTTCCTGAAGTGAAGCTGGCTTGACTTTTTCTTCTTTTTTTTTTTCTTGGGGGGGGGGGGGGGGGGGCGGGTGCACCGCGTCACGCATTTGATACGGTTACTTTGTCATAACAAGAGACGGTGGTGAAATATTTGAGCGACAGTTTACTGGCAAGGTGTCCTGTAGGAGGAGTAGCTAATCCAATACCGGATTAGAGAATGCTGCTGGTTGGAAGCCCTCGATTACCTCTACATTGATCTACTCGGAGCCGGAGAAAGTTACTTCCCAAATTTTAAGCGTTGGCTGACTAGCCGGTAATATCGCAGCGTTTTCCTGGTGTGCCCATACCATATGTGATAGGTCCACCCTCACCCTACACCGCTTGAATTAATGCTATAGGAGTTTGGCTCTACTGTGTTAACTGTGCGCGTAAGGTCGAAGGCATGAGTCCTGACTTTTCGGAGCCTTCCAACAAGAGTTCTGACTGTTCTTGTTCCTTTGTAAGAGTGAACTGGCATATACCAAGCATTCACTATGCATGCGCGAAGTGGAACCCCAGAAGCTGCGTGTCACGCAGGATAATTCAACACAGGCTCACGTAAATAGAAGCCACACTGTAGCGCTTCTTCAACAAGCATGGTATGAGCATATCCATATGTCTGTTGAACGCGTTGCTCCTTGTAACGCCAACTGGTGGTGCATCATCGAACCTGCGATACGTGGCGTCAGCGGCGCTGCGGCGGATGTGAACATCGACAAAGAGTGTGTAAATAAACCACGTAGCATTGCCACCATAATTAAAAGCGTTCAGAAGGCCGTAGCTACAACCTGATGGTGTTTATTAGAAATACTGCCCCATTCAGTGGCCGCAAAACTGTAAGAAAAACCGTAATCTGAGAGAGAGAGGGAGAGATTATGTGGAAGGCTAGGATGTTAACGAGAAAACAGATCCGGTTTGTTACCCTGCACTACGGAAGGGGTAGGAAGGATCTGGACTGACTTGCGACCGTAATATGAGCTATTCGACACTTTTTATGCATCAAAGCGATTATCACAAAGCGCCATCGATGTCTGTGGATAACGGTATAGAGACTTTCTCATCTCCAATGGAAAAGGAGAAATAACAGCCAACGGGGCAGAGACAGAGTGAGCAAAAACAGTGGGATCTGTAATACGGGCGATGTTCTTGGATTAGCCGACAACTCGCTGCGCAAGTCGGTGTTGCGTAGTGGGTGCTGCGCATGCGCCTATGAAGCTAGAAATGGTTCCTTGTTGGTTTACTGCAATTTTTATTCTATCAGTACCCAATCTGCGGCGGCGTTTCTGCTCTGTAAACCATTTTGTTGTGGCTTGTTTTCGTTTTTCTGTGTTTGTTTCATTGCATCACCTTTTCTATAATCTCATCTTGGTAAGCACTGCTCATTATGCAATAGCAAATGTAGTATGACCGGTACACCTGCGCGCCGAGAAGTCAGCGTTTCTTTCGTGGGTTATTACTTTAACCCTGGCAAAACGAATAGCTGTCGAAGTTTCTGCTCTGCACTAATCTCGGAGCACAGCAGAGTACTGCACACGATTCTCCTGCAAGCAAGCAGGCAACTCTCCGTGTTATGTAATCACCGAGTGTTTCGTAAAGTAAGCACCGCACTGCGCTCCACCCGATAAGGTTTCCAAACATCACAGTGCCCAGAGAAACCCTTTTCGACTGCCACTGCAACTCGAATTTCACATTGAGTATCGCATGACGCACTCGGGAAGCTCGGCTCGCGAAGCATTGCAGTGCGCGCATCGAAAGGAGGGAGAGAGGAAGTCAGCCGGGCGGGGAGTCAAGAGCGGCAGCGAGATTGGACGGAAGATCGACCTTTATTGACTGCTCAGTGTTGACCTTGAGTCGCGGGGTCACCGAAGGTATACCTGTAGTTCGATAGCTCGGAGACGCAGTCTTGCTTGTTAGCTTCGCTTCAAGGAACCCGTTCCTAAAGAGGGAGCGTCGCTTTCTTTTCTTTTTTTTTTTTTTTAGACATTTGCCGCAGTTGATGCTTTGCGTTGAACCGTGCTAGGCACCACTTCAGCGTTGCCTGTCATCTCTTTTTTTGTCCTTAGACGTTTAAAGCTGTTTAGGAGTTCGTTCTTGGTTTAGCCGTCTTCTCGATCCACCAGTAATCGCTTCTATATATACTGTCGCTTGGCTGAAGCAGTCCACAGGACGTCAGGTCTAATTGTGAGCCTATCGACATTGGTGCTTCTGTCTCTGCGTGTATTTACTCTTTAGGTTTTGTTCCACACACCGCCATCGTCATTCTCTCCTTCTTTCTTGCCCACCCTGTGAGTTTTCGTTTTGTTCACAGTCTGCACTCTGGACTCCCTCTCCTTTGTGTAAATGAGAATTTCCAGTTTCTTTCCGAATAATTGTGTCATTTCTCTGCTCGCTTTGTTGTTGTTCGTTATTTATGTTCGCAGTTGTATTTCTGTTCCATAACTTGGTTTTGCGGCGACGGTCGGTGAGAAGACGAATCCCAGAGCTTTCAACTACTCTAGCAGCACCATGATGTCGAAACGCAACACTGTCGCTTTCAGCTGTCGTTTAATGGCACAGAGTAGCTCAAATTTGTCTTTAGGGACGTCCCCCACACTGGTAAAGAACGTTTGAGTCTGAGCGAATCAATTATTATCGTTACGAAACTCTTACTTTGAAAGGACGCCCTTCACCCTTGACACGCGCAAATTACTCTTTCAAGAGCGGCGTTACGAACTTGCATTTTACAATCTAAAGAAATTTAAGTCTTTCGATACGTTCTTAATGTAACAGCCAGCACCCTTACGTTGAATCCTACAAATGTATTCCTTGCCCCCGTCGGCTGAACTGTAACTGCTACATATACGACAAGAAAAGGCGTACTCAGAAACTTCGCAATTACGCTTGGCCAAGCGGCGTGCATACGCACTAAGAGCAGTAAAAATCTATTTGCTCCACTTAGTGCCATCTGTTGCAGCTGCCATAATCTCTTCCTGGCACAAACAAAACAAGAAGTTTTTATTTCCTCTCTTCCCCCCTCCAAGAAAAGAAAAAAAGAAAGCTAGAATACTATCTTACTTCTTATTTTAGTCACGTGATAATTAACCACGCACTCTTTGTACATCCACATGGATGTATAATGAGAGTACGAACAGGTTGTGTTCTACCGTTTAGCATCACTAGTCTTAGCACTGCGCTTTATAAGTTTGAAGTCATTATGTGAGCCAACAGACAAAGCGCCCTGTGTCGTCCACGGCGGGTGCTGCAAAGTTACACGACCAAAGCATGTCATGTGTTCACGTCACATGATAAGGGAATGACAACGGCGTCAGATGACGTCATCATATGGCGGCACTGATGACATCGCCTCATAATGTCGTGTCATAATATCACGTGACAATGATGTCGGAATTGTAAGAACGTCAGTGCAGTCCTCACACAGTCTCACCGTGCTTTTGCTTTCAACGCGCGTTAGGAGAAGCATGCCCATCAGTCTCTCTCTCTCTCCTTTTTTTTCTTCTTTTTGCTTTGGAAAGCAGCGGTCAAGTGTTCTAGCCCAGAGTGTCAACTACTGCGCGTACGCGCATATATGTAGCAGTTGACACGAATAGTTCGTCTATATAGTTGCATTGTTCTTATAGCTTCGTTTCCAGTGACACGATGTTACGAACTCGTAATGTTATACGCTGCTGTGTGCCAAGTGATAGCGGCTTGTGTTCCAGCTCTCAAGCCCGCACGATTGGGAGCAATTTCATTTATTAGCTTTGACTGCAGGTCATGAAAGCTATGGTCTTTTGCATGCTCCTTCTCAGACAGCTCCCGCTCATCGCAGTCGCGCCCGATAAAACTTGTTAAGCACATCTGTACTTTCAATCAGTACACTGTGTGTCGCATGTACTCAAAATCGAAAAGAAAACACTTTCTCCACAAAAAAAAAAGAAAGAAATGCCGTGACCGAAACAATTCCAGAGCGTAGAGGTAGCACAAAAAAACAAAGAAAAATGAGACGGGAGTGTTCGCGTGAGTGGTACTTACAACTTTATCGCGTAACACCATTAGACAACATGCACTCTGGTTGCGAAAACCAGTGTTCATTGTGTAAGCGAACTTCATCAGAAAACAGTTCATTTACCGCGTGCCATTCAAAGACGTGCTTCACATCAGTTCATCGGAGAAAGCCTCCCTTCCCTCCACACAAACACCCCCCCCCCCCCCCCTGCACCTTTTTTTTAAGCTCCTACGCTTTACGAATGGTCATCCCGTAACGGAAATACACATATGCAAAGAAACGAAAAAATAAATAACTCTACTATCCATCAAACTTGCATTTTCATTTCTGCTTAGGTGTGTTGCGAAACGTTTTTTTAAAACTTGCGGGAGCTCTACAAAGCTTCGAACTTGTCGCCCTTCTATACCGTCAAGTACCCGAAAGCTCTTTCGTTGTCGGCACTTGCTTCAAGCTAAGCACAGACGAGAAGTAACGTTCTTTCTGCTTTACTTAAGTCACGAAGCATTAAGAACTGGAAACACAAAGCCACTCGATTGCTCACCGTCTTCGCAGCGACGAACCAAACGTTGAAAAAGAAAAAAAAAGGAGAAGTAATGAAAGGGCCTCAGCAATTCGTTCGGCTCTGAACTGATTTACCGCGACAGCAGCAAGCTCTTTCAGCTATACAGCTATATTTTCCCAAGAATAACGTCCCTTTTGTTCTGTGGCCAATGTTATTGCAGTGCGTCAGAGCGTACACTTGGTGTTGTCTCCGAAGCACATGCACACTGCACAGGCGCCCCCTAATTTTGACTATCGCGCGAAACGTCCAAGGCCCTGCGCCACTTTACAAGTCAGACTTTCGACAGATAGTGTGTTCCGGGCATCTCATCCGTGATGGTTTTTTTTTTTTTTTGGTTACCCCATACAGGTCACCGTCTGTTTCACGCCGCACGTTGCGTTAATTTTTGTGCTCCTTTCGTTTCTGTATCTGCAAGGCATCCACAATTACTTGCATGAATGAAGCTTTAATTGGGCAGTTGCACAATCGAGGAAGATGTGAAATTAACCGTAGAAAGGCACCGCGAAAACTCTCGACCCGCTGACAAAATATGGCATGGACACAATGAAAAGAGTTAGTAAAATCAACAAATAAAGGCATTAATTTGGCGCAGCATGTAAGCACATACTATAGACGCCCCTGACACGTGTGGTGCATTAACAAATGCGGAAGGCACGCTGTCAGAAATTTTTCAGCAAGAAACGAGCAATGGCAATCGCAACATAGAGCAGTGTATCACAATGAAAAAATTCCTTCCCAAAAGCACTGACAATTTGAACGAGCGAAAATAAGTAAGTCACGTGATGAATATTGCGGGAAGGATCGGACCGTTTAAACTGTGAAATCCCAATGCCAAATCCACAAAATCTGGAGCCACCCTAAGGTGGGAAGGGGGGAGGGGACCCGGAAATTTCGACCACCTGGGATTCCTTAAAGCGCACAGACATCTCACAGTACACGAGCCTCAAGCACTTTCCCATCCGTCGAAAATGCGACCGCACCGGCTTGCATCAAATACACGTCCTTCGGGCCAGCAAACAAAAGTGTGGTTTAATGCATCGCCAAATGTGCAGCAAGCTATCATCTCCGAGCGTTAAGGAGGCGTATCACAAGCCGCATTTTATATTTGTTCCTCGCCGTGTTTGTAACGATTGGTTCAGATGCAGAAAAGTAGAAGGGGATTTATCAACGCCACTACTCGAGGCATCAGCATCTTCGACAGAGCGACGAAGAAAAACAAGAAAAAAAAACAACAGAATGCCGAGAATGCATGCGTGCCGGTGATCCGTCCCGACAGTACTGGCTTTGAGGCGAACTTTCCTAACACTGCGTCGTCAAACGTTGCTCCAGCAGACAACAGCTGTTGACACGCCAGTAGGCGTAGCCTGGCTTGCAACGGCTTGCATTCCGCGAGTGTTCTAGTCGACGTCTAACCAACAGAAGCACAAAAAAGAAAAAGTCAAAAATCAGCAGCAACCTGATCAGTATTTCCGAACCGGTTCGACGACCATGCCAGGCTGGAAACGCCTATGAGCGCAGCGCACCACAAATAAGAACCACGAGAATACAGGCGGAAGGGAAAACTATGAAAAAACGGGCAAGTCAATGCTACAGACGTCGTGACACCACCATCGTAACTACCAAACTGAAGCTCGCGGTGGTGCAACTTCGCGCTGTAGTACAATTCGTACCAGAATCAGCGAGTTTAGGTAATCGGTACTTCAGCTTGAGAAGGAAATCTGACTCGTGAGTTTCTGTCTGAATACGTGAAAATAGAGAAATTATATCGCTTGGTGCGCATGCACCAAGCCGGTTATGATGGCGCCTCTCTTGCATGTCAGATAAAATAAAAAATGTATTAAATGCCAGTAGCAGCTTTCTTTTTTTGTGGTTTTTCTTTATCTAACGGTTTTATCAGAAAAGTCCGTCATTTCTTTTTACAGGCGTCCCATCCACCAAATTCAGTTTAATTATTATCAGTCCATTCTGGCTCACTTCCCTTAAGGTAAAACGTCTCCATTACATCTAGTGGTATAGCGCATCCAAGATAGGACAACGCGAACTACACCGGAACACGCGTTCACAGCACTAGCTTACTGCAATATGACAGGCACATGAGGTATTGTCGAAAGTTAGCGCTGTGCGTGTGTCCTTGTGTCGTTCGCTTTGTTCCGTCTTGGATGCGCTATGCCATTGGATGTTCTGGTGAATCACGTGTTATGGTGTTGTTGCTCTGATACGTGATTTTATAGATTTTATAGGAGGCCTCACTCACAGTCTCGCTACTTTTAGACCTCCTTCTGTATCTGTGTATTTTTCATATTCAATGCATCATGTATTTCTGATAGTAAATCAATCAAATCAAATCATGCGTTGAATCACATTTTATGGGGGATCACGTGCAACATTAATAGAACAACACTTTGGTCACCTAAACCCCACAGCCTGTGAGTACCCCCGAGTTGTATTTTGCCAGCCGTGCCATTGTTTCTTCGACACTCCTTTCGTTCACATGTTTGCAACTTCATTTCTATTGCGCCATATACACGCTGCTATCACTGCTATAAGGGGAAAAAAAGAACGAAAGTGACGTCATTTCTCTTCTCCATCTGAAAAGAATCCCGGACACGCATTTCTGCCATGAGCGCTGTCTTGTCTTTCTCTTCCTCGGCTGCGCACAACATCTGCAGCTGCCCATTATTACAAAAAATTTGTCTTCGGGCCACCTCCGTTCGTCTTCTTAGGCCGGTTCGTTATTGCTTCTTATTGCGGCGCGCCCACCACTTCCGCGGAACTGGGCTCGGCGGACGCGGAACTCGGGCGACACGCTCATATATAGAGAAAGCGCCCGCTGCCTTTGCTGCGTCGCCAGAATGATGGCATTGCGCGAATGAGCGAGGACCCAGAAAGCGTGCAGCAACGCGCCCTGACCGAGGGCGTTGATGGATCGCTTTTGGAGCAGGCCGTCCATCCACTCGCTCTTCAAGCGTGATTCCCCCCCTTTTGGCCTGCAGCCTGAGTGCAATTTGACAGCCGCTGTTGCGAAACCGCCTCAGCTCTTCGGGCAAGGAGACCCATCGCGGCACTATTCTACTATCACGAGAGATGCGTCAATAAGCGAGAAAGCGCGAAGTGCACGCTTTTTAAAAAGTCAGTTTTCCATCTGTGTGTCCACAAAGCACTGCGTTTTCGGGCAGGCGGCGTGGGTTCTTTTTTATGTTTGTTTGTTTGTTTCTGTCCTAACTGTCTCTGTCCGAACATCTTTTTTTACAAGACTGATCCACTTGGAAAGAGTGCTCGTCATAGCAATGGCGACGCCACATCCCTTATTGTAAACAAATCCCTTCGCTGCATTCGGGATCAGACGCTGGTCCGTCACGAAGTGCAGTTCGACGAGAATGTACTGTCGCGCTTTTGCGCCCGTTCCTACGTTGCGTTCCTTTCCGCGAAATAACCATCTCAACTCACAGTGAAGTGTATTCGTGTGAACAGCATCGTGTTTGTTTGTTTTGTTGTCGTTTTTTTTTCTCCTATTTGAACTGCTAAGTTTACATTCAGTATACCACACTGCTGTAACCCACCCTTTTATGAGATTTCCCCACTGTTTGGAATGGTTCTTTGAGCTCATGAAACAAAATAATGTGCTGTCTTCCTTTTCTCTTGTATTATTGTTGTTGTTATCCGTGTTAACTACAATAAAGGCCTTCGTCAGCGCTGCATACAAACGGTGAAGTGGAGCAAGCCTATAAAAAAATTTACATGGGCGGAAAAGAAAGAAAACGTCTCATGAAATTGCAAACACAATGGGTTATCCCAGCGGTAAATTTAGTGGTAAACCCATGTGGTAAAGCGGAAGCACTCAACGTAAAAGCTCTAGGAAGTGCGCAGCAGTGATGTGCCTGTGTTTCCCTTGCGTTGTGCTTGTGTTATCATATGGTTGTGTTGTGCTGTGGTGCATTTACGTGGTCTTCGTTACGTTTATGTTTTGTGTGTTTATCGCTTTATATGTGATGTTTTGTTAAGCTGGGTGCATGTTCTGTTGTTATACTCTTCTGCGGATAAGGTATATGTTATTCTGTTTTGATATTGAGGTACAGATTGGTGAGGTTATGTTAAGGATCCGTCGCTAGAGCTGTCTGGTAAATATTGTTATCTGATTTATCTCGTCTTTATCCGCTCTTGCCTTGTACTTAAAGTCTTTACTATTTAAGCAAAAAATTCACTTTCATTATTTATTTTCGGTACAAGTTGCAGATGTACATTAAGTGACTTTTTAAATGCAACGTTATTAATAGGCTTACATTTTATGTTATTAGCACTACACTATGTTATTACCACTAACCCTCAACCAAACTTTCAGGAGGAGGCTAGGGCCCCCAGGGCAGCCCCCTTAGTAATCACAATGTTATCGTCACAACCTCTACGGAAGCGGTACCGCTGGGGCATGGGTTGGGTTCATACCCAGATCGCAATATTTTCCTTTGAACGCCACGCTGTGGCTTTGTTTACAGGGGTCTCCCAGAGATATTCGACATCCAATAGGAGCTTTCTTTTAGGTTATAACGTCATCACATGAAGTCAACAGTGACGTCATAAATTTCTTCCTGGCCACGGTCATGTATATATCACCTCCAGGAGTACTTCTCGCGCATGACTAATACATAAGGTTTTCCCTATCTCGCTGTTATGCGGCTTCGTTTCCAGGCAACCGAGGGAGGCTCCCATTATTTCTTCTGCATTAGTCTTGCGCAATTATTCTCGCGAACCGTGAGCGCTTCGACGAGTGCGAGCTGCGGGCGTACTGACGAAAACAGAACTGACGAAAGCAGAAGAAGAGCGAGAGAGCGAAGCATGTTGCACGGGCCTCGAGAACGGACCATTGGACGGAAGCGAAGAGGGCGTCTGAGTGTATACCCGGGCTTCCTTGTTGCGGCCGTTGTGTAAGAAATGCGTGGGAAGAAGATTTATGGTCGCCACGCGTCATTTCTCGCGCACAGAAACGGCAACCACGGCAACAAGATGCTCCAGACGTCGCCACGGACCCGTCCAGGAAGCGCTACGAGTGGCTCGCCAGCGCGTGAACTCGCATTAGCGAATGAGCGTCCCTTATCGTTGCACCGTAAGAACCACGCCTTGAAATCTCGCGCATTGGAGAGAGAACAATGGCAGGCGTTATCGCTTCCTGTCTTTGATCTCTCTCTTTTGTTGTTCTTATAATCATTATATTTCTTTACCACCGGTACAGGAGTTGATGGAAGACGTAAGATTTCGCCTAAAGGGGCTCTGCGACACTTTTTTGAACATAGCAAGAAAACAACACCAATCGATCGTGATGGCTCCTGTGAACACGCATGTCAGCCGAATATTATTGCACTATATGCAGCAGGTAGTTCGCAATTCGAATATTATTGCACTATATGCGGCAGGTAGTTCGCAATTCGAATATTATTGCACTATATGCGGCAGGAGCAGGTAGTCGCAATTCGAATATTATTGCGCTGTACGCGGCAGGTAGTTCGCAATTCGAATATTATTGCACTATATGCAGCAGGTAGTTCGCAATTCGAATATTATTGCACTATATGCAGCAGGTAGTTCGCAATTCGAATATTATTGCGCTGTACGCGGCAGGTAGTTCGCAATTCGAATATTATTGCACTATATGCAGCAGGTAGTTCGCAATTCGAATATTATTCCACTATATGCAGCAGGTAGTTCGCAATTCGAATATTATTGTACTATGTGCCGCAGGTAGTTCGCAATTCAAAGTACACGTGCAAAACAACCGCTCTTCTTTTAACAAAACACGTCACGACTGGCACGGACTACGAAATACTTAGGAGAAGTACCACTGGCCGATTTCTCCCTCCCTTTCAGCCTTTGAGGATCGATTATGTAGGAGACGATGCGGACAAAGAAACACGAGGAACGGATTCTTTCTTCAATTGTAGTTCTTCATCGTTGACAGTGACTACACAAAGCGAACCTCAAGTATCTGTAGCTGTACTTGCAACACGCTAAATCATCGCAATGAATTTAATACACGACACGCGACTCCATATACCCGCGTTGTTGCTCGCATGGCGTCTTAAAATTCGCTAAAGTACTGTCTTCGGGGTATACGTGAAGATCACCGTTCGTAGGGAAAAGACTCGTTTGCTCACTCAAGCGCAAATGATCGCGCAATACAGCGAAGAAATGAAAACGCAAACGCAAACATGAGCAAGAGTGATTCCGTGGTAAGCGCAGAAGGTACCACGGTTCAAGATCCTTTCTGAGAGTGCTGTCTTCCTTTCGCGCAGCGCCTGAAGGCATTCAATCTGGCTCAATTGAGGTTCTGGCGCACATTTTGAGACCCCATTATGCCCTGCGTTGTAGATGGCGGCATTCAAGTGCAAACGAGAACGTATTCTTGAAGAGCGCGGCCTTTTGAAACACCGAGCAGCTCATGCGTAGTGCTCTTCTTTCGTGTATTTACTTGCTAGTTAGCTTTATTTCAACTTCCACGTTTCACATATGTGGCACAAAAGAAAACAAGTTTCAGAGGAGAGTCTCGAATAAGTTGAGGTGGACAGCTCTACCAGAGCGAGGCACTTTTACCTTTTATTGCGGGATTTTAAGCTGTCTTTCTAGGCTTGCTCATAACTGTTGTGTCACAGTATTCTTGGATATGCTGTATATAACAAAGTAAAGGTTTTCATTCATTCATTCATTCATTCATTCATTCATTCATTCATTCATTCATTCATTCGTTCATTCATTCATTCACGACCGCGATATGCGGGTCATGCCGGAAGGAAGAACAGCCTTCCTTCATTTTTACATTACATTACAACTGCGTTACGTTACAATTGCGGTCATTACATTACAATTGCGTTACATTACATTACAATTGCGGTCCTTCACTTTTACATTACAGCCTATCAAGAGAGGGACGAAAACGGATGGCGCTGAGAGAAGGCGCGCATTTTACAACCGCCTCTTTCCCGCAGGCACGGTGCGCGCTAAAAGCACGTCAGCCTGAAAAAAATCACGAAAGGAGTCGATTCACAAAGAAATGGGGTATAAGTCACGCTAAAGAGACAAATCCTCGTTATAAGGGGTCGGCTCCCGTCCAGACTTCCGCTATGCCAGGCATAACATGTGTCGTTATGCAAGTTCAAGAGATCGCTGTGGATAGTACAAAGAAGGGAGGAAGTATGGTGGTAGGGAGATAGGGAGACCGATATGGTGGCGTGGGCTACGCAAAGAAAGAGATAAACAAGTGCGCGCTTGTTTAATGAGCCTTAAGCAATTTTAGCCTTTTTTTCTTATCTGTGTGTGTATTCTAAGAATCCGGAGCGCGGGGAAAGAAAGCAGCGTACTCCATACAGACTGGAGAACATTTCACAGCGCATATGTGATGTGCAGAGAATAACTAGGCAAGGGGAAATGACAGTTTTCAAAAAAGTACGAAATGACACTTTTTAATAAAGGTAGACTTGAGGACCGGTACCCGGGAAAGGATAACGAATGAAGCAACAAAAGCGCACCGAGAAGTGCGAAAATGTGACGCAATATTTAACAATAGCCTGAAAACCACAAGGCTCCGTAGACAAGAGAGCAATAACGACGCAAAAAGAACGACGAAAAGCAACAAGGACTACGTTATGTGGCAACGCCCGTGCGCCATGACAAGAGCATTAAAAGAAAATCAGTTTTACCGAAAGTGCAAGGCAGTGAATGCGATAGCAAGAAATTGTAATCTTATACGAAGTGAGGCTGGCGGCTAACTTTCTTAGATACGATCTCACATAACTCTACAAAACGTTGGTGTGAGAGAATACGGCGGCTCCAAGGACACGTTTCGCAGTCTCTTCGCGTCGAGAGCGCAGCGCGTAGAAGCGTTTACGAGCCGCCCTCTGATGGCTGCCGAGATAGCGCGTGCGCCAGCGATGGCGACTGCGCGACGTCCACAGTTGCTGCTCAGACAGCCCCTCCCACACTCGCGTGTTTTCATGCTCGTTAAAGATTGGTGGGGCGTTTCCTCTCCGCTTCGACGGCAGGCGTCCTCATCGGGGTGATAATATCGCTTGCGCCCTCCGAGCGACGGAGATGGGCCGGGCTCGTTTGATCTCTGCTTCAGCCGTGTTCGTCGCCCCCACACTCGCGTGCTCTTACCCGAGGGTAGAACGTACGAAGCACGGAGGGTTGTTATCAATTTGTAAGTTATGCGGGACGTGACGGCGACGGCACAAACCTGTCGGGACTGTCCATATAATGGCTATCGCAGATGTTCACAGGCATAAAAGAGAACCAACTCGTGCGGCAAAGGGAAACTGGACGTCTTGGGGGAGGCCTTCGTCCAACAGTAGTAGAACAGGCTGCTGATGGTGGTGGTGGTGGCGGCGGCGGCGGTAGCGATGATGATGACGACGACTACGACGATGGTGATGATTATGATGATAATGATTTACGCATTTCTCGCACCATAAAGTTGCCTTGCCCAAACACCTCCCTCGCAACTCGGTTGCACGAACGCACGTCAACTCTGCGTAGCCTGCGCTAGTCTGTCTCGTGCACTTCCAACGCTTGACGGAATAAGAAAAGGAATGATTGGGAAGAACGACAACAAATCAGGAATCCTTCTTCTCATTCCTCTTCTTTCTTATTCCGTCAGGCGCTGGAAATGCACGAGAAGTACGCATTCCAACTAGCCCGGCAAAACCGCTTTAATGGACGGATGGATGTTAGGAGCGTCCCCTTTATAACGGTGCGGTAGCCCGCGGGCCACCAAGCTCCGCTTTATTTTATCCCACACAAACGATTGTTTCGCCAAAACACACATATTTTCAGCAACTTTTCTCCTCGCCTACCTATTTTATCTATTGCCCTTCCGCTGTGAAGTAACAATCTTATTCGAACTACGTCGGCTTTCTGTTTGCTCCATACCTTTCCGCCACCGATACTCTAAGCGCCTTTTAAATAACCCTATCGTCGACATGTCCAGCTTTCCCGTGCTATCCTTGAAACCCATGGCATCCTGCAGGGTAGTGTCCACACCTACACCTGGTTGGATATCTGTACATTCAATCAAACTATGATCTGTCATTTCCCTAGCTTTTCCGCAGCACGTACATGTATCCCCTTCTTTATTAAATTTCGCTTTGTGTGCCAATCTGACCACCACCTACCGGCACGAAAACGATCAGGAGCGTGAAGAAAACTAATCGCCTTAAAAAGACGAATCGTACGATACGTTCGGCAGCCTCTACGTGTCGACTTTCGCGGCAAAAAAAAGCTGAAACTCAATCACATCGCGTCAATTCTTCGCACCGTGTAAAAGGACTTACCGACGTCGCTCCACATAGACAGCGTAAAAGATCAGAGTAGAGTTTAAAAGCAAGTGCAAGAATGATTGAAAAACAATGAGAAATGGAGGGCAACCGAGGTCAACACAAGAGAGTGAATCCATTTTAGACGGCCTGGTGAGGGCTTCGAACGCTTCGACTGCGGAATTTTTCTTCTACGTATGCGTCGTCCCTCATTGGCCTCGTATCTGCGAGGAACCTCGCGCGTTCCCACATTTCGCTCCGCTAAATCAATTCGATTACGTTGATTTCCATCCGACTGCGAGCGGTGCGCTTTTATAAAGCGCCTCGCACTTCTAACTCTCGCAGATTCTCGTCACAGGCGCGAGCGCGCTGGCATCCAGTTTACATTCGCAGCTGGCTTTGGCTGTTTTGCCAAAGGATGCGTGACCTACTTAGTAGATTTTCATAGCTCTCTCTCTCTCTCTCTCTCTCTCTCTCTCTCTCTCTCTCTCTGTTTCTTTTGTAAGATGCCTTCCCTCCACTTGTGAAACTGTGCAAACGACAGAGAGTTTACTCTTTTTTTAAAAAAGAAGTCTAGAGATTCCGGCTCCAAAGCGGCGCTCGCTGAATTCCAGCTTGGAAAACCAAATTTCGAACTTGCTTAGTGAAGTTGCGACAGCAGCCGCTCACTGACCCGGAGTTCGATTGCGGAATGCTGACAACGGCGCGCTTTGTTTGCTGTAGATGCGCAGGAAAAGGAAAAGGTCACGGAGCACGACGCGATCTCAGCAGCTCGCTTTTGTTCACGCTGGCGCCTTTCCTTACTCCAGTTCAAAGCTTACGGAGAAATGCCGAGAATGCCACTGTGTACAGCTCATAGTCTGCAGCCTTCAATCACAGGGTGCGCAGGATCAATCAAAAGCGTAGCACAAAGGCTGCGGGTTCGCTGCCCACCGGTGGTTGTTTGTTCTCTTTAGTCTATTTCCTGCCTTTATCTCATAGTTCCTACACTTTAGCTTAAATGTTGTAAATGATGCCCGCTGTGCTTCCTTTGGCTTTATTGCCGGCTAGGCTTCGTATGGTTGCGTATTCCTTACCTCATAACGTCAGTATGTTTGAGGCGAATACCTGAGGCAGTCCCTGAAGTCCGCTCTACCGCGCCTTGATACGAATATCTGTTGAAACCATTCTTAGATGTCGTCGACACAAGGCATCGCAGTTGAAGGCGACGGAGGCACTACATATGTATTTTTTAAAAGAAACAGATTTGGACAAACTTCAGTGGCAGTGATGTCGCGTATAACGCAAGATCAACGGACTGTGACTGTCTGAGAGCGAGAGAGAGAGAGAGCGCACGCCCGCGTGTGTGCATGTGTGTGCGTGTGTGTGTGTGTGTGTGTGTGTGTGTGTGTGTGTGTGTGTGTGTGTGTGTGTGTGTGTGTGCATGTGTGTGCGTGTGCGTGTGTGTGTGTGTGTGTGTGTGTGTGTGTGTGTGTGTGTGTGTGTGTGTGTGTGTGTGTGTGTCACATTTCGCTCCCGTCAAAATGTCGTCGCCGTGGCATGCTACCTCTACCTTCTCAAAGCAACACCCTATGGCCGCTGAGCTATATACCACGGCGGGTAAGGGGCTGTTCTGCATGAGCCTTGACCAGCCTTGCGTAACCTACAGCTTGGATGGTCATCCCCCTCCACAGCTTGGAATATGGCTCGCCAATTTT
Source organism: Hyalomma asiaticum (assembly GCA_013339685.2). Lineage (NCBI taxonomy): Eukaryota > Metazoa > Arthropoda > Arachnida > Ixodida > Ixodidae > Hyalomma > Hyalomma asiaticum. The sequence continues at coordinate 36,538,346 of CM023484.1, read as the reverse complement.
CTGTCGTTCTCCCATAGATAGCGTATTTAGTACCTTAATATTGTAAACCATTCCTCTAAACGCACCTATACAAAATCTCCTTGAATTGAGAAGGAGGAGGAGGAGAAAGGAGGGAGGAATGACAGGGAGGTTAGCCAGTGCTGAGACCGGCTGGCTACCCTGTGCAGGGGAAGGGGGGTGAGGGGAATGAAAGACAATAGAAAGGAGACACGACAAGAGAAAAGAAAAGGACAGAGAAAAAAAAAACACGCACTGAAAAAGAAAGGAAACGCGACACTGCTTAGAGTCTGTCCTTTAGACCGCTCGTCCTTAAAAATCGTAACAGCGCGTTCAGCGCTTTCCGTGCTGACGATGGTCCTGGCCAGTGTCCCAAAACTCGTTGCTCGGACAAAGGGCGGCTGTCAAGTCTGTCTAGAGCAGCGGTAAGTTCTTTCCTAGGGCCACTGTAACGGGGACACTCACAAAGAAGATGACGTATCGTTTCCTCGCAGCCGCAGTTCTCACACTTAGGGTCGTTCGTCATTCCAATGAGAAATGAGTAGGCCTTCGTGAAGGCAACCCCAAGCCACAGGCGACACAAAAGCGTCTCCTCAGCGCGAGGTATTCCTGACGGAAGGTGGAACTGAAGGTCCGGGTGCAAACTGTGGACACGAGCATTGGTGAATTCTGATGAATTCCACTGTGCACGTGTAAGTTCACGTGCTAGGGATTGAAGCCTTGCGGATGCGTCGGTCCTGGAGTACGGTATTCCTCTACAGTGGTTATCATCGTGGGCAGATCGGGCACATTCATCAGCGAGGTCATTGCCGCTGATCCCACAGTGACCCGGTATCCACTGGTACGTGATGTCGTGTCCTTGCTCGACTGCATGGTGATGAAGAATTCTTATGTCAGCAACTAATTGCTCGTGAGGTCCATGACGAAATGGTGATATAAGGGACTGAAGAGCTGCTTTGGAGTCGGTGAATATTGACCATGCATGGGAAGGTTCTGCAATTATGACCTCTACCGCAGCATTAATGGCGGCGAGTTCTGCAGCCGTCGAAGTTGTAAAATGGGACGTCTTGAATCGTATGGTGACGGATTTTGCTGGAATGACCACTGCTCCTGTGGAGCTTACAGAGGAAACTGACCCATCCGTATAAACGTGAAGGCGTCCTCTGTGTTTCTCATGCAGGAACATTAGGGTGGAATATCCATAATACTATAGACTTAAGTTCTTATCCTACTATATTTTACACAAATTATTCGAGCCCTACAAAGGGCTTCTTCGCACCAATACATCTGACATCAGCATCAATAAAGCCGCTTTCTTTGCTTTTTTTTTTTTGTTTAAGCAGAACAGTCGGAAGAAAGTATCGAGCGAGGCATAGCAAGGTCTCGTAATGTTTCGAAACGAAGACACATCGTTTGTTAACGGGAAGGTCCTCGGTCGCCGCTGATAACAAGAGCAGCCGAGCCACCGATCAATCGAGGTGAGTCCTTCAGAAGAACTGCGCATGTGGAATTCAATACGACGCAGTTTGCGTACGCCATCCAATCTTGCTGCCTTCGAATTCCGTGCCGTATTGGCTGCGTAATGCTTTTTTCTTCCTTTTCTTCTTCTTACAACACAACGTGCTCCTTCCGGAGCGATGAGACGCAACGATCCGTCGTGAAAAAAACATGTATACATAAAAGCAGCCGCAGAGCATACAAAGCTACACTTAGGTCACGTCTGGCGATTTGTCAACCGTGCTATTGAATCGACAGCACCTGGTTTATTTACAATGCACACATGCACACTAAGCAAGTGACTTGAATACTTATTTATATACAGACTCTTATTAGACATAGCAAGCACAAAGCCCAAATATCCAAAAACGGATATTTGGCAGGGGATGTGCTAATATCGAATCTTTCGAATACGGATCGAATACGAGTATCTAGCTTCGAATGTCGATATTAGATGTCGAATATCAAAACACAAATGAGATTGATGATTTGTGGGGTTTAACGTCCCAAAACCAGTTCTGATTATGAGAGACGCCGTAGTGGAGGTCTCCGGAAATTTCGACCACCTCAGGTTCTGTAACGTGCACTGACATCGCACAGCACACGGGCCTCGACATTTCGCCTCCATCGAAATGCAGCCGCCGCGGCCGGGATTCGATCCCGCGACCTTCGGATCTGCAGCCGAGTGCCAGAACCACTAGACCACCGTGGCGGGGCAAAACACAAATGAACCTTCAGTAACCGTGATTTTTTACATACAATTAGGTTAACAAAATACACTAATAAACTATCAGCGCCAGATATATAAATACACACTGCCTAGGCTAGCTTGTCGTATTGTAACTGTAATGTTAATATATCCCAGCGTAATGCAAGTGATAACACATACTGTAAAGGCTACCACGAAGAAGTATTAGTTGTTTCATATGCTCAGGTCGCCGTAATACAAGCCGCAGAGGAACTGCACGAAGGTGCGGCTGAGAATGGCAAGGAAGAACACTTTGATTGCCTTTGATCGCATTCGAATATTCTCACACCATAAATATTTGGTCGTCGTGATGTTGCTGAAGTTGGGAGCTGGGAACACGCCCGCGCCTGTCTAGAGGGCACATCCCTTTGGAGAAATTTTCAGGATTATGTTGCGTTTGCAGCTGGTACACTTACGGCAGAAGCAAGAATTCTACGTTGACGCAATTTAAAGATATTGATGATTGTTCAACTATGTAGGACGACTATACAGTATATCCCAACCGTCCAGAAATGCCGTGAGAGTGAAGTGACATTTCAAATATGACAAAACTCCTTGCCGCATCCCATTCTTCTCTTCTCTTATACACAGGCATATTGTTAGGTCGCGTTATGGGTTTGATGCAGCAAAGCAGTTAAACATTAACCGCGAGAGACGCCACAGTGGTCCAAAGTAACTTGAACTACCTGCGCTTTACCTAACATGATCCTACACGTAAACTAATGAACGCTTTTTCTTCATCGGCCAGCCGTTTGGTTTTCTCGCGTGCTTGTTAATCGCACCCACCCTCGTCGATACGCGACAGCCACGGCAAGTAATCGTAATCTAACGCACAACCTCTTCCCCGGCAAGCAACATAAAGTGTCCGCCAATTAACTGCCGCGGCGTGAAACGACATATAACTGCAAACTCGCCAAGTCTCTCCTTTTTCTTTTCTTTTTTTTCGCCAGACGCCTATAAAACACAGTTCAAGGTGAACCACGTATCCAGAATCAGCCTAGAGCACCGCGCATTAGCTCCGTGGTCCAGTGCTGACACAAGGTCACTCCGATGTGTTATCACAAAATAAGCAGTTTTAGATCACAGAAAAAGCAACCTCGCTAATGCGAACGTACAGAAAAAGAAATGCCCTGTGCGCCTCAGGAAAAAGAACCACGAGCGGTTTCTTGCCGTTTGTCTCTCGAGAGAGAAGACGCGCGCGGAATCGCTTAGAACCTACTTACCGGTGATAGCCCGTTAAACGACGAGAAATTTGTCGCTGTACAGGAAAGCCTTAACGACCTGGACCATCCAGAGTGGGGCGTTCCCTTCGAGAGGTGCTTCTCGTTAGGAACCTGTACCATTAGACGAAACGCTTGACGCGGCGGAAGTATAGTTAGGTTTAGCGCCGAGAAACGACTTGAAAAGTGGGCAAAAATAATTATAACATCCTTTCGTGCGTGACGTGGTTTCGAGAAGGACTTGCGGTCCGTTTATCACGTATAATCGGTGTTCGTTAAGGAATCAAGCAGAAGACGAAGTACGAAGACGGAAAGAATGGAAACGGGCCGACCCTTCGCCGCATTTTAAGTACTATTGCGATCATCATTCAAGACAGAGATATGAATTTCGCTCATCGCAGCTTAAAGGGCCCAAGGGTATTATATAAGAAGAGAGGAGGAGGGCATACATCGGGTTTGAAGATGATATAGAACATCACACAGCAAGAACACTAAAAAAAATTGAGCGCAGCATTTTTTTTTTTTGCACTAGTGACGCAAGGCTAGCGAAGCAGCGAAGCTGATGGGAACTTGGCTAATTCGGGTCTTCTTCTTCTTCTTCTTCTTCTTCTTTCCGGTCACTTGTTGTTGTGACGTCATGTTACGTGATGCAGTATAATGTCGAGGCCACACAAGGTTATGCTGGTAGATGTAACGTGGTTTGGTTCCTAGGCAAGGTCATTTCAAGGTCACATTTCGTGATAGGACGAAGTTTGGCTGGCTTCGCTGTTTAAAAAAAATAGAGCGAACAAAGATAGCCCGCAGTAGTACGAAGAAAGTGTACAATATGCTGCGGTGGGTGCGTATCATTAGGGAGCAGGTGGTCGATAACTTAGTCGCAATTTATTCCTGGCGTAAGCATGAAGCTCTCTGCATTTGGACGCATGTAGCACAAGGTTATCGTGCTCGAGAAAGAACTATTAATAGGCGATGATTTATGCATGCGATAGGATGCATATGGAGGGTTATCTGAGCGGCAGTATTTGCTTATTAAGACGATAGCCTTAACAAGTTCGTGTCGCATAAAATTCGCCATCAGAGTAGGCGTCCGCGGAGGAAATAACCATTTCTAACTATATCATCGTTTCTCGGACTAACCACCCGACAACGCAAGCCTTCCTCCATAGCTCACGCGCTTCAGTGAAGAAAAATTGAATTTCTCAAAGTTAACTTCGTCAGAAAAAAATTATGAACTGCGATTTAACTAAACCTACGCAAAATGTAATAAGCGACAATATAATCATAGCCTCACATATCTCAGCTTCGAATACACAACTGCACCCAAATAATTCAAGGCCGCGGCCAGTGACATCGACCGTCCGACTTAAACACGTGGCTGCTCCACACCTATTTCTGGCTGCATAAACAGTGAGATCGTGGCCACCGCATTGACCCAGGCATGTGCCATCGCTCGCTAATTACGTGCAGTGCGAGGGAAACTAAATATTATGCGCATTAAAAAAAAAACCACGCAACCGTGCTGTCTCATAGATCTCACAAACTGATTTCGCAGACCGACGGCCTTCAAGCGGTGACTTTCGCTTTGAGTTCAAGCGAACTTTTAAGTCTCATGCATATGGAAAAATAATTTTTACTAACCAGCACAGAGATTAACGAAAGGGCATACTATAATCATAGCTCTTGCGGAACGATACCGTTATATAGCTGGGCTGTACAACTCCTCAACTCGTGTATGGGATATATGCCAGAGCCAAGGGATTTCCTAAGTAGGGTGAACATTGACGCCACGCGAATAATTGAGACGTGTCCAGATTATTCATGCAAGCTGCAACCGCTAGTTAACCGTGGTATAAGCCTTTCAGACCATGCACACCGTGGTGGACGCCGTTCATTTGCATTTGCTCGATTTCGCTCGGGCTAGAAAAGTTCCTGCGGTTATTCTGATAACCAAGGCCGAAATTCAGCGTGATGCTGATTTTGAGTATCGTCTCTCGTTGGTCAGCAGCCTTGAATAAATTAGTCTCCAACATAGCCATTGGATAGCATGTTTTCCTGTAAACCAAGCGTGCGAATTTTCTGTCAGTTTTGAAGGAGGACCTGCAATCAAGAAATGTTCGAACGAAGGTAAAAGAGTATAGATATTCATATAGCTTTTTTTTCTTGTTTAGGTTTGTCTACTTTGCTTGTATTTTTGCTTGTTGGTATTTTTGTAGGCTTAGTGTGTTGTTTCCTTCTGTAATAGGCTCCTAAAGAGGCGATGCTGCTGTGGCAATGTTCGTGGGGCCGGTACAGCTTTCCATATTTGTGATAAAGTTATGTATCGGTCAAGTGACTCGCAAAGGGATTGCTATCAATTGTTTGCTTCCTGGCGTTTTACGTCCCAAAATCACGATATGGTTATGAGAGACGCCGTAGTGGAGGGCTCCGAGAATTTCCATCACCTGGGGTTATTTAACGTGCGCTGACATTGCACAGTATACGGGCCTCAACATTTCGCCTCTATCGAAATGCAGCAGCCACGACCCGGGATTCGATTCCGCGCCCTTCGGATCAGCAGCCGAATGCCACAGCCACTAGACCACGGTGGCGGGGAAGGATTTCTATCAGACTTGGAGGCGTAGCTTTGACGCTGGATTTTACTTTGCACCCGTCTATCCTCCCTCAGGGTTGTAAACGGATTTGGTGCGCCGATATACAGCGGCAACCCATATCGTTTGTGCATACATATTCGAAGGGACACCGACAGTACGAAGCATATTAAATGTTCTATTGAAATAGCTACAAGACCTAACAAAACGCAAATTATATCGCATCAGTCACTTTCAGACCAGCCCGATAAAAATAAGCGTCAACAGTTTTGATTAGCTGATAAAGTGCTAAACTTTCCTGTTCGTGGTGCAACTCGCATATTGGTTGTTGCTGTTGTTGTTGTTGTTTTTTTTCAGTCCTTTTCATCGTTAACCGTATGCCGTTAGTTATTTCTGATCAGATTTGCCGTAATAGTGAGGACCACTTCCGTCAGTTCCCTTAATTAATGTCTCTCTTCAGCAACACACTATAAGCAAAATAAACTTCGTATGCTGTGGCGAAGGAACCTTCTGTTTTCTCTGCCGTAAGCATATTTGTTTCGTACTGCTTGACTAGAAGTTTAGTTGCTGATTTCTTATCATTATTATGACAGTAGAAATTCTAAAGGGCGGAAAAAGTAGATAGGGTGAGCTCACGGGTGCGTATACATAATTCGAGCTACGAATAAAAAAAACAAAAAGGAAAAGCCCCAAATCACATCATCTAGGAAAGTCCAGTTCGAAAAGGGAAATTTGAGAAACTGCGTAATATAAGAAATAACAATACAATTACAAAGGAAACGTCTCGCACACCTCTAGTTACGAATGCCGTTGGCTACCGATTGCACGATTTCGGAACGTAATTCCAGCTTTCGTCTGGAACCTCATATGGGGTTAGGTGCCGGAATAAATAAAAAAAAAATAAAAGAGGTCACTTCGAAGCTATACGGGCTTTAGCCCTACAATAACACGGAGGCTAATAATGATACTAAAGATCCGTATTCCGTTGCCCCGTTTCAGCAGCCTAGATATATCATTACGCTTGTTACCTTTATTTCCTTCCGATTGTCCGCAGCCCTATAATCTTGTAAGACGCGTACGTAATGACATTTGAATTCAAAAGTGATTCTGAGCCGGCGAACGTCCTCGCGACGGCTCGTGGTCCAGCGGAAGCGCGTGGTCATGCAGATATATACTTCCTGGTGAAGATACACCACCCTTCTTCCGCCTACGTTCAGGCCTTTTTGCCGAGTGACACTAACTTAAGGTAATATAAAATAAATTAAAATATTTAGAAGGAGCAAAATGATTATTCCTCCTGCAAAAGCTCAATCTGACCTCTTTCCTATATTCTTAAGTCCGGCAAGATTTCTTTCACTTAGAGATTCTTCGAAACTTTTCTTTTTTTCGTTTCTCTTTCTTCGTTGGCTATAACGAGCTCTGTATGGCGTGTTGCCAAGTTTTATGTTTTGCCGCGTGTTACGTTAAAGCGTTACGTTAAAACGTTACGTTAGAATTTTACGTTAACAATTGTCGTCGTGCGTGCGTTCCCATTAGGTCATGAAGGAAAAACGGAAACGGCCGGGTACCCGCGAACATGATAAAAAAAATAAAAAAGAGAAATCTCATAACTCTAGCGAAACAATGAACGAGTGATTCTTGATAACAAGTTAGGTTAAGTAATGTAAAGGAAGCGCTGCTCGCCAAGTTCTAACCGTTGAATCGTGTTCGTGTTCTCATGCATTGGAACCGAGGTACGTCTTAGGAAGCACAAAAGGTATTCTTCCCCCCTCCCCCGCCCGCCTTCCTTTTTCTTCTCCACGAAAATGAAGGAAACATAAAGAATTCTGTCCAAACAATGTTAAGGACATTTAAACTGAGCGCAACTTACGCTCTGTGAGTTCTTAATTTGTTCAGTTTGCTGAGTTTATTTTTATTTTTATTTTTTAGTGTGCGAACTGATAAAATGTATAGCTCTGACTCCACCTTCGTCTTTTCACTTTATTTCTCTTTTTGCTGCTTGCGTTGTTCTCGGCACATTCCTCGCTTCGCTCAGATAAACGCAGGTTACAATACCTCGATTAAGTAAATATAGAAGCAAGTCGTGCAATAGCTATAGACATTCGGCGTGCTTCCCAATTTCCGGAAAAGAAGCAGGTGTTGCTCTTTGCTCCGATACTTTTATTCCGATCCGCGCGCTCGCTCGGCCTAAGTAAACCATGGGCAGTGACTTAAAAACAGGTTGCTTTTTGCCGCTCTTCGCTGCTTCTGCTACTGCGGCCGACAGTCGGAGATGAAGTCGAAATCCAATTATTGCCAACAATGGAACACACGGGAAAACACATGTCCATTACAGTTCGCCGCTTGTGCTCCTTCTTTGTAAATATTCAGAATGCTTGCCGAGTCGTTCGTCTATTCTTTATTTTATTTGTCAAGCCGTGCTTTAGGAGTTAAAATCTATCTACATTTATTTTTCTTATAGGGACCATGTGGAGGCAGCACAGATAACAAAGCTAACAAGAGCGCAAGAGAAAATCGTTGTTTCTTTAATTTAAATCGCGGGATATGATACACAGCATTTAGATATACACACAGCAACTAGAACGTCATGACGAGCTCATTCAGAAAAAAATGTTCGTTTGCAATGTCCTTAAACAGAATGATGATCGCATAGCGTCCTGCAGTGAAGCAGGGGCGCAAGCCTTGCAAAAATTCAATCAAAGGAGCAAACTAAACAAACAATCTCGTCATCATGGCAACCGACAGACAGTCTGCTAGCTTATCGCCCGAAAAAAGTCACTACCAATTTTCCCGCTTTTTGGGGGGGAAGTGGCGAGGACACCGTTGGCTCGTGATAATAATTTTTCACCACATATGTTAGAAAATCACGCCAAAATTGTAATGATTGCTGGTGTTTTACGTGTCAAAACCACGATATTATTATGAGGCACGACCTAGTGGGGGGGCTCCGGAAAGATTCGACCACCTAAGATTGCTTAATGTACACTGCCGTACAGTATGCGGGTAGCTATGGCATTTCACCTCAATCGAAATGCTACCGCCGTGGCCGGTATCAAACCCACGTCTTTCGGGTCAGCAGCCGAAAACCGCAACCGCCGTACCACCGCGCTTGTCTACCACGCGAGAGTTTGCCGCTTGCTTGCCGTCGTGTGCCTGCCTACGACGTGACCAGGGTCTATTTCCCATGGTCTCCCCCTTTAAGTTTTCATGACTAAGCTTCAAGATTGCCACGTGACGCCTTCTCCTGGCTTTGTTACTCCGACGTGGGAAAAATCACTGACGCCTCTCTCATGATATACCTACGATCGGCGGCTCATGTAGTAGCGCTGTTTCGAAATGGAGGACACGATCACTCCTTCAATCTGCGTAAACAAAGGTTGTCGCTTACACCTAGAGCAAAAGTAGATTATAATTAAGTTCCATGCAAGGATAGTGTGTCAGAAAAACTTGCCGCCGGCCGGTTTTTATTCTAATCGCTTTATGACCTTCCTATCATCATCAGCACCAGCAGAAGCAGCAGCAGCAGCGTACCTGCGCCTGCTGTAGGGAAAATACGTCTCTAATTTTGGCGGCGTTTATCCCCGCAAATCTCTTGATCTCATCCATCCACCTAATTTTGTGCCGCCCCATTCAGCGCTTGGTTTCCCTTGGAATCCACCCCGTTACCCTTAATTAGTTGAGGTAAGGAACAGTGTAAGAAATAAATGATCACACATCTCAAAGATGGGACGCATCCTGAACTAAGGTCTCCACCCTGTGAGTAAGATCCTTCGTCTTGTTTTAAATAAATTTCTTTCTGTCTGTCTCTATCTTTCAAAAACTGCGCCCATCACAACGTTAATTCCTTTCAAAAGCAAATCGGTTCAGAGCTGCCGCTCTCAAGTTTCCTCAGCACTCGTCCTTAGTACGCCGTTGATGACCACCAAGGCTGAGCTAACCTCACAAGGTCATCGGTGGCTTCTGATCTGTCCAAACGAAGCCTGCGTCTTGTGGGCCAAGGACGTTAACGTGCAGTAATGAACTAGAAAGAATGCCGTTCCTTCCCGTTTTTTCCCCGATAGGGGAGTCGTAATGGACGGCAGATGCCCGCCACTGCCCGGATAGCAGGAGCTGTCCGTCTCCCGTTTCCTCGGTAACGACTGCTCGCCATTACTTCCTAATCATATCGTGTTGTGCTGTAGCCAGGCAGGTCGCATCTGTCCAAATAAAAAAAGAAGAAGAAGAAGGAAGCGGATAAAACGCATGGACCCTAATAAGGGAAGTTAGAGGACGAGACGAAACTGAGTCGTGTAGCTATACTACCAGACTGCTCTCAACTTTGCTGTGGCGTTCACACTCAGTTCTACCGTCTTCCAGTACAACGGAAGAGTCGTAAAGCTTCCTGTGTCCTTATCTTCCCTACTGAAGGGAGGGGAGAGGTGGAGGGGCACTCTGCTTCATGGCTTATAGTTAGGAGTGACTTTCTCGAATCCTATTTCTTTTCTTTCAAATTGGAATGGCCGAAAACGCTTTTTCTGATGCCTGTCGTAGCGAGGAGACGCTACAACAGATCCTGAACGACTGCCCTCTCTATCATGCGCAGCGATAATCACTGGCGCCCGCCATAGCTCACCTTGAACGTAGGCCAACGTCGGTCGAAACCTTAAGAAAACACGTTGCGGGACTAGTCGGTCAAACATTGTTGCATGAAATATTCAGCGCTTACTTTTATACGTGGACGGGACAGTTAAGAACAGACAGCACGGGCGCTACTCCAACTATGTTTAATGAAAGCCACACGATGTAACGCGTTATAACGAATGAAGACAATGAGCTCATGCGTCAGGCCAATGGAAACATAGATTAAGGTGCTAGAAATACATCTATCACCTCTTATTTAGGACTCCAATCTCACAGTCACGCAAGGAAATGGATGTGGTGCTGATGCACGTGTCGCCTTTCTGTTTGATAAAGTAAGCTTCTGATATTTCGCCGGCCAAACGGTCTTTACGGCGGCTCAAAATTTTTATTTCCTCAAGTGGTTTCCTCAAGTGATTTAGTCAAGTAATTTCGTCAAAAGCTGTTGTTGTTGTTGTTGTTGTTGTTGTTGTTGTTGTTGTTGTTGTTGTTGTTGTTGTTGTTGTTGTTGTTGTTGTTGTTGTTGTTGTTGTTGTTTCACATGCCGGCACATATTCAGTGGGAACCATTGGTTATCTTCCTGTTTTTTTTTTTCTTATTTGTTGGCTTGTCAGTGGCCCTTAGCTAAGTACAAATGAAAAAAATTTAGCCTACCTTCGCGCTTTGCTGAACCTGTGCACCAACTTTATTCACATTGCTAAAGGTACAGAAGTGCTTGGAAAGAAGAAAGCACACTTGTTCTTATAGATGCGGAAAAATAGAGGATATTTGCTTCTATGTTGCCTGTTGGCCGAGCTGCGATCGCGCTAAACTAAGTGATCTAACAGAAGCGAATAAAAACAAACAGGCGCTGATATACGCCAATTTAAAAAGCTTCGAAGTGCATTGCAGAACTGTCAGATAGATTGAAATATGAATAAGCATATTAAATACCGAGCAGCTCTGTCCGGCTTAGTGCGGTGGCGTTCGGTGAAACCCGCACTTCGCATCCACTAAGACCACAGATATCTGTACAAGTGGCTGTCTTCCACAAAATAGTCAACTGAACTCACCGTGAATGCCGGGCGATGCTGGGTGCCAAAAAAGCGAAAACACGAAGTCGCACGCTTAGATACAACTATTGCGTCATACAGTGTTCTGAAGTCAAGATCAGTTGCACGGAGTTTGTGTGCGGATTTGTCCTTGGTGTCCCTGGGTTGTTTAGGGTACCATGGTATGTCGCATCCTTCTTGATCACGAGGCTGAGCTCTTGATCAAAGCGAGATTGTGGGGATATGTCGGGTATAAGTGAAATAAAACACGCCTTCACTACACGAAACCGTACTTAATTTGACTTCTTATTGTACAATAATATTGTTGCCCTTATACGCAATGACCGCACATTTCTTCTGTTTGCTTTCTCATTGCCTCAAAGCGAACTGGAAGATAAGTAAAGCATAAGCGTTGCTCCAACGTTTTACTTTCGAAGGTTCCCTATACTGCTCTTTTCTTAAGGCGGGAGGACTAACTACACAAGCCGTTGGGGCATCTCAGCGAGGACCTTCCTCGACAAAGCCGGGTTTTAGTTTCGCGACACTGACGAATAACCTGCTGTCGCACGAGTGTTTCGCTTAGACATCGATAAGACACACTGGCATCTGTCTGGTATACAGGGTCTCTTCATGCCTTCTTGTCTTTATCCCTTTTACCATTTTTTTTTTCGTTTTTCCTTCCAACGCTTCCGTTCGCACAAACAAACCCTGTAGAGAATAAATTCCAGGCTGTGCCACCAGGTGCAGGGCACTTTCTTTTTTTTAATGCGAAAACATAGGAAGGTAGGTTACGTTAGAACCGGCTATCCCATCATCGTGATCTTGATACTAAGAACATTAAACTCAAATACAGAATAAAAAATACAAGGAAGAATAGAAGCATTAGAAGAAGAAAAAAATTGATGTTCAAACTAATGAATGTACTACACGGTACGTTTTCGTGCTATAAAGGAAGTATTGGATGAGGTGAGGGGTGTCTGTCTGTCTGTCTGTCTGTCTGTCTGTCTGTCTGTCTGTCTGTCTGTCTGTCTGTCTGTCTGTTCACTGATGCTCTCCCAACGTGAATTAATGACTGTCACTCAGCACTCCTAGTATTCACGTGTTCTCCTCCGTTTCCTATGCCATAATTAACGCTATTACTATGCCCTGCAGAACCAGCCGCTCCCTCCCTCAACTGATCACACTGCCGTCTCGCCAAGCTCGTTCAAGGAGGACAAAGAGAGGATCAGGGGACGCGATTGTACGCTAGCTCACGAGGTATAATACGCACGTATAGTTCAAGACCGAGGCTTATCTACCTAAAGCCCAGATTAATGCCTCGTGAATCCCAGACGGCCCTGAAGTTCATTGAAAAACGGACACGGTTCAATGATTCTGTTTTGACTCGGTCACCCGTGGAGTCAGCGCGTGGTGCGGGATACAAAAAGGGGATAAGAACTGACGCAGACCTTATTGTTCAGCGGCAAAGGCTATACGTAACGATAATAACAGATAAAATTGTACTCACGGTACAGCGTAGGGAGGTGGCAAGGATAGAAAAATACTGCGCCGCTTGTGGTGTTAAAGAGAGTAGGGAAGAAACCGCTAGAGCGTGGCGATTCATTGGCGTAACCAGGGGAGCTTGCCACAACCTTAGTAACCAGCGCCGCTTGCCTGGTAGTTGACTGGTTTTGCTTTTATGTCGATCAACCATCATCCCACTCAGTTGCGAGGGCTGTGCGGCCTCAATACAAATTTGAGCACTTCGTAGAAGAACGTCATTATTTCTTCGTTCTTCGATGTCTGTGGATCAGTCTTAGTTTGAGTCTATAAAGTTGTTGCGTCTGGAAAGCTTTGCACGTTAAAATTATCAATTGGAATTTAAAGACGCACGCCGAGGTACACGAAGGACTAAATGAGAAAAATGCGGTTCGAAATTCAGATCTCGTCCTCGAATGTGCCATCATTATTCTCGAAAAAGCTTACACAATGAACGAAACACTAAAGAAGGCTCCTTTAGGCAGTCTTGAAGAGATGGGACATAACAGTAGAATTTTAAGACAGCTCCGTACAAAAGCCTCAATCTACAACGAAATGGTGTCTATACTAAAAAAATGACACACTGGCGTTTTCTTCTTTTCATTTTGTCTGTATAAGAGCACGTGCCCACAGTTTCCAGGACTCAAATCCGCATTGTCGTTCAATTCTCTTACAGTGAGCCGCAACCGTATCAGTCAGAGAGGAATTTTTCGAGTGCGAAGAACATGACACAAAAGGAGACAGGATGAAAAGACGAGGGCTCAGGACGAGCGCTTCGTTCGTTTAGTGTTTTTGGCGCTCAAGAAATTCTTTTCAGACCATGAACCAACTCGCTCAGCAAAGCATCTTGCTAACATATGAGTCACATTGGTGCTTGAGCCGAAGTTGACGCAAATTCCGAGTATATGCGAGCGGTAAGTATGGTGCTAATTGTCAAGTTTACTTACGCTGAGTTGTCCAGTCTTGTCACTCTGTTGACGCAAATAACAGTTGCCCTTGCATATTTTCCTGCCTTGCATTGCCATTTGATCTGCATGATAAATGAAGATTTATTGAGGGATTGAGTTGCTATCTTGCCTAGCCAATAGAGATTGATTGATTGATTGATTGATTGATTGATTGATTGATTGATTGATTGATTGATTGATTGATTGATTGATTGATTGATTGATTGATTGATTGAACTAAAAAACCAGCCCATCAAGAATTCAAAGGCCGTATGAAACACTTCCCACGCTTAATTTTTTTATGCCTCTTCATATTTAGCTTGTCGCAAAGTTGATCAAGCTTGCTTCCTTTTCACGAAGTTTTGCGGCAGAAATGGCAGAGCTAGATAAAAGCAATAGCGCGGTGCTCCTGCTTCACGCAACTGCGTGTTTCTTGATCCGCGTGTCGTGTGTACAAAAAAAAAAACGCGGCAAAGAAGCCAACTATATATTTAACCATAGAGTTTCATTCGTAGTAAGGTCATGGAGTATTACATCCTCTAATTACTTTCACAGTCCCTGCGCTCCTGAACGCGAACACCTCAGAACGGTGTCATTATGGCGCCCCCTTTCGCTCTCTACTATAACCATAACGCGATGTCACGGAGATATGGGTTGCAGCGCATGCCTTGGCCTCACGAAGGCGTGTAACCACGCATTGTATCATGCTCTACGGACCGTGGCTCGCGCCCAACTTCTCTATTCCTGCTTTCCACGCAACGGTATACCATCATTTTCTCCCACCACATCGGCCGAGAAACAGCTCGGTGTGGCGCAACGGCGGTGCCATGTATTGTCATCAAGCGCGCGCAATTAGGGAGATGCCCGGACTGCACCAGGCTGGGTGTTTGGTTTCCCCCTCATTTCCAGCGGGAGTCGTCGCCCTCTGGGCCGCGTTTATCGATGGTGCAAGACAGATTTGATCATCGTTTCATCACCTCCCAGCTGTGTCTATCATCTCTCGCGGCATCAGGAGGAATGTCCTGCTTTCCAGAGGGGTTGTGCCCGAGCTATCCTATTTCGGTGTAACCCTGCGTGTTGCAACGAGTATCGCGCCGTTGTAGTCACTACTAGTTGTTGTTGCTTGTTACGAGCGGTGCTCCAGGTTCAGCACAGTAATGTGCACACGCTGCGTTGCTTTTGCAAGATGTTGAAAGAATGCTGACATATATTTTAGCAACAAATTTTGCAAACTTCACCGCACGCCCTCCCACACTTAGAAATTACATAAACGTTCCAGAAATGCGCGTAAAAGTGTGCCTTGTTAAATGTTGCGGGGGTTCATGATGGCGGCCGACATGGTAGTGTGGTCGCCGCTGTTTGAATACATGTGTGACGAAATCATAACTACACTGAAATTAAGTGCCTTGTACCGTCCCCATTATAGTAAGTTTGTGATAATGAGCACAAAAAATTTACTCATTACGCGAAGCAGTAATGCTAGAATATGACAGTCGTTGCTAATAAAAATACGAAAACTAGCTGGGTACGTGTTTCCTTCACCTGAACGCGCGTCGAGATTTTTTAATGACGTTAGATGGACGTTAATAGGTAACCGTACAGTGACAAAATGACGTAATCATGTCATAATACACGATAGTGCATTTTGGTGTCATTACACGTCAATGTGACGTCGCTAATAATGCCATTACCCATCTACACCACGAGTACGTACCCAAACTAAAACTAGTACATTGAAACCAGTTTTGCAGTAGTTTATTTAAGGTGATCAGGCGCTCGGTAGGATTTCTTGCTGTGCTTTAGTCACAGCAGTAGAAGTTATAAGTCGAGGATCTAACTTGATGTCAATACTCTTTTTAACTTGTAAGCTTTGCCAAACCGCACATTCTATTATACTTGCTGCAAAAACTTCCAAGGCTCAAGTTATCTACGCTGGAATGAACATAGAAAGCCAGTGTGTGACACCGCATTTCTATACATGTCGTGTCAGCTTCGAATGCGGAAGTCCCATCAAAGTCTCTATACAGTAGAGCGTTCGGTGAGCCTTGTTCGTTTCCTTCATTTGCAGCTACGCCGCTTGCTTTCGCAATAACTTGACGTTTCTGGTAACGTACAACTTGTTCCTGACAAATGCGGTATTACCTACTATAGATAGAGTGAGACGCGTTTACGAAACTGCATTTTTTTTACCATTGCGCGCCCACCGTTGCAGGCGACATTGACGCAACCGACTACGTCATTCAGAGTTGGCTGGTCGCTTGCAAAATGTGTATAGTTCTATGAGCAGAGCAAACTTATTGCTGCTCATTTACGCCCGTGAACACTTAACATAACTTCTTTTCCTTTCCCCCAGTGCGGGGTAGCCGTCCTCGCGCATTCCTGCTTAATCTTCCTGACTGAATAAATGTGAAAAATTACAACTACGAAAATATATTAAGATTAGGTTATCTTCGGGTAGGTGCACTGTATCACTTTTTTTTTCTGTACTAATTTCCCCAGCCAGAGGGGTTGCAGTCAAGCTTAGGATTTCATCAGTCTCCCCACTCTCTGCCCTTTTATTTCTTTTCTTCTATCCTTCCTAGCTAATTAAGTGCGGTACATGTTCTACTTTGTATGTTTCCATTCATCAATTTCTTGTTTCGGCATGGCATGCATATACTTACTACACAAGCGAAGATTTTTGGCGGCTGTCCACGATTAGCAGACTTGTTTCTGTACTCACATTCTGACCGTTCACTAGCTTGGGCATGACTCGTGGGGTGGCTTATTTATTCACTTCCTAGCATACCCTTTCTTCCGCACACACTCGCTTATTTATTCACATATAATCAATCTCTAACTCACTCATAATCTGTTTCTCCTCGTAACCTTCACTCGTTCGCCCAGCGGAGCGGCTCGATCGCTCGCTCGATCGCTCACTCACTCACTCACTCACTCACTCACTCACTCACTCACTCACTCACTCACTCACTCACTCACTCACTCACTCACTCACTCACTCACTCACTCACTCACTCACTCACTCACTCACTCACTCACTCAGGTTTAAAATGGTAAGTTACAAAATTTCTTCAAACTGCCATCTTACTCACACCATCGAGCAGTAAAGTCCTTTCACGCAGCGACAGCAAGACGTCCAGAAAACTTTATAGCCTTGCGACAGAGTTACCACAGAAAGCGAACTGTCAAACTCCGGTCGCTAACAAATTTTCAAGGACAGGCGCATTTAAAAAGGCGCGTCATCAGCATAAAGAAATGGCGTCAGACGGATCTCCTTCGCGCAGTGAGATGTCCTTCGGGCTATGCTAATAAACAACGTTCTAATAAACAACGTCCCCCCCCCCCTTTCCCCTGTCTTCGCTCGCTCTCATATTCTAGTTATCGAATGACGCCGCATTTCCTGATAAAGCCTAGCTCCCTCAGCGTGCAAAACTTCGGAAGCTTTGGTTGAGACAAACCCGTATACCCTGCTTGCAATGACGTCTTGCAGGAAGTGCATTTCGATCGTCGCCGCGGGGTCTTATTAAAAAAATGTGCGCCACCGCGTCCGCGTCATATAGTTATGTTATTCGTTTTTTGTTGAGCGAAGCACGTTGCTCATGCTCCTACGACAACTTAGATCCTTAAAGATCGATTCCCCGCTTCACCTAGACCGCATTGTGAACGCATTGAAATTCTGTCTGCATTGTTTGCCTTCGCGTGTGTACAAGCACGCTGTTAGAGCGTGATGTCCAGAAGAGGTCGTTTTCACCAATTTCGTTGTTTTGGCGTTGTTCTTTTTTTTTCTTATGGCACAGAAGCTTATACGTATTATATGAGAATGGCCTTAAAGAAACGGTAATAGGAAAATATTGTACGAAAATATTGTACAAAAAGAAGTTGCGTCTAGTTCACGTCCAATGTGCCAAAATCGGCATGGAAGGACTACGAAGGTACGACTAACACGACTGACAGTTCGGGACATCTATAACATGATATGCTTGTCAGCTACGTCACGATTACCGATAACGAGATCACGTAGAGCTCATACCTGCACTGGGCATGCGGGTGTGAGCCACGCGAGAGTGAACGTTAACCTTTACAGCCCAAGCCTGCGTTCACGTTATGTTCAGATGTCAAAGGCTCCGGGTCCAAACACCCAAGTCCCGGGTTTTGCTACCAAAAGTATTCACTCTCGCTAAAGGCTCCTAGTAATTTTTCAGTCATGGCGCGTGGCCATAGGGGGGATAGAAAAGGACCCGGTTTACTTTAACTGCGTTTATTTATCGATAGAAAGAAACAGCAGGTGCATTTAAAGAGAGAAAGGACAAAAAATAGCAGCTTACTATACACCGCACGAACCTTATCAAGAAAACCACCTGAAGCAGGTATGAATCTTTTCACGACTCAGTGGTACTTTTCCAAAATACGTTTTTTTACCGTGAGGGACGTTGGCGATGATCAAAAAATGATGAATCGTCTTAGCGTCCCGACAGAATGGTCACACAAGAGAGTGTCAGTGTTACTTCATTGACCGGCGTGTATCTGCTTTCTTTCTTTCTTTCTTTCTTTCTTTCTTTTTGTGCCGTAAGGTGAAGTTACGATTCTTATTCACTGACCGGACATTACGAAAGCAAGTTTTCACGTCCCCGGAGCATATCTCTCTCTCTCTCTCTCTCTCTCTCTCTCTCTCTCTCTCTCTCTCTCTCTCTCTCTCTCTCTCTCTCTCTCTCTCTCTCTCTCTCTTTTTTTTTTTTCTTTTTTTTTTTTTTAACGGGGCTCCTTCCCGTTCTAAGTCAAATGTCAGATAGGCTTTTGTGCTTGAATTTCTTAGCCTCCTTGCTATAGTCAGTTCTTTGACTCGCCCCACCCTCCCCCTCTTTTATTTTCCTTCTTTTTTTGTCTCCTTCGAGGTACTAAAGCGAAAATGGCAGATTACATGCACTTGTTTTACCCAAGCATCCAATGACCGATGGCCCTTCCTACGTTATACATCACATACCAACACCCACATACACGTACTAGTAGTTCTCAAAGCACGTCAGACAAGCTTGGTGGGCGATCAAGTTTGTGTACGACGCACGGCCTTACCTGAAAAATAACACGGCCCCGCTGTTAAAAAAAAGACTGTAGCTGCCCTCCTTAATGTTCGCTTAAGAGCGGTTTCAGTGCTAGCCTATGAGGCTTAGGCCACGTCTACCCGTAGGATCTACCTGAATTTTAAAACGGCATCTTTCTGTCTTACTAACTCTATCGGGAAATTCAAAAACATGCGGCTCATTCCTACATATCCAATTCGGGTGTAAGCTGTACGTCATTTTCTCATCGTCAATCGTGCGGCAACTGATCAGCACGTCATGTTCTTGGTGTCGTGACCAGCGGGTCATGTTAGCGATATGTTCGTGCCCTTCCATGACAATTTATGCACAGATACCAAGTGAACGAGACGAATGTTTTCATTTAATTCCCATATTTCGTTTCAAAACTTCTCACGCGTTTTACGCGAGGTTCTTCAAGATCACTTAGATCGTGAGGGTCAAGCGTTCTCAATAGTCTCATGCCGCTAGCACCTGTAGCTCGAAGAAGTGAAATTAATTTTACGCATAGTCGTCCTGGTTGCAGCTACTTCATTTAATATCTTCATTAAAGCTGCACTTCCCATTTGCTGAAACATGTGCGTGGAATCGTCATGATTCTTCATCCTGAGGCCTGATAAGAAATCTCGCGTTACACAAAAGCTGCTTTAGCGTTACTCCTATCTGTGGAAAGAACGCCTCACATACTGCATGCTGACAGCGTCGTTATACTCTGAAATACCACTAAAGCTACCGTCGTCTGAAACTTCTCTTCCAGTTCTCTTGCTCTCTCTCTCTCTCTCTCTCTCTCTCTAGTCACTTCTTTTCTTTCTTTAGAGTGGGAAGTGCACGCGCACAAAAATATACGCCCAGAAGGTAGAAATTCTCAGTGTAAGCGCACATTTTAAGGTGCCCCAGCAGGTATTTGATTTGTTTTCTGTTATTTGGCTCCAGTAAGCTTCACTGTCCAGCGTAAATGTTTTTTTAAAAAAAAGCACACACAGGAGAGACGTGTCATCTTAAGGCTGAGTGATTATGGAGTTAGTAGTGCGACGAAAATGAATCATGAACACAGCGTATGCATCCCCACCGGAACGGTTGTCTTCTTCGTGGGGAACCACACACTGCCATTTACGCCGGCTTAGTTATGCCGCTCGTGTATTATTTCTTCAATGTTGTCTTTTTTTCTATGTCTTTTATTAGAGCGCTACAGTCAATTCATGCGCGGCGCTTGTTAGCTAAATATAGCACCGGTTTCATAATGCGAAGGTAAGGCATAAACATGGACACAAGAGAGCAGCAGTAGACAATACGAACGCAACACTTCTCATCTTCTCATCGCTATACTTCTCATCGCTTACGTCCGCGTTTGCACGCTTTATAATATATCTTTGCATCATGAACCTTTGCCAACTAGTTCAGTTGCTCTCGTTCTGAACCACTGATTTCCCTAGTGCTAACAAATCATAACCCGTCTCCATACGAAGCACTCCGCATACTCTATAGACGTGTTTTTGTTTGTTTGTTTTTTCTTTTGTTTTTTTTTTAAGAACTGTTGCTAGCCAGTTCGGATGACGAGAGAAGTAGGGTACCGAGTAACCAGGCCGCGACAGGTATTTTCTTAGCAATGGAAAGCTTCATGAATCCCGTCGTTGCAACACGCTGCTCCCTTATACCTGGCAGCCCAAAATCCTGATTCTTGCTGCAGGCGAAAAGATTCAGGAGAGTGCTGCCCTTGAAAAGTTCCTTCTTCTCGTCGACATTCAAACAAACTCGGCAGCGAAGCTGCTTCTCGTTTGTAAAGTTACGAACGCTTTGTGTTTTAAACGCGAGGTAGTTCATCACCCCCGAGGCGTGCTTGCCTTCGTGGTGATTAAAATGCAACTCATGGCCGCGCACACCTCATTAGGAAACGCCCGCGAAAGCATGCCCGTCTGCTTTCGCCGACCGTTGGGGAAAAATCTGCGCAACCCTTAATTACTCGCCTCACGGGAATTGCATGGAACTGGGCGGCAAGCGTAGATGCTGGAACAATGGGAACCTGGCTACGATGTGCATACTCGCTGAATGAAGAGAAGTGTTACTACCGTTTGTGGTTACTGAACGCGCGAGCTTTCGGAGTGCGGTGTGCGAGGCTGTCTGCATGCATAACACTTGTGCGCTAATGCGATGAAAGTTGTAGGCGCGTGTTGCTCTTTGTTTAAGCGTGCCGTTCTGCGTTTCGTCGGAGTGCGTGAACAAAGCGGTGCCGGCAGCTCGGTAGGCAAGAGATAGTCGAGTTGAGCTGCTTCCTTGATGAACTTGCCGCAAGCCCCGTACACGGGAACCAGCAACTGCAAGACATTTTAAGGCATCCGATACAGTGCTGCGTTTAAGTTAAGAAGTGTTACGCACGAAACGTGGTTAAACAGACGACGCGGAGCAGCTATTTTCATCCCGCCGGCGTTACAGCGTCGACGGGAACACCCCGTTTGGTGACCTACCTGAGACATGATTTGTAGGTGCGCGCGTGTGAGAGATCATGCTCTCCTAAGGGCCGTTAATAGTTCGCATAAATGTCTCACTCCTTCAATTCGAGCAATTACGCGATGCTGAACTAGCATTCGGTACGAGATTCTTAAATAGCAAAGGAAAAGCAGAGATGGAGCAACTGTCAGTCCGTGCTTCCAGCCTAATTTCGCCTGTAATAAGCGCATTGGCCAGCCAACTATAACCAAAACGAAAGTATATCCAACCTTCCTTCACGAATGATATAGCGTGCGTGTTGTTGCGTGTGAGAGTGTACCGAGTGCGTAGTTTATATGCCTCTGCAGAAGGTGATCTTGCATATGTTCTAGCATTGCAGAACAAACCTCTGCTATCACAATCAGTTGCAAGACAAGTACGCTGAACAATGCCGCGCTTTCCGTTGGGGATTTGTTGGCTACTCACGTTAGATCCTTGTTGAATATTAGCAAAATTGCAGAAATCTTCTTTTTTTTTCAATAAAGCTTCTCCACTCTTTCAGTTTTCGTACAACAAGTACTATAACAGACCAACACTCCGAGCGTTCGTTTCTCTTACTTCAGTGACTAATATTCTTGTACTGCCTTAGAAATGAATAAATTTGTACACTGCGCACATCAGAATTGCTCCACGTCCTAGTTCATCGAAATTGTTATACAATGA
Source organism: Hyalomma asiaticum (assembly GCA_013339685.2). Classification (NCBI taxonomy): domain Eukaryota; kingdom Metazoa; phylum Arthropoda; class Arachnida; order Ixodida; family Ixodidae; genus Hyalomma; species Hyalomma asiaticum. The sequence continues at coordinate 36,515,961 of CM023484.1, read as the reverse complement.
TCGGATTGCCTGTTAATTCTCAATATAACACATAACCAGGCACGTACAGTGGACCGTGAATAGGTGACCTCGCTTGTTGACATTTGATCTAATAAAGTTGCAATCACGCAGTTACACCGCGCTGAGCTTTGTCTTGTCTCCGTGGTAACCTACGCCGGCTTCTTATCTGGGTTTACGGTTTGTGTATACCCATTTAGTTCCAGTGCACTCATTCCAACTCCCGTTTTCTTAAACGCAGTGGTCATGGTAATCATGCAATGCTTGGAAACAAGCACGCCTTGCCATCCTCACATGTCTTAAGTTCATATGACGAAAGGGGAAAGCATGAAGGGCCAGTTTTTTTTTTTAACAAACTCATGAATGTAACAGACAGTGAGACCAAGGAAAGCATAGGGGAAGTTTGCAGCTGTAGCGTGTAAACAAATAGAAAGCAATTAAAGCAGACGAAAAAACACACCAGCCATTGGTGGGAACCGAACACACACAAATATTTGGGCACCACGCATAACAACCTCGCGAATGCACCCCCCCCCCCCCTCAAAAAAGGAAAAAATGGTATTAGTCCATATGTGAGTCACGGTGACGCTGGATGATTTTAGAGGGCCGCACCCTTCAAAATTTTAGGAAGTCTATATGAAGTTTCTAAACTTCCGTCTGTAATGTCAATTGAATTTCTACATATATTTGTATAAATATAGTTTATGGACTATCCACGGACTCATAGCCTTAAACTTCTTGTGCGCTGGTCTAAAAAACGTCTAAGTTTATGTACTGATTATAGGAGGCCTGTGTATAAATGAATATTCACTATTATAGACAAAATGTCCGCAGAATGTCTCTAGAGAAATGTGCAGAAGATTTGCTTAAACCAGGTAGACCGCGTGGAAGACATGGTGATAAAAATAACGAAAATTAATGCAGCATATAGTGCTTCACTAGAAATTTAAAGCAGAATAGCTCGAGCATAATCCGCAGATTTTTAAAAAAACATTAAACTTAAATTAAAACTCAAACTACGAGGTCCTGCTTTCTACTAACACGATATAATTATTACAAACTCCGCAGGGGAACTCATTAATTTTAGCATACCTGGCTTTTCTTTTTCTTATTGCGCACCTAACTCCACGTATAGGGGTACCCTTAAATTGCTCCCTCGTCGAATCGCTCCCTGGTTTAGCCCCACAAAGCCGCACCATATGAATATGGAAAACGCCGTAGTGGAGGAACCCGTGCTTATCCTAACTAAACTTTATGCACGAACTGTCCACGCATGCACGAGGCCTAAACTGAGGTAGCAACGCGTTTTTCTTTTTTCTCCTAAACTTCGACATGCGGCAGCCACAAGCGAGAGTCTAACGCACGACCACGGGTCGTATTTTGGAACGTTTCGTCTTACGAGGAACTCAGTAGCAGAACTACGCATATTCACTGAAACTACACGTATAGCAAATGCGAAGATTTTTACGTCAATCGTCGTTTGGAGCCTATGTGAGAAAAGCTGAGAAAAGCGACCAATGTCGAGAGAGAACAGCGATCGCTAAAGCAGTAGGCGACCGGAGCGACGTTACACAGGTTTCTGTCCAGTCACCGTGAGACCCTCAATACCTCTCGTATAGACCACGTCGCTCCTCGAGCCAAGTTATGTGCTCTTACGGTGCGAGTTTTCAACGCCTGTCTTGGCCAAACGCATGCCTTTGGTAATACCTCTTTGCCGCGAAAATTTAAAATTTGGCACGTGACCCGTACCATACGTGACCCAATAGTATCTAGAAGTGTGCTCACTCTTTTCGATTCTTAATTGATCGCACGCATATGGAATGCTGCATAAATCCTTCGCACCTACATATTTGTACTGTTACTAATTTACATAGTAAAACCTTGCCTCTTTTTACTAATATGCTTACATTTTATGAAGTGTACTTCTTTATGTATATGCATACGGTTTTGTTATGTGTCTACGCTGTCCTATACACGTTCATATTCTCGCTTGTTTGTTTCTGTAGCCGCCCACACCCTTTTTCGCAAAATGTTCCAGACTGGAACCTGCTGTGTATGTGTATAAATAAATAAATAAATAAATAAATAAATAAATAAATAAATAAATAAATAAATAAATAACATGCTTTTCTTACTAAATCAGAGTGCTCCGTCTACCTGAAGAAGGTTTTAGCAGGACACTGCCGGCCACCGGCTTGATAGTCTTAAAACGGTGATCAAATTCTTTCTCTGCAGTGGCCAGAACGTGAGCCTTCCAGGAGTGTTCAACTGGTTATATTAATGTATCGCCATATTCATCCTCGTACAAACTGCTCTCTTCTTCTCTTTCACTCTTCTTTGCTCTCACTTATCCACCTAACGCTGAGAAGCAAGTCGGGACTTCGATCAGTTGAGGCCGCCCTTTATATTCTTTTCATGCTGTGCAGAAAAAAAAAGGGCCAATTTCCACTGCAACCAACCCTTACAAAAATTTCTAGAAACATTAACTTGGCTGTCTACAGACAATTGTTACTAGAACGTACCAACAACAAACAGAATGTCTAGCAAAGGTCTGTGTACTTCTTTACTGACTGCTTGTTGTCGTTCTGGAAACAATTGGCCACCAACAATACATAGACGCGTGTTCATACGCTGTCTGCTTACTTTCTACCAGTGCCCTATGAACATTTGTCTTTTGACGCCCTAGGAACATACTGCCAAAATGTTTGTAGACTTTCTGTGGATCATCTACAAACATTTGTCTCACTATACCCTTTTAACAATTGGTTAATATATCTAGTGAGGCATGTTCATGCACATACTGTTCACATTCTCAGAATGGTCTATACCGACATATGTTACCCCGTGACAGCGTCTGTCGATATGTGTGAACGAGTTGTACAACCAAGCGTAAGCAAAATACGATACGAAGAAGTAGCAAAATGAATAATTTATTATCCTTAATTGGTACACAGCAGTAAGAACAATATACAAGCGCATCAGGTAGTAAACATTAAAATAGGCAACGTAAAGCAGCCTCTACTTAGCACAAGGCGGCTAGATCAATAGATGATTAAAATAAGCAGATCTGCTTTAGCCTCACAAGCACATTCGCATAGAAGTATTATTTGTTCACGAGTATTTCAACTATAAGAAAGTTCATTATTGATAAAAAGGAAATAAAATGAGTGGGCGAAGCTCGGGATGTTCATCGTAGATCGTGCCGAGTTCCGGATTAATTTAGTTAACGCGCACGCTACGAATCCTTATGGTTCAACTAAGCACAAGTGAAATCTCCCACCGGCACTTCATTGCAAGTCAAGTTCCAGTGCCTATATATGTATATATGGGTGGCCGGTGAACGCTTCTCCAACGCAAGCAGTCGGTATTTCTCAATCAAGAAACTCGCTAGGAGACGCTGCCTGCGCCAACGTTGTCTCTCGCGGGTGAGGGCGCGTTCTCCTTCTTTGCGAGCTGGTACAGCGTTCATTTAAGAAAAAGCGTTTCCATCGACGCGCGCCTTTCGCTCTCTCTCTCTCTGTCTCTCTCTCACAAGACAGCAGATGGAAGAGTGAGAGAGAGAGAGAGAGGCACGCGCTCGCCCTCGGCGAGCGCCGGCGCGTGCGTGCCTCCCGGCAGGCACGCGCCGATGGTTACAAACAAACGATAATGCGGACGAACGGGTGACACCACAAGGAGCTTCGCCCCTAAAAGACAGTGTCATTTAACTTGAAAATTCATTCCAGTAGTAATTTACTACCAACCGCAGACACGTGGCATTGTATCATAAGCAATATGTGCTGTCAGATAGGCTTCGCACATATAAATCAGCATTCCGAGGTACACGCGTGCACACTGCTAGGCTGAAGGTATATCAACGAAGAGAGTTATACGAATAATTATACAGGAAAACTTACCAAATAAGCCTCTTCGATCGACAACAAATAGAAATGTGCGAGCAAAAGAAAATATTCAAGCGCATCACACTAAGAGAACATACAAGAAGACTGGAAATAGTTCATGACTGGTCAGAAGATATAACAAAAGTCCAACGAGACGCAGAAGTAGTTACTACTTGGCCTTGTCTTTGCTGTATGCAGGTTGCAGCCATCTTGGCTTAAAACAGTGGAGGCTTCTACCGAGTGTCCGTTTTCTTGCCTAAAGCACATCCTAATAGCTTCGTCCTTCGGCAACACCACATAGTTTTGGGCCACTCATATCCAGGCACTCACACATATCGAAGAATATATCCAGGAGCTCACACATGTCGAAAAACTCAACGGCTTGGGCTGGCATCCCCGACACACGGCATGTCCAAGCAAAACTGCCAGACCGGTGACACAGCACGCCGTTCTCCCTCTCTCAACACCCCTTTCCTCGCTGTGCGCCAACAGCGGATGGAGAGCTTTGGCACAATGGATATTCGAGGAACCGCATCGGGGGAAGAGGGGGGGGGGGGGGGGACTGCCGGACTTGCTCCTCCTTGCGAACTAGTAGTACTGGTTCAGGAATTTTGTTCACGCAGCATGTGCCAGCGTGGCGTGCCTTTCAGCATGGTTTGGAAGGTCGTTTTGAAGGACCTTGGTTTTACCATTGCTGAGTAAAATTGACATCCGCGAAGTCTTCGATGCGCGTTTTTTTTTTTCTTTTGCTTCACATGCAGTCCTACTGCTACTGCTGCTATCACTATAATTCCGCCTGGTCAAACTTTGAGAAGGCAGAATTATTTGACATCTGCGAAACAAGTGCGCTTGCCACGCTTGACGGCTACACGCATGTGTTCATATTTACGCGCACACACAAGGAAAGCAGCTAGTCGTGTATTTTACGAGCGTGCGAGCCACAAAGCAAATGCTCGGGAAAAAATGAGCCTGCACAAAGCTTTAAACATAATATCCACAAGGGCTTTTATGTGGCAGATGGTTATGAAAAGGGAATCTGCGGTAATTAGAGAAATATGAAAGCCGCGCAATTAACTCATTATGGGATTGTGCCAGCTTATGTGCGATAGCAATTCACTGCTCAGTGCTGGTAGCAAGATGAGCTGTTGTTGCTGTTTTACGTTGTTTTTCTCTTTTTTTTTGCCAGCGAGCAAAGCACATATTAAACGTTAACAGCTGTCACAAATCTGTCTGGTTAAGCAAAATAATGTTAGTGTTGAAACGAGATGACACCAACGTAGGCCCCTGCTTCGTTTCTTTTTTTTTTTTACCTGAAACGCGAAAAACCGAACGTTTCGAGGTCAGCTCGGACCCTTTTGGTGTGAGTGCTGGTCTTTGAATCTTTGTGCAAGGCAGCCGTATCAAAGAGTGTCATCTGTTAGTTTGAACTGCAGAAAAAAGAGAGTATACGTGAAGGTGAAAGTCTGGAAAGACGTTCGAAGTGCCCACTAGAACAGTGCTTGCGGGCTGTCTCAATTATACTAGTTATCTTGACAAAGAGAAAATTGATTACCATCTCTCATGTTATTTTTAAGTGCAAAAGCAGCTTACACTACGCGTGGCGAACAAGTTTCTGGTGCACTTGTAGGCGACATGTACTTTGTGTTCAGGCAAGTGCAGCTGCAATCATCAACCTGTCCTGCGGGAAATATCAAAGAATCGCTCAGTGTACAGGTTAAACGTTCTATGACTTCTCACTTTTAGATAAAGAAAGTTCTTTATGCGAAATTCCGAAGGAAGTAATTTGATGGTGTGCTTAAATTATTTATACAGTAATAAGACTGAAGCAATTTGACGGTGCATTTAAAATAGTCTTTATACAGAAGTAAGAACGAAGCCATTTGACGATGTATTTAAAACGTTCTTTATACAGAATTAAGAGGGAAGTATTTATATGTGATGACTAAAAATTCTTTATACAAAAGTAAGTAGGAAGCCTTTAGACAGTGTAGTTAGAATATTCTTTTTACAAAATTAAGTAGGGAGCCTTTCGACAGTGTAGTTAGAATATTCTTTATACAGAAGTAAGAGAGAAGTCCTTAGACGTTCTAGCTAAAAAATTCTTTATACAGAAGTAAGTAGTAGGTCTTTAGACGTTCTACGAACAAGTGTTACTACAGTGTAAATGTCTGTAGACTGTCAGTACAGTCAATAGAAAGTTCATAGGTTGTCTACTCAATGTCAACAGGCATTTTTGTAAGGGAATACCATTAACACTTATACATTGTTATTCTTAGTATTCAAGCGGACTTCGAGGAAAGGTCGGCGCTTACTCTTTTTTTGGAAAGCAAAAGAAAGGAATTAGCTGCGCATCGTAATTCCCAGATGACTGGCGACGTTAGTGCGATTAGCAATGTTAGTTGCTGTCACGTACATTCGGTCTCCAGAAGGTTAGCATTATACGGGCCACTTATCGAAGCATGTTAGACTGGAAATAGCCCCAAATAAAAAGTATCAAGAATAAGGCAGACTGGGCAAGTGGTACTAGCAACTGTGATTCTTTCTATTACGGTTTCCTTTTTTTTTTTCGATAAACTTGCATAAGCAGTTGTAAAGCGGCGCTTGCCCTACCTACCTCTTCGTAGATCCTCAGCAATTTGCGCAGTTCCCACAGTCTAATGTGTATCTAGTGATGATTCGTTTTTATTTGCCACGATACTTGATGCGACGATTATTATTACTATTATGAACATAATGACGAAAGTGTGAGTCGAAGACAGAGTCGCGATATGTCTGACTCAAGGAACTCACTGCTTTGTTTTATGTTCTTGCAAAGTTTTCCCGCCTATTTTTCTTCCCCTTTTCTTTCTGTATTCGTAAGCATCCGCAGCCTTTTCTTCGCACTCATTATTTACATCCCCGTGTCTCCTTATCTCATGCTACGGGAGTCATCAAATTACCCCGTACTTGGCTGTCCAACTTTCTTGACTTCCATGCGCCCGCGCTTTAGAGGCACGCTTATTATTTGTGAACTTTAGCCGCCCACTCATTTCACCCACGTCCCCCAGCCCGTATTCAGCTCTACTCTTGATCAGTGCTCCTTTGGCTTCAAAGGAGGCCGAAACCAATACATCTTGGGCTGCCACGTACGTGACCTTACCGTGGTACCCCGAGCGATTCCAATTTGCCCGGCGACCTTTGGCTAACTTCCAACCCAAACGAGGTCTCTTTTAAGCTCTCAACTTCAGTTCTTGTAAACTTTTTTTTACTCGTAGATGCTGTCGCTACCGCATTCTTCTCTCCAGTGGAGCCTAGGGAGAATAAACCGTCTTTGGCCTGTTTTGATTTACATTATTATTATTATTATTATTATTATTATTATTATTATTATTATTATTATTATTATTATTATTATTATTATTATTATTATTATTATTATTATTATTATTATTATTTCATTCGGTGAAGTAACGCAATGTATACTGATACGACACTTGCAACAATACAGTGATGGGGACTAGGAGGCATTCTAGGAACAGGGCGTTTTAAACTCCACTGGTTTCCTTGACAATGTCAGGCAAAAAACGCAATGCGAAAAAAAATGTCTTTCGCAACTACACTTGGAGCGTACTGTGATCATCACCTATTGTGACAGCAAAGCACCGTAGATCTATAACTTCTCTCTTTTTTTTTCGTTATTCTTTTATTTTACTAGTTTATCGCAGTCCACCGAAAACAGCCAGCTATGGCGCTAGCTATCGTAGTTCAATTGTCCTGTTTTATTCACAGCGCGAATGGACGAAGAAGAAGAAGGCACACGAATGAACAGGACAGGAGCTTCGTCTTCATCCAATGAACAGGACAGGCGCTTCGTCCATTCGCAATGTAATTAATCCTTAAACATGAACCAACAAGCCGCTTCTCAGATTATTCTGCTTTATTCCGTCGCTGTCTACGTCTCATTGTCTTGAAAACAGCGTTCATATCTATGCAGTGATGAAATGTGCGTTCTACCAGATGTCAGATGGCCTATACTGCAAGCGTACAAGATTCCCTCTAACTCCCCTATGGTGTCATGCGGGCTTTCGTGTTTATGAACAACGTAGTGTCGGCAGCGTCAAAATTGATATCCGGCGCAACATATACTTTTCGTATTGCAAAGTACACATGGCTCGTATTTCGTCAAACGTGTACGTAATAAACCACTCTCAAATAGCGTCCCCGATGAGTATGCGAAGAGCTCTTGCAAAAATCCTCCGCATACCTGCGCTGTGACTGCACTGATCAATCAATCAATCAATCAGTCAATCAAAGAACCCTATTTCTTACGGTGAAGAAATGTGGCCTGGAAAAAGTCTGTACAGTGACAGCTTGAAAAAGTGCTGCAGCCACACAACGGCGGTGAACGACAGAGGTCAGCACTTGATCTAAAGTTTAAATGAAAAGGAGAAAAAGAAGAAAAGAGTTGCAAAGGAAACTGCATAGATGTCGTTCGTTAATAGTTACACAGTGGTATCATGATTACACATTGGTAGCAACATTGATTGTTTCGCTAACCAGGAGTTTTTTAAACGAATTGCTCTCTTGTGCCACTTGCTCAAAAAAAAGGGGGGAACATGCTTTTGAAACGGAATGAGAGATGGAATGTACGATGAGGTAAAACTTAAGTAAATTGCGAGGCCTAACTTCTCGGAAAATGTGTAGTTCATTAGGACGTACGTATCACTACAGAGCTCTGGAATAACTTTGACCACCTGCGGTTCTTACACGTATGCATTTGACATGCACGTGCATGCGAGGTATACCGCCCCCATTGGAATGCATCCGCTGCGACCGACTGTTAAACGATACTCGTTTTAAAGTCGATTAACTCTTCTTGCTTTTTTTCGAAAAGAAGAGGAAGTCGTTCAACGTTCCAAGAAAACACATATCGTTATATGGAGAAAAAATGAAAGAAGAAGTGGAAAAAAACTCGTCTGCATTTGCAGGCTCCTTTTATAGACAACATTTTGTTCTGCTGCTCGCGTGTGTTCTTCGTAATCATCTGCGTTTTATCGTAGCTGTGGCGATACATTTTTGGAGAACAGCTCGGCCTTTGAGGTCAGCGAGTCGCACCTAAGGAAATGGATGCACGCAAGAAATTGTGCCCGAAGGCGTACGACTGTCTCTACATCTGGCGTCGGAGCATGGAGCTCAAAAGAAAGAAAGAAAGAAAGAAAGAAAGAAAGAAAGAAAGAAAGAAAGAAAGAAAGAAAGAAAGAAAGAAAGAAAGAAAGAAAGAAAGAAAGAAAGAAAGAAAGAAAGAAAGAAAGAAAGAAAGAAAGAAAGAAAGAAAGAAAGAAAGAAAGAAAAACTCGCAGTTTTTACAGCACACCTCCTTCTCTAAAAATAAAACACCTCTTATTTTCGAGCCCTTAATAAGCTTTCTTTTTTCAGTGACAGCGGAAATTCGACGGCAGAAATGTTCGTTGGACAACCTGTAGATTACTTCCTATACGACATTTCAATCATTCATTTTTACATTTGAAACTGCTCCCGTAATCATACGGACATCATCATGGGTGGCAGTAAAGGAATTTTTATAGCCGATATTCGCTTTTTTTTTTTTCATGAAATGTAAAAGACGTTATTTGTAAAGATAACATGACTTGACAAAGCAATCTTCAAAACAAGTATCAACTTGGCGTATCGCAAAGCAAGAATAGTGGTAGAAACTCCTTACTGCTGAATGAACGTAAGAAATGGAATGGATCAATGGGTCGCTTCTTTGCTGGACGCAACTTAACGACGCCAAGAAAGATACTCGTATATGCGACATTAATTGCATTTCAACAGCGAAACTGTTCATTATACCATAAAAACGCCGGTCGTCAGACCCGGAAAAAAACCTCGCCTCGCCGTTGTCTTGCAACCGTCCGATGCCACAATTGGCACATCACTACCTCCCTCTCCGCTCTTCTCTGAATATCGTGACGTCAGTGGCGACTGCGCATGCGCTCCTCCTCCGTTCCGTCGAAGAGCCTGTGCATAATCTCCGATCAACTCCACTGTGTCTAACCTTGCGCCATTAGTGCAAGGCTAGACACAGTGCTACAATTATGGCAGTGTTAGTGCCCTCGTGACAGTGTTAGTGCCAGCGCTTAGTGTTACAATTATGGCATAAACGGAAAGGTATTAAAACGGACGAAAAAAACACTTGCCGTTGGTAGGGATCGAACCTGCGATCTTACTCTATACTCTGTCGGTACAGCACTCCTCTACACTTGAAATCGTATTCTCTTCTCACCCTACGCCGTTCACTGCAAGCTGTTACCGTTGATAAGGTGAGTGGGTGCAGTGTCACTCGAATTGCTGACAAAGCACAAAAAGCAACCGCCAATCAGGACAGAAACCGTTACATCATAACCATATCAGCAATTACGTCACAATACAAACAGTCTTACCTCGCATCGGCAGCGTAAATATCTGTGCTTCACATCAGCAAATGCCTGTACTCGCGTAATTATTGCATCAGTGCATAGGTTCGCTCACGTGCCACCTGCCAAAGATTTAGTTCCTCAAGAATACGACGTTGCACCGGTGTCGTTTCTTTTTTTTTTTTAATTTAAGCCTGAGCGCGAATATATTCCCTAAGTCTATATACTGGCTATAGGCGCGCTCATTACCGAGAGCCCCATAATGCGACGCCACGGGCTAAATCGATGGCGTGTTCGGTTCGCCCACGCAATCTGCAGTTTTCGGCGAGATACAGGCGAACAATTACGACACCCCCGAGGGCAAGTGGGAGGCACAAATTATCTCCATCGAACGGGAGTACGCAGTCTAAAGGCCCTGTTCGTTATGCCAAGAGACCCGGGGCGCTCGGCCTGTCGTAGACACTCTACGCCTCGAGGAGAACGGAACCTCAGAATGCACTCGAATTTGCGATTTGCAATGCACCAATCTGTCAGTAGACTTTCTTTCGATGTGACGACCTAGCGAAGTAAGCAAAGCACAGTTCTTGGAGAAACCACAGAATATCGCAAGGAACACTATATCAAATAAAACTTCTTGCTCGCAATTGTTACTGTTACATTTTTTCCCATTGCGACTGTCCTTGGTTGTGTGTTGTAGTTTTGCATCTTTGTGTATTCGTGTATCGAGTACATAGATAACAAGTACACACCAACCATTATGCCTTAAGGCCAACTCAGTTTCGAAATAAAAGAAAGTAAATCGCTTTTGTCTGTAGAGAGAGAGAGAGAGAGAGAGAGAGAGAGAGACCTTATCTGCAAGTTACGAACGTCTGCTGTGGGAACATAATAGATTCTGTGAGCATTTATACTGCGCGGACTCTCTTGTTACGAGATCAGTTGTATTGTGATACTGAGACTTTGAGCATGTGAATATCCGTGCTCCTGCTCTTTTATCAATAGCTATGGTTGCTAACGACGTCACGAGAAAAAAATTGGCCGCGTATCTGCGTGCTTCACTACAAATGTCGTCGAAAGACGATAGTCTTCTGCCGGCCGTACTACGCTGCGTGAGATATTGACGCAGTGTGGCAGTGCCGTCGGGAAACATGAGCTTCTGCAGAATCCCTGGGCGACTGCCAGGTGGCAGTACCAAATCGTCGGCAGAGGCCTTTTTCATTCATACCGTCGCATTTTTAGCGCAGCCTAAGAAACACAAGGGTCTTTAGAATTACGTATCTATGTATTTTCTAGTAAAGGGACACACCACCTAATACTTACCTATTGATGTTGCGCCTCAGATATGCGTAATATTTGCTTTTTGATCGACAATGTTCACAAGCATGAACGCAGCTACAAGTTCAAGATGGCTGGGCATTAGGCAAGTGCTTAAACTTTGGCCGGGTGGCTGAATCGTGTGACAGACTGACAAACAAAAAGACAGACCGAAATTTCTGTGTTCAAGTATCCCAAGAAAGACTATCGTCTTTAAAAAAATACCACGGAAGTGAAAGTTTAGCTAACGCCACACATATGCATGAACGTGACGCCCGGAACACGTGATCACCTGCGCATGTTGAGCTCCTGGAGCACGCTGGGTTACCGCAGAGGTATCCAACTGAATCACAGTGTTTCTAAAGTTGCTTTCATTGAGTGGACATCAACGAACCAGCGCGGTGTCATCAGCGCAAAGCAATGAGGCGCAAAGCATCGGCAGCCGTGCGCTCCGATTATAGCGTTCTCGCAGTACCAAAGTCTCCCACATCGAAGAACAAAACATGCTGCGACAAGGGTATTACAATGGCTGAACGAACAGCGAGTATACAGTCGATGCAAAGTGATCGCGCTACATCGCTACCCCATGTCACAAAGCAGTACCTATTATTAACGAGAATATTGTTCCTTTGGCTAGCGTCACGTATTACGCATCTGTGGAAAGCTCGCACTCCGGTGTGACGTTGATTTGTCACTGCTGAGCCTATAGCATATATTTCGTTGAAAGAAAGCTGGGCGACTCATTAGCCGGGTACGCAAAGAGTCATGTGTATCCTTACTTTAGGCATCGAACAATATAATGCCAAAGGGAATCGGTGTTTACGCGGAAGCATGATATAAACATAGACATACCCAACCGAATCCCCCCGACCAGTCGTACAGTTCTATAGAGTGGGAAACGATCGTTTCACCCGTTATCCCAAGCGGCGCCCTGGGGAACAGGAACAACTCCCAAGTGCCTACTTATTGACGCTTTCTGGCGTCGTGCCTGCCTTTCCTTTTTATCGAGGGCATCGTTACCGCAACTTCCTCAGCCCACTTCTATATATTTCCACTCACATCGCCTTGTTTTACTGTAAACTTCTTCTTCCTTTCCTTAAGCTTTTTCTACCGTCGTTTCGCCTGTACCAACTATCAACGCTCGCTTTTGTTGCCTTCGTTTCGCAGAAAATTCCTGTTAGAACACCCACTTCTTCCCTGCAGCCCCTTCGAAACAGCGGTGCCCATTTTAACGCCAACGCACGCCATTCTTTCGCTTGTCAAGACCCTTTTAACTTTTACCGTGTTTTCCCTGTTGTTCCGCGCGTCGTTCACACTTCATTGAGGATTCGATCCGGTTGAGTCCTGCACAAGCGCAAGCGCACTAACGAACGTTATTCGGACTGGCAGCACTGCCTAACGCTGGATCAAGTCTGTTAAAGATCGTCGTTCCTTAGTTCTAAATTTCGGCGCAGCCAATGACTATCGTTGTTTCCTGGACGCAACACGGCCACAATATTGCTCGGTTGATTGATTTATTGATTTCTGGTGTTTTACGTCATAAAATCACGATTTGATTATGAAATTTTCTGTATAAGACAGAAATAAACTTCAAACTTCAAATCTTCAAAGGCGGCGTGTATCGAAGGCTCCAGAAATTTCGACCACCTGAGGTTCCTTAAACTGCACTGACATCACACAGTACACGGGCCTCAACTGTGCTTTGAGCAAGGCGGTATTTTTGACATGCGCGCCTCATTCTTCTTGTCATATTTCTGCAATGCGCGCGCGCGTGTGTGTTTGTGTGTGTGCGTGTGCGTGTGTGTGCATGCGTGCGTGCGTGCGTGCGTGCGTGCGTGTGTGTGTGTGTGTGTGTGTGTGTGTGTGTGTGTGTGTGGTGTGTGTGTGTGTGTGTGTGTGGTGTGTGTGTGTGTGTGTGTGTGTGTGTGTGTGTTTTAAATTTGTCCCCCTGGTATGGAAAAAAAATTTAAATAAAGTGGGGGTAGCCCGCGCCACCAGAAGGTATATCGGGCTTAAAGCCAATCGCACCATAAAGAAATAAGGGGAAGTGTTCCCAAAAAGAAAATTTTGTGGAAAAAGCCAATTGAAAAAAAGAAATGTATGCATTCGGAAGCAAGGCCTGCAGGGCTTTTCCTTCTATAATAAAGGCAGGAGATGAAGACCGTGATAATGTTAGTGCCAAGTACTACGTAGCAGTGAGAGCTTCCAGCAGCAAGAGTGTCCTTGTAACAAGGGGAAAGCGGGAGTGCACTGCTAGGTGTAGTTTAAAGTTCCGTGACCGACGACGTAGTGGAAGCCACAACTCGAGCCAAGGGCCTCGCCTTGCATGGCGGACCTGTAGGCATGATCTGGAGTTTGAGGCGGAAGCATTCGGTTGAAACTTTGAGCAAAGAGGAGGTGAAACCTGCGATGAGAAAAGGTCTGCGCAGATACATAAGTCGGTTTTGTCATATCAATAGGATGACATGAACAATGGGTCTATGTGTGTTGAAAAGTTGATGCTCACGTCATAGCTGCCGAGGTAACCTCGCCTTTTTTTTTTGGCGTAATTGGAACTATAACGTTGAGCATGCAGTGTCTGATGGGTTGTTGTAAGGAAAATGTATGCGAGCGGTAGACGTGTGGTTGGGAAGTTTCGATGAGGTATCCGGTTATGTCTCAGAAATTTCTGCACAGTGAGTGGGGGTTGGTATGACAACCGCCGATTCACGCATTATATTAACTAGCTGAATTAAGTATGCACGCGTTTTTTTTTCTAGTAGATATCTTGGGAAGTGTGCGTGTGATATTGTTGGATCTGTGCGGCTTCGTAAGTGTTGAGTGATGTGTTGCGTTCGTGGGCAATCGTTGAAGTAATGCAGATCGGCTACGCATATTTTTGTGCATGCACACCGGTCACACATGGTTATATTAAATCGCTTCAGGTAATATTGGAAATGGCCGTGACCAGTCATTAGACGAGTTAACTTCCGATTAGGTGGAAACCATTTTGGAATTTTGTAGACGCTATTTATCCAGTGAAATAACGACGTGTTCGGCCCTTCTGTTTGCCAATATGTGTGCCAATGAGAAACCATAATTTTGTATAATTCGGACCGAACGGTGCGGATTGAATATGTGTGTGTGTGTGTGTGTGTGTGTGTGCGTGTGTGTGTGTGTGTGTGTGTGTGTGTGTGTGCGTGTGTGTGTGTGTGTGTGTGTGTGTGTGTGTGTGGTGTGTGTGTGTGTGTGTGTGTGTGTGTGTGTGTGTGTGTGTGTGTGTGTGTGTGTGTGTGTGTGTGTGTGTGTGTGCTAGAAATAATTATTTGCCATCGCTGACACGGAACTATTACTTCATGTAAGGGAAACCATCACGGCAAAGACGGACACGCGAGAGCTTGACATTCTCAGGTGGCGTTCTCCTGAGCAAATTACCTGGTCTAAGGATGGCTTAATAGTGTCGGTACCCTGACGAAAAATGGTGTATTCACAATGTCGCGTTGACTGCGCCTCCAACTAAGGACTACAATTGCGTACTGCGGCTTCCGGCTCACCGGGGCCGTGACGGAAGACTGGATCGGGTTCTTAAGGCCGGATATCAGCGTCACTCCGTGTTGCCGTTTGCGGAGATTTGATTATGTCTCAAACGTTCTGGGATTTCAAGACAAGAAAAGTATTGGCGCTAGTTTCGACTTACCTGCAACTGAGCATGACTAGGTTGTAGCTCAACCTTTCAGGAGGCATCGCAGCAAACGCTGTCCTAGTGGAAACATTTAGCTTGTAAATTATTAACCATACGATTGGCTTATCAGGCTGATAAAACTTAAATAACTTAGTTGACGGCATCTGCACGCTACAATTTGCACTGCGTGAAAGTCGAAAGTAACAGGGCTGTCATTTGGCATGAAATACCAGTGACAAACTCATGGCGATATTTCACCACTTGTACTGAAATTAGGTTAAGTTTGGTTAGTTTAAGTTAGGTTCGGTTAGGCTTGGTTTGGTTAGGTGATATTTCACCATTTGTAATGAAGTTAGGTTAAGTTTGGTTAGCTTAAGTTAGGTTCCGTTAAGCTCGGTTTGGTTAGGTAGGTAGGTTAGGTTAGGATAACTTAGATTGCATTGATTAGAAAATATGCAGAATCTGTTCTTCCATCACTGTTATTACCTCATGCGTCGCGATGGTACACTGGTCATGGCGTTCACGGTACCCAAAAGGCTCGGGCTCGATCCCGGGCGGTCGCGTTTTCGACAAAGGCGAAAATGATGGAGGCTCATGTACGTGTGCGATGTCAGTGCGCGTGAAAGAACCCCAGGTGGTCAAAAATTCCGGAGCCTTCCACTGACGTATGCCTCAATCTTATCGCGATTCCGGCACGTGGAACCCTAGCAATTATTATTATCTCATCCATTTACACTTTTCTTACTGGCTAGTCTCTCTTCTACGCGCCTCACCTCTAATACCACTCAGCCGCTTTGTTTCTGCTTTTTTTAACGCTTTATCTATTAGATGCTACCTCTTTCACTAGTTATAGGAGTTCCGAGCTCTCGCTCATCAACGGCACCTTGCGTGGTCAAGAATCTGAGTAAGATGCTTTGGGCTCGGCTACCTTATCCATCGTGCAATTAGCTCAGCAATTCACCTTCCTTAATTACTAGCCGTATATACGTTGTTTCTCACCGAGAGGCTCTCCAAAGAAAGACGGTGAGGATTTCTTCAATACGCCTTGCTCTTCGTCATTGCATTCTTTCCTTCCTTTCTTTCCTTTCTTCCTTCTTTCATTCTTTCTTTCTTTCATTCACTGTCTTCCTTATTGCGATGCCCCGCTCTCTCCTTAGTAGAAGATTCGGCAGTAGATTCCCAACTCAATCACTTCACTATCCAACTCAACTCATCGCTCCAGCTGCTTGCCGTTTTTCCAACACTTGGACCATCCGTCAGCTAACAAACTTACGCACTTCTCCATTTGGCTTTCTGATTCGCTTATAGCCGCTGGTCCCCTAGGAGGATTTGTTCCCACGCACTACGCACTCACCGCTGAAACGCGTGAGCCAACGGCCCCGGGACGACTCCTGTTTTTCGACGAGTGACACCGTCGGAAAAGTCCTCCCGGAAGTGGTGACCTGCAGCACGGAGCACCGGTCAACATCAGAGCGTGCAGGGATGTAAGTCACGCTCGCTCCAAAGAAATAAAATTGTTGCTCCGTATTTACTACGCCCCCTACCCTATTCGCTCTCCAATCTTCCCATACATTCTTTCTGTACCATCCTTGAAGTGCAGCTCCAAGTATCACGAGATGCTTTTAAGAGCGAATGTCAAGGCCGGGAGCAGGTCGTTCCAGAGCAAGAAAGATCGTGGGAGGCGGCGACTTGATCAAGAAGACAAGATACAAATACATTGAAAGAGGAAAAATATAACGAAACTAAGATGATCTCCGTAATGAGAGAAGTGCAACGGACGGTAGCAGCAGATCTGGTGTGCGAGATAGAAAGAGTGAGAGGCGTAATACACTCGCAATGGTAGAAATGCTGTTATAAGCTCTAAATGAGTACAGCGTTGACCAGCGGTAAGAGGTTGAAATAATGCGCATGTGTGTGAAGTGGGGGCAACTAATAAACGAGGCAGATGCGGAAATACGTATGTAGTGACGGATCCATTCCAACATAACATACGCGCTTGATCCAACGAAGAGCGCAATAAATCCTTCTTTCGAAATCGGATTGAATTTTCGTTACCTTCTCTCTTTGTAGGGAATACTAGAATTGAGGACCTCATTGTCCCCAATACTGCAGTTATAATAGACTTTAATGACTGAACAGATCAAGTTTGCGTTCTTCATATATTTTATTTTTTTCCTTTGCTTTAACGTTTGCTTGTATTGTTCACGGCTATTCAATAAATAAAGCGGCTTCCGTCATTTTTTTTTCGTTTTCTTTTTGTGCGAATAAATAAATGATGCCATGTTATTTGTGCGAAGAGAAAAAACACGAAAAATCAGCAGGTCCCTCGTTCCAGCGTTCTTTATGTTCTGTTTTTCGACTATTCTTATTATTTTCTTCCGCTGTAAATGCCGCCAAAATATAGTGAGTTTGAACTACATGGTACGCGAGAGCACAATATACTTTAAACCTGTGTGACTTTATGTATTTTTCTTCGTGTCTACGGCTTCTGTTATATTGCGTTTTCAGTGTAAAGAAGTACAGCCAGAACCATCTAACGGCACTACGATCTCCCAAACATCATAAATTCAAAATAAAATTAGACATAAACACAATATGTACATACGAGAGTCAGTGGTTTTGTTCATTGTTTCTTGTGAGCTTCGTGCTTCCACCTCTTTTGCTACGCTGCGCTAACCTACCTCGGCCAGAATACTGTACCAACCGACCCAATAATCTATTCTTACTAAGTGCGTCACGAGGCAGATGTATTTATTAAAAGCATGCAAGGACCTTATTGTTCGCACCACCCACATATAAAGCTTAGGTAAATGCAAAACGAGAAAGACGTACCGCAACGCAATTATGGTAGTTAAACCAGGCTAATCTTGCCAGGTACACTACGTTGACTTGACGAACGGAACTACTACGACACCACAGTCACAAAGTGTAACTATAGTGCAGTTTAGTGACCATGCAAGAACAACTAGCCCAATACGTCACCTTGGTAGCACAACTAGTTCATAAGGGCTTTTTTTTTTTATGAATAAGAAGTGAATGACAACCAGACAGCCGTGCAATAAAAAAAGCCGAAACACATCGAGAAATGAAAGAACTGTCACACTGTACCCGAACGAGAAACAGAACCCGAAATCCTCCTCGCCCGCCGTCGCAAAAATACTGGACAATGGTTCGACTTGTTAGCACTTATCGACCCTGCCATAGTCTACTTGTTTCCCCTCGTTCGGGTTCTCGTCCTCTATAATAAATATATGCGCCAGCATTGGTTTTCTTTCGCGCCTAGTAAGAAAGAAAAAAAAACGAAGTGGTGAGAAGCTGCTGCAGTGAGATATCCGGTCTCGCCGAAGCACAACAATTGACGGGACGACAACAAAGGTTCGCGGAAGCCTCACTCAGCAGAAGTGACAGCTCAGGCTCTATCGTCTTCCTTACTGTGTCCATAATTGATAGTTCCAGTCGTCGCCTTTATATTCTTTTTAATCGGCGATAGGTGTCAGTTTGTGTGTAGCAGTGTCAGAGCGGACACTGTAACCGAAACCGTGTCCCTGCGACATGGCGGTTGCTACGCCCGTGTTCGTTAACGCCACCGATTCTAGCTTGTCCTGTTAAACTAATTAGTTTGCTCCGGAATTGTTCCCGAGTTAGTAACGGCGGGGAGAATTTTTTTTTTTTTTTGGCTCCCTCGTGTTTACTTTGTCGGCAAATACGAGCATTCCTTTGTCGAGTCGTCTTTGGGCCCTGAAAAAGTTTTGGTTAATTTGGTCTTACCGGCCGTGGAACCACAATGGTAGTCACTTATCATTCAATATTATTTTACTCAAGTAATGCTACTGTAGACATAGAGAACATTGTTTTTTTACCGTTGGGTATCAGGAGACAACTTTACTCACATTTAGAAGGTTCTGGTTCAGGCGAGGAACACCAAGCTTAGAGAGCGTAGCTGTTTAAGCTTGGCGTTCGGCCGTCGTTCCTGGGAACAGCCACAGGAAGCTCCTAAGGTAGCATAGCCATGCACAGTATTGTATGGCAAGTTGGTGGGAAAGGAAGTGGAGGAGAAGTGATGTGAGAGTGAGTAGGAAAGAAATGAGAAGGAGAGACGGTAAAGCATGGCATAGCCTTGTGCAGTATAGTTACGCAAGGGGATGGGAAAACGAAGTGAGGATCAGGCGGAATGGTGTAAAGGTGAGGGGGAGAGAAAGGAGGAGGGTAAGGAGGGCGTGAGAGGGTATACCATAGCATAGCCATGTACAGTCTAGTATAGCGAGGAGTGGGAAAGAGTAGTGAAGGTGAGAGGGAGTGGTGCGAGGGTTAGGAGGAGAGCGCGCAATACAGAAAGAGATAAAGAAATAGAGATAACAGAAAGAAGAAGATGTAGACTGAAATAAAGAAAGCAAGAAAGAAAAAAGAGACAAAAATCAAGAAGAAATGGGACTGAGCTAGCCTTGGCGAGTAGCTAACAATGGTAGCCCTGATCGCTGTTCCTTCAGACTTGGTACCGCTAGTGTTAAGCTGTCGCGATTTTTCAAAAACCTAATTTCGAACATGGCAAAAGCATTTTACCAACTGCAGTCGGCCTTCCCTTACAAAAATGCTATATGTGGCCATATCAGGAATTGGGCAAATCGGGCTATATATGGCACGTGCCGTATGTGGTCGTATTTGCCCAAATCGTTTTAGAAACATATGTGGCAATGAAAGACACACACGAGGAATGCCGTGTAAGACTCTGATGCATATTTGGCAAATATGGACACGTAAAGACACGTGCCATATATAGCCATATATACATATCTGGCTATATATGGCACGTGTCCCTACGTGTCCGTATTTGCCCAATACGCACAAGTGTCGTACATGGCATTCCTCGTGTGTGTCTTTCATTGCCACATATGTTTCTAAAACGATTTGGGCAAATACGACCACATACGGCCACATACGGGCACGTGCCATATATAGCCACATTTGCCCGATTCCTGATATCGCCATATATGGCATTTTTGTAAGGGTTTCCCCAGCGGTTTAGCAGGAACGAATGCAAGGATTCAAGCCGTGAAAGCGGTCGGAACAGCGAATGCGTTCTTTTATCGTTAACCGTAACCCAACTGGCAAGGGTGATGAGTGGCGAGGGTTTCAAGTGGTGTCCCTGCAGCTGCGCGGATCGAACTTGGAGCTAAACATCTCCTACACTTTATCGCACATTGGCCTTCGCGTGACCATTATAATGTAGCAGTGGGCTAAGGGCAAGAGCTGGTCAAGCGCGGCAGTAGGTACTGGGTCAAGGGCAAGAGTGGATCCGCTTTTACCTCCTGTGTGACAAGAGCATCATTCGACGCACGGTACGGGCTCGACCTTGAACAGCTACGCGGTTAAAACATCGAGAGCTACAAATAGGCATACGGAGGAAACTCTTACCACTGTTCAAGCATGCGGCACGTCTTGACACCTGTAAAGGGTACTTTTCTGTTAGGCAGCTTTGCAATGCGGAAAGGCCATTCTCTTGGTTGTGTTCTGTGGCGTTTGGTCTGGGCGTAACTACAGGGATTGTTGCAGTTACGTCTGGACGTAACGCTAGACCTTGCCTCTGTGAATATTTGCTCACTGGCCGCGAAGAACATAAATTCTGCGGTTTTATGTACCAAAACCATGATGGGGTTATGAGATACGCAAGATAAAGTTATGAGAACTTTCGACGACTTGGGTTCTTTCACACGAGGCAACTTAAGTGCACTTTGAGAGAGTGCACTTCGCCGCTAGTGTCATTCGCACGCTGTCACACGGGAACGTTTAGTGACACTCGCTGCAAAGCGCACTTGCAGACAAGTAAGTGCGTTCGCCGAACTCACTTCGCGGCGACGGAGTGTGTAGCCTCAGTAGCAGTGCCTTGCAACCAAATACGCTAATGCACAACGCAGCGCCCGCACTATCTTTAAAGCATTGTTTTCGTTATTAGAAACACTGCTGTGCATTAAAACAAATCATATTTCAACAAAAAACCTCACTATTCTCACCCTCGGGCAGTTTGTGGCCACGTCCGCTAGGGGAATGCACATTTCCAACGCACACTTCTATTTCTCGTGTAGCAGCGCGTGAGCGTAAGTCCACTCGTTCAAAGTGCACTTAAGTTGCCTCGTGTGACAGGGGTATCACTTGCACTGACGCCACACAGCACACGGGCCTCAACATTTCGCCCCGATGAAAATGCAGCCGCCGCTGCCGGGATTTGATCCCGCGACCTTCGGATCGGCAGCCTAGTGCCATGGCCACTACGCCACCATGGCGGGCATCAAATACAAGCTGAAACTGAGACAAGAGAATAATGAAGCTGGTGATTTAAAGGTGGCAAATGTGAGACGTTCTCACATCGTTAATTATGTAGCTGACAGTTGCAAGATTAAAACATAAATGTATAGTATCTTTGTAATGACGGCAAGAAAAAACTGAAAATAAGCTTCTTTTTTTTTTTGTCCTTTGTGTGCAAGATTAAATCAGCATTGACTAAAACATTCGCACAAAAGTCACATTTTTGCAAATATAAAAGGTCACAGAATAAAAAACACTCTTCAAACATTGGACCATTGCACAAATGTCGTAATGTAACCCTCCATTACAGCGATGCCTTCTTGGCAAAGCGAAACATCATCAATCAAACTGGATCTAAGAAAGGTTATAAACAAATATACTGGAACAGCGAGGGCTTCTGAATCAAATAAGAATATCTGAGAAATACGCTCATCAAATAATGAATCAAATACTTTTGTTTTATTTTTTCTAACTGAAATGAAATGAGGAGCCCACGGGAGTGGTGGTCACCACGCGTGCTAACATTGTTTCATGCTTTCGTGCTGTGCCGATCGCAATTTGTCGCGCGACCAGTCTAAAAGCGTCTAAAAGAGAAATCGCTTTGTTTCTGCTATGTGGCAACGCTATGATGATGAGAGTAATAAAACAAGTGACCACGATGTTATCGGATGGAAATAAAATGTTGCATTCGCGTAACAGAAGCGTGATAATACACTACCACGCATAGTCTTTTTAAGAAAACGCAAATATTAAAATCAAAGCAACGAATTCGCGTACTGGCTACATGAGAACAAAGAGGAAGGACGCAGGAAAGAAACCAAAAGGCAGGGAATAACAAAAAGAAGAGGCTTGAAAATATTATAGCTTATTGGACACAACGAGAGTCGATATCGGCTCTCGTTCCACGAAACCATTCGGAAACTGTGGTATTCAATCGGACAATCAATCAATCAATCCATTTTTATTTAGTGAGTATAAACAATGCGTCCATATACATAGGAAGGTCCAAGAGCACAGGGCGGTATGGGGAACGCCTGTCCGTACGTCATATAATAAACGTTATACGTGGAGTGTGACAGCGCAATGTTTAAGTAGTGTAAAAACAAATCCTATTAAATGAGAATTAAGCAATAAATACCGCAATGTTCCGAAGGATTCATCTGTTGGCAGTTCCACCAACATCGTTTGCTACCACGGACTTTCGTTACTTTTGAGTTATAGCGCAGCCGCGAGCAATCGCCAGTACAACTTCGTACATCTTCGACAGTGCACTAACTCAAGCACCTTACGGTCGCTGTCCTCTCCGTGCACAAAACCCAAGGGTTTTTAAACCATGTTTGAGAAATGCAGTAAACTGTCAATACGTCTTCCCGTGTATAGCCCTGGCTCTACGACTTCGATAGAATAGTCAATCGAAACACTTAAACGCTCATCGTAGATAAAATTGCGTTCTACGACCTGTTCCTCTGGTTGGAACTATATTTAAAAAGCCCAGTTAAGAAGCCCTACTGGTAGCAGCTGCCATAATGATAACTAACATATATTTTCATTTTCATTTCTGGCACTTATTGCACGCCGTGCGATATGATTCTGTCAGGGGATAAAATTAACTGTAGTCAGCTACAAGCATCAATACGTCTGCTTAGAATTTTATTAAATAAACACGTGGTCCTAGTTGCTGGTATGCAAATGCGATTAGTTTCAAACTCACAGTGAAGAAGGAGGCGAACTACAGCTGAAACTACAATCTTATAACCGTCTCCAACTCTTGATGACAAGATATTATTACGATTACGTCGTTAAATCCACAGCTTCCCGGTCATAACTCGCACGATTGCAGACGAGAGCTTTAGCATTGCGTTTTGCTGGCGTCCTCCTACGTACACATATTCTCGTATGTTCGTTATATATACATTACGGCACTGCAGTCTTCTTGCCCATCACATCCCTTTATCCCCGATGCCGACAACGCGTAAGGTACAAGCAGGAATACTATAAGCTATGTGCGCAAAGTAAACGTAAACAGCGTTGTGCGCACGGGGAACAGGGGGCTGTAATCCCTAGCGAAGGAATATCTAGCGCTCCTAGCGAAAGAGCCGACCTTCCGGTCGAACAAGACGATCCGAGAAGCAGCAGTCATTTCCTATGGGAAGGTGCAGCTCTTGCGAAAACCTAATCCCACCCATCTCCCAGCGAGACTGTATACACCACGAATACCACTGCCTGCCTCTCGTCGGCAACCAGACTACATCGCAGAGCCGTTACCTACGCGCCTCACATGACGGCCATATACGGCGAGATGAAGCTAACGGTCCTCCTTCGCTTTAGCACACCCTAAGCTTTAGCCACTGTCACTGGATGTACAGAAAGCTCTCTCGTTATTCATCACCGCTGGGTCGGTCTCGTCCTAGGTACGCAGGCGTTCATCCGCTTATTAAGGACTTTTAAACGCCTCAGGAGCCCTCTACGGTGTAATATGCAACTGTAGAGCATTGACACGCTGTGGTTCTCCTCGTGAGCGCCTAGAGAAATATGCTTGTTGCGGTAGAAAAACTTAGACGTTGGCCAGAAGTAATAATGTTCTGGCCCGCTACTCAGCATTGAGGAAGGGCCATGTTTGTAAAAAGAGGGTGACGGAGAAGGCGGTAAATGTTCTGCATGTTTACTGTTGGGGCGCAAGGTAAACCTGAGCCAACGAAGCCGACGCGACGCGGGCCCGACCCACCCGACGAAGGAATTACGAACACGCGAGCTAGGGGAGCGGAATTGAGAAATATAAGATACTTTGAGAGTGAACGCCATACGTGTAGATTGCACGTTTCTCGCCATCCGCGAACACTAGATTAATTATAATGGTGTGAAGATGATGGTAAATAAACTTGAACAGTCAAAGGCCATCCAAAGTCTCTCATCCACTACGCTTCCGCGCTAACATTCGATGAGAGCCTTGAGAACTTACTGAGTTAGTGACAAAGATACGACGAAATACTTGCGAACGCCTAATCGTCGTAAAAGGGCTGTGAACCAGGAGGAGAAAAGTTTCACCTCCGCTGTCGCTGTTCTCAAAGTACGCGCGCGGCATGACTCGCTGTTTGTTACAGTTTGCCGACGCCACCACACTGCAACAGAGATTTTGCCTATACATGTGCTCAACACTGGCCCCTCGCTACGAGGCGTTCCACTCGTTAACAGAAGAAAACAATGCGCTGTTCTCAAATGAACAAAGAAAATCTGGTCCTCAAGCGGCACACGCTGGTTTTAGTGCACGACAGGCAACCGTGTGTTGTTATTTTAGCGAACTCTATATAGTTACGACTGTGTCCTGTGAACCTCGACGCTAAGCGATGCCTAAGCAAAAATTCACACATTATTATGAAAAACAAAGGTGTTGTTTTTGTTGTTTTGTGGGGTTTTACGTCCCAAAACCAGTTCTGATTATGAGAGACGCCGTAGTGGAGGGCTCCGGAAATTTCGACCACCTGCGGTTCTTTAACGTGCACTGACATCGCACGGCAGACGGGCCTCAACATTTCGCCTCCATCGAAATGCAGCCGCCGCGGCCGGGATTTGATCCCGCGACCCTCGGATCAGCAGCCGAGTACCTTAGCCACTAGACCACCATGGCGGGGCAAAAAACTAAGGTCTTCACCGATGAAACACCATAGCAGCTTTTTTTTTTTTTTTTTTTGTAACCATTGTAATTTTGTAACCTTGTAACCATTGCAGCTCTTCGCAGCGGACGAAACCTACATAAAGAGACAACTACAGCAGGCTTAAGGCCGCACTACGCTTATATTCTCATACACAGCTCATCGTAAAATAAGTCATTGCAACAGAAGAAGAAGACGAAGAAGAAGAAGCTGTCACAAAATGAAGGATCATTATCATCACCATAATGACCAAGCCACTTTTAGGTGGGTTGGGCTAAAGCTTCGAGGGACCAACAAACCAACCAACAAAAGGTCCCTCATTTTCTTTGAAAGCCCCACTGAGTGTGCTGAAGCTCGAGGCAGCTGTCTCAGATTGCAACGTATTCGTTTCTACAAATTATGCGTGTCGAAATGTTTTCATTTATTGCAAAACCAACAGTCATCGCGGCAACGAAGTACTATATGCTCATATTTCTCGTACAGAATATCACCTTAATAATGAACGTCAACCAGTTTACCAAAATTTGAAATTATACTTCAACAGGTTCCACGTCCTTTAGTTCTTTATTTTTGTACTTCGTAAGTACTTTGCAAGCACACTTACACTTTTATTTCTTATCCATTCATTTTATTTTTGTACGGTGATAATTTACTTTCCAGTGATCAGCCCAATCGCAGCAACGGAGTTAAGTTTCTGAAAGTCCCATAATTCTGGTGTGAGCAATGGTCGTTGTGCGGATAAACAGTGTTCAGATAGGGGACCTTACGTTACATTGGAGTGATGGTCTACGACATTAATAGGTAACCGAAAACTCCATAGCAGTTTCTTCATCGTTTAGTATGCCGCCCTCGGATTTATTTATTTATTTATTTATTTATTTATTTATTTATTTATTTATTTATCGGTATAACTCGTCCACAAGCACAAAACTTCTAAATGATTAAAGGACGATAACCGAAGATGATAAAGAGTATCTTGGCATTTCCAACATATTTGAT
Source organism: Hyalomma asiaticum (assembly GCA_013339685.2). Classification (NCBI taxonomy): domain Eukaryota; kingdom Metazoa; phylum Arthropoda; class Arachnida; order Ixodida; family Ixodidae; genus Hyalomma; species Hyalomma asiaticum. The sequence goes on along the minus strand of CM023484.1, from coordinate 36,489,767 downwards.
TGATTTGTGGGGTTTAACGTCCCAAAACCAGCTCTGATTATGAGAGACGCCGTAGTGGAGGTCTCCGGAAATTTCGACCACCTGAGGTTCTTTAAGGTGCACTGACATCGCACGGCACACGGGCCTCAACATTTCGCCTCCATCGAAATGCAGCCGCCGCGGCCGGGATTTGATCCCTCGACCTTCGGATCAGCAGCCGAGTGCCATAACCACTAGACCACCGTGGCGGGGAGGCATTTCCAACCAAGACATATGGACCGTAATCACACTAAACACACATAAAAAAGCAACAAAGTGGCAAGTCTGCAGTTTCCGTGGTTCCGTTTCGTTGCCTGTAATAGTTCTTTATGGCGCTCTCTTCCTCGAAGTGTCCGCTGCCGCTTCCCGACGCGAGAAAACGGCAGTTTACAAAACATATAGTGCGAGTGAACAGTACGTTTAGTCCGACTTTTCAGGATGCTTTCTTACTTTTATAGTGCTTACACAAGGAAAGCAGCCAGAATTTTTCCCCACTCCTACCACAATACGCAACGGCCGGCTTAGGCGTGTTGGCGCTATATTCCAAAGAGTCTCTAGAGTTTCACGGAGGCTTGCTACGAAGCATTAGGAACCTTTCATCAATTACATAGGTAATTAAGATTTCAAGGTGCTTCAATATCACGCCTGTGTGGATAGCGTACACTTAAATGCCTGGAAGAATCCCGGGCACCTAGCGCCACACCACGGTAGCCTCGCGCACCTCGCAAAGAGGCATAGAAGTGAAGCCCTTCAGAGATGGCGCATGCGTTTGAGGTGCAATCGGGCAAAGCATGGTTCTCGAGCACTTGAAGAGCCGGCTTCGTGCTGCCTTCATAGTTGTATACGTATAGAAAAGGGGCACGTCTAGCAATGGGACGAGCATTTATTGTATCATAACCAAAATCATAACCCAAATTGGTAATTTAGGTACTAGCTACCAAAATGACCACTTTACGAATTGGACACTTCCAGTTCTCCTGCGCGGTACTTAAATCTAAGCCTATACGGGTGCTTCTTCATTCCTCCCCCGCTGACGCGCGAACCCCAGGAATCGAACGTGCGCCGTACAGGACCTAAGTGTCATACTTTAGCCGCTAAGCCGCCACGGCGGGTGAATCGAGCGTTTCATGAGCAGACCGTAATTACCCTAAAGAGCACAATAGAGAAAGTAGATATGAAAAACGACGACCTGGAGAACAGGTCAAGAAGGAATAACTTGGTCATCCACGGCCTGCTTGAACCGCCACAAGAAACCCCGGACACACTGCTGGCCTCTGTCACTGGCCTATTGTCGGACAAACTGGGTGTTCACTGCGACGTTATAGAGCGCTGCCATAGACTCGGCGCTCGAAGGCATGACAAAGGACGTCCTGTCATAATAAAACTGCTTGACCACAGGCTTAAACTAGAAATACTCAAAAATTCTCGAAAACTCAAGCACACTAACATATTCATAAACGAGGATTTCTCGGCCCGTGTCCGGCTCTTGCGCAGAAATCTATGGCAGCATTCGACTGACTTAAGAAACGGCGCGAAATCAGCTCAGCTACGTTTCGACACCTTGGTTATTGATAACGTTCGCTACAAATGGGATGACTCGAAATGCTGTATCCTGAAGGTTTCCGGATCGCGACGCACTGTCTGACTGCCTCCTGATCAGGAGCTCACCGTTTTGAATGCTAACGCAAGAAGCCTGGTCAATAAGGTCGTAGACTTCAACTGCCTCGTTGAATCGCACAACCCGACTGTAATCTGCGTGACGGAAACCTGGTTACACGACGGAATATTAGACAGTGAATTTTTGCCTAAAAATTACAGTGTACTAAGAAAGGACAGAACTGGCGGTCGTGGGGGTGGCGTTGCGATTTTTATAAAGAAAGGCATTGATTTCTTCCTCCTGCCCGACCTGCCAGGTACTGAGTCGCCATGGTGCAAAATCATGGTCGGAACTTTAACGGTTGCGTTAGGCACAATTTACCGCCCCCCTGATATGAATACTGACATTTTTGACCTTGTAAGAAATTACATAGCACAGCACAGGCTACACAAAGGGAAACTGGTCCTAGCTGGTGATTTTAACCTCCCGCATATTGACTGGCAATCACTCAAGGCAACTGGTCTTGATAGACAGCTTTGCGAATCGATTATTGAGATGTCCTCGTCTTTCGGTATGACCCAACTTGTTAACTATCCAACTCGCGAGAATTCTGTCTTAGACCTTGTTTTTGTAACCGACGAGCTTGCCCGTAATGAACACCAGTGCTACGTCACTGAGGGCTTATCAGATCACAAGGCGGTGATTGCTAGTGTGAATGTTACATGTAAAGTGAAAAACCCAGTGTATAAGTGCGTACCAAACTTTGCCAAAGCAGATGACGCGTCTATAGTGAATTTGCTTGCTTCTACGTATGACGAATTTTTGTTTCGTAGTTCCCAGTGTGACGTTGACTATCTGGTGAACATGTTTCAAGGTATTGTTCACAACTGTATCACTAGTCATGTTCCTACGAAATGTGTTAAGCGCAACGGACGGCATCCTTGGTACAACCGGGAAATCATTCACCTCCTGCGCCGTGTTAAACGTGTTCGTAAACGCTGCCGCACAGACGATCGCTTAGTTAGTCTTCTTAGCTCACTAAAAACCACACTAAAAGCAAAAATGTACGAGGCGAAACATTTCTACTATAACGTCACACTATCATCTGTTCTAAAAGATAACCCCTCGCGGTTCTGGAAGACAATCAATCCTAAACTCTCTGGTACTTCGTCCTTCCTTATTGATGGCACCCCCTCTTCTGAGCCTTCCTGTATCTCCGAGGCGTTCAATAACTTCTTTCATTCTGTTTTCGTCGATGACGATGGCTCCACTCCACCTTTTAACCCTCCCTCTCTCCCAGCACTCCCCGACATTGTTATTACTTATGAAGGTGTACATAACCTTCTGTTGAATGTTAATACAACCAAAAGCAGTGGTCCTGACGACATTCCTAACGTTTTTCTTAAACGTTACTCAGAGTGGAATGCCCGCTACTTAACAATCATATTTAGGAAGTCACTTGAGACGTCTACTGTTCCTTGCATATGGAAGACAGCTAACGTCATCCCAGTCTTTAAGTCCGGTAACAAACAAATAATTTCTAACTACAGGCCAATTTCATTGTTATCTACCACATGTAAGTTACTGGAACACATTGTACACAAACACATTGCTAAGTACTTAACTGAGAATATGATCTCGTCCTGCCAGCACGGTTTTCGACCGGGTTACTCGACAATCACGCAACTCGTCGAGTTTTCGCATGACATTGCTTCGGCACTTAATAATCAAAGTCAGCTGGATGCTATATTTATAGATTACGCCAAAGCTTTTGATTCGGTCTGTCATAGAAAACTTCTTCTCAAGCTTCGTGAGGTAATAAAAAATGACGCGCTGATTTCTTGGATCGCTGATTACCTGCATCGTAGACATCAGTATGTTTCTTTTAACAAAGCAAAATCCAATACCGTTGAAGTTAAATCCGGCGTCCCCCAAGGCTCTGTTTTGGGTCCGCTTTTATTTGTCATTTATATTAATGACGTCGTGAATGTCATTCAAAACACACCAGTTAAACTACGTGCCTATGCAGATGACTGCGTTCTATATTCTGTAATTTCCAACAGTGCTGACCAGTTCCTATTAAATGAGGTTTTTTCTAGGTTCTGTACCTGGAGCGATTCCTGGCAACTATCTACTAATCTAACGAAGACAGTTTCTATGACTTTCTCCAATAAGCTCAAGCCGTTACGCTTTCCTTATGGTTACAGTGGAACAAACATTACACACGTAGATGAGTTTAAATACCTTGGGGTGACTTTCACACATAATTTGAAATGGCAGAAACACATAGACCGCGCTCACTCGAAAGCTCTTCGTAAACTATTCTACTTAAACCGTACATTGAAGGATGCTACTAAGGACTGCAAATTAACTGCATATAAAGCTCTAATCAGGCCAATCTTGGAGTACGCGTCGGTTGTCTGGTCCCCATACCTCTCTTGTGACGTAGCCAAGTTGGAATCTTTGCAAAGGAAAGCCGTAAGGTTTATATATAGCAGATATGATCGCCACTTTTCTCCTTCATCACATGCACATAACTTATCGCTCGAAACACTAGCACACCGACGCACGTGCGAACGGCTTGTCACTCTACATAAGATTGTACATGAATCATCGGTAATCGCGGCCCCAGTTTCATTTGTGAAGCGTCCTACTCGAGCTACTCGAAGCTATCACCCCCTTAATCTTGTCTCATTCCGCCCACGTTTAAATAGTTTTAAATACTCATTTTTCCCATCCACAGTCGAACTCTGGAATGGTCTTGACGGCGCACTTCGCCAGCTGCCTACCGCACAATTTGCAGAAAGAATTCATCAGCATGTGCCTCTGGAGTTCTAATGCGTGGTGCGCTATTTGTATATTTGTGCCTCTTTCCTACCATCTAACAAGTGTTTTTGATGCAATGTTGATTTGTTATATGCGCATTAGTATAACTTGCTTTTTTACATGCTTGTTAAATCACGCAGTTTAGCGTTCCCTTGTATGCTAATTTGTTTTATGTTATGCCTGATTTCCAAGCAAATTCTGTACCCACCCCTGCAATGTCTCGCAAAGAGACGGCAGTATATGTAAATAAATAAATAAATAAATAAATAAATAATAGCAACAAGTTCGTAGCACATTACAGACGATGGCCCAAGTCGAGAAGACACAAAAGTTCCGCATCTAAATTAACACTTGGTTTTACAAACATTCAACTACGCATTCAATGCGATCGAAAGATAAACTTAGTTGAAATCACTGCTGCGTGTTCCTCCCTCCCTTTTACTCTCTCTCTCTCTCTCTCTCTCTCTCTCTCTCTCTCTCTCTCTCTCTCTCTCTCTCTCTCTCTCTCTCTCTATCTATCTATCTATCTATCTATCTATATCTATCTATCTATCTATCTATCTATCTATCTATCTATCTATCTCCCTCTTTTTTTTTTGTACATCATCCTGGCTTATTTAAATGAGTTTTGTAGTTAAAATGCCTGAGTCGCCGCAAAGGAAAGCGCCATTAAAAAAATTAGGTGCTCTTCCACTCAACGTGAAAGCTGCAGGAAGTGCGGAGCAGTGATTCGCCGGTGTTTCCCCTGCATTTATGTTCCGTTTATCTGCTCTTTTCTTACCGACGTTCAAGAACGACAGAGCTAAAGTGCTATCACTCGTTAACAACGACGTTGTTGGCAATGTCGTAGCGTTAAGGAAAGCACCGTTATGTCAGATTTCCCGCCTAGGTTTTCTGCGAACAAAGCCAATTCACGAGTTTCGGAGGATAACTCCTAGGGAAGGGGAGGAACCGAACGCGGACACGCGATGTACGAAACATGCGTGCCATCATCCATCCTCTCAGGTGTGGCTGACCAAACGTATATATTTGGTGCCTGCGCGACTTTCTCTTTCTCGCTTCTCTCGCTTTCTCTCTGTCTATGACACTCTTGTTTGTTAAACAAGCATCGGCGCCGCAGCTCGGCGAAACTAGGCAGAGCAGTGGCGCTGTGATTTTGCGATAGCTAGAGTTACTGTATATGCTCCCTACGGGAGCACATACTGTATAGAGTTACTATATAGTTACTAGAGTTACTGTATAGCCTCCCGCAGGGAGGCTATACAGTAACTCTAGTAACACTCTAGTAACTGCTACACCTAGAGTTACTGTATATACAGTAATTCTGGTAACTCTGGCTATACAGTAACTCTAGTAACTGTCTAGTAACTGCTACAGCTAAAGTTACTGTACAGCCTCCCGCAGGGAGACTATACATTAACTCTAGCTGTAGCGTCTGATGAAACGCTTCCGTCATTATTCAGCAATGGGCTGTGGGCATGAGCGCAAGAAAATAAAGTGCGCGCGCAAATTCCGCATGCGGAACATCTCATAGAATAAGAAATTTCGTGGTGATTTCGTGATTGTGATGATACTCGCGAACGATCCGGCGCCTTTCGCCGGCCTAAAACAGCCTCGCTGTTTGGCCTGTTTCACACAGTAAGGACAGTTCTACGCCCGAGAAATCTGGGTAAACAGCTCAGCTGCGGCAAGGTGTCAAGTTTACCATTACCCCTATCACTATCACGTAGCAGTGGCTCAAGGGCAAGAGCGGGTCCACTTTTCCCTTCTCGGTAGCAGCTGCGCCCAGTGTCAACTGCGAACGTCACAAAGTATACGGCTTCACCTCGACCTTAAACAAGTCAGCTCTGTCAAAACAGAAGTATCTGTCATGCATTTACAACGCCGAATGTCTTCCATAAACCGGAATCAACGCAGGGCCACGCTCCTTCGTCCGAATATCCCCCTCCCATTTTTCTTTCTTTTTCTAAATAAACTTCATTCCATTCTGACGATTTGAACCGACCCATCACCCCATAGTGGGCGCGAAAACGAAGTTCAACACGAGTGAACAAAACAAGGGAAGAGAAGAAAGAATTCTTGGCCAATCCAACCTTTCAGGTAGTATAACATTGTAAATTAAACTCTAATCCGCCTGAGTCTTGGCTAATCCCCCAAAGTGGGTAGATGCCAAATGTGAATGATCATCATCATCATCATCATCATCATCATCACAGTGTGTCTCAGACACAAACTGTCAGGTGAACAAGAATAAGAGCAAGAAAGAAGATGAAATCGAACGCACTTTGTGAACTGGTTCCGCCCGTTCGCGTGCCGGCAACGCGCGCTCGTTCAGCGCTTTTTCCGGGTGATTTTGTTCAGACAGCACCTCAGCGACATTACCCTGAACAAGCTTTGTTCGCTTACCTTGCTTTGTCGACGAGAAACGACCGAGTCATGGTGGCTGTCCAGCGGCTCTGGGTGAGTGTTTCAACTGGTACGCCATCTTGGATGTACATCAAGGGAGAGAACAGATCTTTTGTTCTTGCACCGTCGTTTAGAGCAACTCCAAAGCATAATCTTGGCCCCAGTGTTCGTCTGTCGTCGTAGCCGCGCCACATTGGTTATGGGTTCGGTGAGGCCACGTATGAGGGCGAGCGAACGCTTGTGGCGAGCTTGCAATAAGGAGAGGCCTCACGCTATCTTGATCGTTCGCTTCCCGTGGCCCGCAGCCGCCAGCCAAAGATAACCACACCCTATACAAGCGATGACAACTCCGCTCTACGTGGGGTGTTTTTTTTTTTTTTAACAATGCAGCATATCGAAGAACCGCCTGTGACAGACACAATAATGATGCTTTCTTGAGCTGCCTTGCTCCACGTGGTGAACGGTAGTCACACGAGGAATGCAAATGCATAACGGAAGAGTCAAAATCAACGACCCAAGTTTTACATTAGTCGCCTTGCCACGGTGGTCCAGTGGCTATGGTACTCGGCTGCTGATCCGAGGGTCGCGGGATCGAATCCCGGCCGCGGCGGCTGCATTTCGATGGAGGCGAAATGCTGAGGCCCGTGTACACTGGTGCGATGTCAGGGCACGTTAAAGAAACCCAGGTGGTCGAAATTTCCGGAGCCCTCCACTACGGCGTCTCTCATAATCAAATCGTGGTTTTAGGACGTTAAACCCCAGAAATCAATCAAACTTTACATTAGACACCTTACCGTACATATTCAAGTCTACTAACTGTAGCCGTAGAGCTTGTAAGTCCTAGTATAATAACAATTGCCGGGATTTTACGTGAATACATACTGAAAGAATACATACTGAAAATTTCATTGAGATCCCTGGACACTGAAAAATCGCCGGAGTTGACCTTCAACGCGCACTGGAAATGCACAGTACGCGGGCCTCGAGCATATTCGCCTCCATCGAAAATGCGACTGCCGCGGCGCGGGATTGAACCCGAGCCCTTCGGATAGGCAATCGAGCGCCGCAACCATAGCACACCGTGGCGAACGAGAAATATTTTAGAGAAGCCTCCTTTTATTGCTTAATTTCGAGACCACAGAACTTACTTCTGCCGTTGCATTTGCTAATAATAATAATAATAATAATAATAATAATAATAATAATAATAATAATAATAATAATAATAATAATATAAAAAGATACTAACTTCCTCCCTGCAATGTTTTCTTCTCTGAAAGTTGTCGTTCACCAGCCTGCTTACTTCGCTGAATATATGCTGTAAGTATGAACCTTGTGTTTTCTACCCCAGTGGGGATTATTCGATCATTCATTCATTCATTCATTCATTCATTCATTCATTCATTCATTCATTCATTCATTCTTGGCTGTCTTCGGCATCAGCTGCTCACTACAGCCCGCTGGGACGAAAGGGAGTACGAGCGCCGAACAATCATAACTACTTCGACCCAAGCACCATCGTAGGTGAGTCCGGCAAGGGCAAAAACGAACGATTTGTCTTTTTAGACACCGAAGTACGCGACTTGCCAAGTAAGCTTTTGTCAGAACCGGTGAGCAACCTCGCGAGCCTATCGCACGCTTATAGTAAATTAACCAGTAAGTAGCAGTTCGTGGTTATATAAACATTCTATATGTGACCATGACGTGTAGCAAAATCAAATCATTCAGAAGTAAAAGCTTCAAGTCAAAATGAAAAAAAAAAAGAACGCTGCCTCGTCTTGTACGTCATCTGCGATGCTCTGCTTCAATCGATGTACAAGGTGCTTTGCGTTCTTAGCCTAAGCTTGTGCAAACACATTAGCCTAAATTTTAACCTAAAGTTGTTTCTCAGTTATGTCTGATGTCTAAATTTATCCGCCACACCCACCCCCGCTTCACACATCAAAGAAAAGAAATCTAGGTTGTCTGGTTGAACATGATTGTGGTTTGGCTGGGTAAAAGCGCAGACACCAACGACTTGAAGAAGGAACGTTCGATCGATAAAAGAGAAAGCAAAAGGCATTTCGGCTTCGCAGTGTAAATGTTTTTAATTTGTTATTTTCCTATAAATGTTGTCTGGTGTCCGTGCTGTCACAAAATTGACTCCCACGTACAGCACATTACAATGAACTGCAGATCGAATCTCGTTATAGCGAAGTAACATAGGGGCCGTAAATTAGTTCTACATATACAATATTGCTTGTAACACTACATGTAAAATGTCACCTCTAACAAATAAATCTGGCTCATACAAAATCCTAAATACAAAAGCTGATTATTCTAGGTTTTAAAGTGGAGCAACATGATAGCAACACAATCTTCCAAACTTTCCTCGTTTGTTACAAAGTGGCGTAACCAGTCAAATGCGCTTCATTGCGTTTGATGAACAACACTTCTTCAAAATAAAAAAAAAATAGAGGTGGTGAATCGCGTTTGAATATTTATTTTGCTTTTTAAGCTACCTTTCGAGTTTTGAGCCTCGTGCGAACAGAATATTCCTTCGTGAAACGTGGCCAACCAAAGTTCACAGTTAGTTCGCTATCACCGATAATTCGTTATACCTGTGTTCTTTATCATCATCAGCCTGTCTACGCCCACTGCAGGGCAAAGGCCTCTCCCATAGATATCCAATTATCCCTATCCTGTGCTAACTGGGCCCAGTTTATCCCCGCAAACTTCCTGATCTCATCTGCCTACCTAACTTCCTGCCGCCCCTTGCCACGCTTGCCTTCTCTGCAAGCGCTGTGTTCTTTATAACGAGATTCAACTGTACTCGATCCCACGTGTGCCGTGTCATTTCCAGAGAGCCTCCGCAAGTGTGACGTGAGCGACTGGGTCTACTATGTCCCTCGAACTGCAGCATCAGCTCAAGCATCCACAGTGAGTTGAAGAACATTGTTCATCGTGAAAACAGGCGCGGTTTCGAACTTCGCGTCATCCTTCGCCACTACCTCTCTGATGGTCACTGCTCCGACAAGCGAATGAACACTGAATCCCTTGATGCATAGCTTCGTGCGAGCGTCCTGCGAGCGCTCGTCGACCGTTAGGACAAGCTGGCGTCGAACTCAGACCAGTTCGAAACATGCTTCTGCAAAGCGTTCTTATCCTTGGAACTAGCGCTACTGACTCGTAGGGGAATTAATAGGCTTAAGAAGGACAGCTTGTTGGGCTAGCTGGTCTGACATTATACTTTATGAACCACGCGCTATACATACATCCTTGTCGGTATGTGTTCCTTTCTCGTGAGTGTGTATTTAGCGCGTAGGTCATAAAGTAGTTCATGACAGCGAATATGTTAAAGCTTCGCTAGGTTGATGGCATTGATGTCTGCAGCATTGAGCGAAGTGGAGAGAGAGAGAGAGAGAGAGAGAGAGCTTATATAGTGCAAGATAGAAAAGTTAGGTGTGGCTCTGCTAAAAAGTCGCTTCTCCCTTGTTTAACTTTGCAATGCTTTGCTAAAGCCCCGATGATTTGCTGGTCATTGGTGCTTGCAATAGCAGAATCACGTCTAATTCATTTTTCTACGTTTCCTTCAGTGAAACCACTGTTACGCTAATGTAAAAAAACGTTCTGGAATAACTCTAGTCTCAAGGTATAACCCTTCTCTGCTCTTATTGTTTATTGCTGCGGAGATTTGAGAACGACGAATGAGGACACGCATGCCCGTGTCTTTCATTGTGTGCGCGCATATTTCTGAACCAATGAAACCCGGCCAGACTGACCAGACGGAATCCCGACTAGACGGGCTTCCGTCAAACTCTCGACTTCATGCAAGTTTCTCAAGCACTACTTTTGCATCGTAAAAGCAAGTACTGAACTTATGGAAAGACAGGCTGAAGAAAAAAAAATGATAGTCATCAATATGGTACCACAGTCAAGACAAACTAGAGCACCCGCTTTTTTTTCTTTTTTATTTGTTGCAGTTTCGAACATATTTGTTCAATCGCACCGATGTGGTGACACATAAGCGTAAGGAGGAGTGGATAAACGTGTTGCGGATCGACATCGCCTTCACCATATCCGAGAAAAGAGCCCTACCTATTCTGTAAATGAAAAAGATCAGGGACAAGCTCATCGTTCCACATAATCTTTTACACAATACACCTGGTGGACACATAAGCAGAAATATCACGACGCTTATGGACCCGTGTTCACAAAATGTGAGCGAGATGATAATGGTTCATAACACAAAGAAAAGACGTGCAAGACGCGGACACAAGGTAAAAGCTCTGGAATTCGTATTGTCCACTCCTCTTGCCATGTGCATTTGAACGTATCGCTTTAGAATTGCTTGTACGAGAAGATCCTGATGGTGTATGTGTCATTAGCGAGGCCAGCGCGACAATGACTACCCAAGTGCACTTACGAACAGGACGCTTTGTGGATTCGGCCCCTGAGCCAGAAACTGACTCGCATTTCGCTATATCCCCGCAGACGCATTGTTATGCTCACCCTGTATGTAGAGGAAGCGCGCTGTGTTGTATATATAGTTCGCACATTCTAACGCGAGCCTGCAGCGCAGGAGACGTGGTCGACCAAGTACCCGGACTGCAAGGGCAAGTCGCAGTCGCCGTTACACCTGCGCTTCCTGCAGTCCACGTACAAAGCCATGCCGGCCATAAACTTCTTCAACTACGACACCGAAATGATCCTGAACGTGGAGGTCAGGGGAGCGAACCGTGAGAGACCTTGCATTTTATTTATTTATTTATTTATTTATTTATTTATTTATTTATTTATTTATTTATTTATTAGTGAGTGAGTGAGTGAGTGAGTGAGTGAGTGAGTGAGTGAGTGAGTGAGTGAGTGAGCGAGCGAGCGAGCAGCGTCTTGCGAGCTACTTGAGCACGCATGCTCAGTTATTTTTGTTTCAGCAACTGACATCGCCATTATGACCCTGCAATATACGATTCATTCATTCATTCATTCATTCATTCATTCATTCATTCATTCATTCATTATTTAGTGCTGGTGTACCCGAATAACTCTCGCGTGGCCGTCTACGGTGGTCCCCTGCTGGTCGAGTACACCTTCGTCCTCGGAGTGTTCCACTTCGGCACCGGCAGCGGACAAGGCGCCGAGCACAACATCGACGATCAAGCTAACGTGGCCGAGGTACGAGTGCCTGCTTTCTTGTCTACTCTGGTTTTCCTACGAAGGCGTTTCGCGGGGGGAGCGCCTTCTAAACTGCTCGCTCGATGTGAGCTTTCGTTACCGCCCCTCCGCAGCATTGTCACCAACCTGTTAAGCGCCAGCATACCTCGAAATAGCGATTTGATTTCATTTCTTTTATTTTGATTTGATTCATTTATTTCTGTACATTTACAGAAATCTAAGCAAAAACAAAAGGCTACAGACCCTGACGGAAGCTTTTGCTCCGAAATACAGTTTGGTACATAGACATCTCATACAAAATTTAGACACAATTAGCGAAGAACATTTCACAGACTCATAATCCACTAAGCTTTAACCCAATTAATACCATCACAGATATACAAAAATCAAAATGACAGTAAAGAGGAATGGAATAACAAAGGGATCATTAGGCCAATATTAAAACGGGTGAAGCAAATAAAGAATCTTCGGACATATTCCCAAGTAGCGAGAAAAAAATTAGGAATAATAACACAAAGCGCAAAATTGCCCTTAAAAAAACACCTCCTGTTCGTCCGTCGAAAATTGCGATAAAGCCCTTTTAGCGTGTCCGGTGTTCCGGTGTACCCAATGGCGCTTGCGTAACATAGTGTTAACGGTGTTAACTATTCGCGATTCCATCTAAATGCTGGCCACCTAGCGGAAGCTCCTGAAAACAGGCGATTCAAATTCAGCACTGTAGTGAAGCGTGACGTATAAGCCCGCATATAGTATGCCCGTTTAACAGCGACAACTTGCGTCGCTCTCTCATTCGCAGCTGCAGTTGATTCACTACACGGAGACCAACATCGACATCAACTGCTTCAAGGAAGTTAACGGCCTGCTTGCTCTTGTCATCCTTTTCAAGGTGAGTGTGACGTCACCACCTTCACTGGTGACGCAGGGCTTCTCGAAGGGGAATGCCTGCGGCTTACGCGTATAAACGTGTCCACTATGAGAACATGCAGGAATGGAACCCCGCTCGTCGCGAGTTAAAGTTCAGAAAATGGGAGATGATACAGATGGAAGCAACCGACTGACCGATGCTGCCTCAATACAATGAATACGCGAGGCTCCTGGAAATAGGATTCCACCCGGACCCTTCTAAGGGCCCTGTGGTCTATCTAGATTTTGAACCTTTTTCTTCTTCTCTCGCTTTCTCGATCTATCGCAAAAGATAAGAAAGAGAACCGCATAGAGCTCTTCCCCGATGTTTATTCTGTTCAAGAGGAAGCCACTAACTGCAAGGGCTGTTTGTGATTATCTCGTGTTTCCGTATTTGTACGCCTCACTGTCCAACGCACACATTTGAGTGCCTTCTAGAACCCCAGTGATAATACTAGAACGCGCTGTGACGAACGTGTAAAAACGGACCCATTTCACCACTGGTCAGTTTTATCGTCGACCAACGCCCGTTCACGCCACTATCATTTCGCAGTGTGATTAGGTTTTCTTTGCGGCCCAATAAACAGTTCGACTGTTCGAAAGTATAGACTGGTGGGCCAGCTGGTAAAGCATGTCTTTTCAAGCGTTAGCGCACACCAAACACGGAAGAAGAAAGGAACAAGACGAGACACAGCGCTGTGTCCAGTCTTGTTCCCTTCTTCCTTCGTGTTTCGTACGCATTAATATACTTGAAGAAAAGTTCGACTGTCAGCGCTTTGTAGTCTTCAGCGTCCTCCATCATGACGACCATGCGACAATAATATATACCTGTGAGGCACGGGAGATGTTTGCGTGGTTTTCTTTCCAGCTCACTATGTTCTCGACATGTGTTGTCTATGGCTATGGTTGTTCGTTTTCGGGTAAAACCCGACATACCGTCCTATTTTTCAAGCTGCACGGAGCTTGCGGTGAAAACACCATTTATCCTGCCGGAAGCAACAAGGACACATCCAACAAGCTGAAGTGAAGGCCATTGACGTATAACTCACTGAACAAACTCCTTGCAGCACCATGTATGTCGTGGACATGGCCGTCACTTGTAAAATGCAGTTTTAAATTTAACCCGTAAAAAGCCCGAATTTCGGAATGGTTTCAGGAAAAAGCAGATTTCTCCCGATTATCACCATGAAAAAGATCACCTGATTTTAACCCCGCGATATTTAAAAACAATGTAAACTCTATACTCCACCTCGAATGTACTTCCTTTAATTTTACAAGGAGTCGGAAAGCAACAACACCGCGCTGACGGGCTTCATAAACGCTGTGCGCGAGCTGCACGCGCCCAGCGGCAACGGCACACCCCCGAAGGAGAGCGCCGCGGTGCCCAAGTTCTTCATGTCCTACTTCACGCCGGCCAGCACCGAGAACTACTATCTCTACTCGGGCTCGCTCACGTTCCCGCCGTGCACCGAGAGGGTCATCAATGTCGTGCTCAGCAGACCCGTCGACATCGGCAAGGATCAGGTACTATATGCCCTTGCGCTCTATAACGCGTTCTTTGCTTTCTTTCTTTTTGCATACGCGATGGCATGTATTATGGCGGTGGCACCTAGCGACATTATGTTTCACGAAGGTCACACCGGAATTATCCGCCCAACCAAACGGAAGTTGAGGTGTTACCGCGAATATTACGCATGTTATGAAACGCCAATATATATAGGTCATCAAGGTTTTCTTCTGGCTACCGTCAAAGAATTATAAGAAGGTTCAAGTTAAGAGACTTAACATTTCGGCTATGGGGCCAGCCTTCCTCAGAGGCTAAAGTCGAATGGGCAAGACGGCCATCCGAATACAAACACAAACGCAAAATTATTCAAAGAGGCAAACAAACAAAGAATATATAAATAAGTAAATGAACAAACGCCAACGGCCAACGTAGGTGGTTCAAAAGGAAGAAGGCAGACAACATGAGGAGAGGGCAAATATGATCTAGAGAGCAGCGGTTACACCTCCGGGGTCTTCCCCATGTCGTCTCTCTTCTCCCCTTTGAACCGACCACGTCGGCCTCTGGCGTTTTGTTTATTTCCTTATTTATATATTTGTTTGTTTGGCTCAATAATTTTGCAGTTTGTGCTCGTGTGTGTGTGTGTGTGTGTGTGTGTGTGTGTGTGTGTGTGTGTGTGTGTGTGTGTGTGTGTGTGTGTGTGTGTGTGTGTGTGTGTGTGTGTGTGTGTGTGTGTGTGTGTGTGTGTGTGTGTGTGTGTGTGTGTGTGTGTGTGTGTGTGTGCACGCGCGCGTTTCGTTTCGTCTGAGTGCCTATACCTATGTCGACGCAGCTGGCGGTGATGCGCAAGCTCAGGTGGCGCCTCCTGACTCAGCCGTGCTCGTCCGCAACGGTGGCCGGCAACGTGCGGAAGCTGGTGACCAGTACCACGGGCGCGGAGACGCGGGCCGTCTACCGGAACTTCCGCTTTATGACCCGCCAGGGCGTCGCGTAGTGCCCTAGCAACTCTAGTTCATGCGACGACGCACGCGGTGACCTTCAACAGCGCCCTTGTCGTTATGGCGTTGCTGATCGCTGCTTCTACACCGCTACCCGTCACGGCTTGGTTAGCGTTATCGCGCATAATTTATGCGATAGAAATGAAAAATAATGAGTGGTCGAAGCTGCGTTGCAATCTATGCGCTAGTTATTATCATTGTAGCATTCGAATTCTCATCGATTGTCACATTAACGTATAGGCTGTGTTCCTTCCTCCCTATGTTTTTGGGCATAGTCACTCTTGACGACCAAATAATGAATTGACATCGCTGATTAGCGCAATAAAATACTCCCCAGATGCAGCAATGGTTTCTGCGTGAATTTTTCAGTGAGGATCTAATCATGTTCTATCAGGATCTAATCATGGTCTATCAGGATTTTTCGTAGTCTCCTGCGTCTTCACTGAAAGAAGTAAGCCGACACCGAGGGTAGCGAAATTATTATTATTATTATTATTATTATTATTATTATTATTATTATTATTATTATTATTATTATTATTATTATTATTATTATTATTATTATTGATACGCGACACGGCAGAGTCTGACAGAGATGTGGCTGCAAAGGTCGCATAAGGAGAGATGTTTGACGACGATCAGACGAGTACACCTGACTAGTGACTTTATTTTAGTGCCATCGTGTCGCAACACGCAACACGCAATATACTTGCAGACTTTATTTTAGTGCCGTCGTGTTAGTAATAGTCAAAGAAACCAAGGCCAACATAACACTAGTCAGAACTTGGATCGCAAGAAAAAAAAATAAGGTAACAGCAAGTCCAATTCGTAATTCCGCGCTTACCTTACTCAGCTGCTTTTTAGAAATAACAATAAACATAATCCCTAATATCCAGTATAGAAGAACACGGTACAATAAAACACTTTTTTTTCCCTCAACAATCGAGGCGCTACGTACGCCTCTTCGGAATCGTCAGACAGACTATGACGCATAACAATGGTTCGGGTAAGCAATTCTTCCAACGTACAGAACCCTAATTCACGAAAAGGTTAGCAGAATGTATTTCATACTGTACGGCGTGTCTCATAATTATATATGGTTTTGGGACGTAAAACCCCCAAATCAATCAATCAGACAACCGCTGTGAATCACGGTACTTCCTACGAGCCCATTACGCCAACAACAAAATTTATACAAAGACGTCGATGATACTCGCAACGCTTGGCTGAATACCAAGCAGCTCAACTTCCTTGCTGAATGCTTCGCATGATATCGATTCTCAGGACGCGTGAGATCTGCCGGTATTTCCTTCTTGGAAGGGGCACCGAGCCCTTTATGTTGAAAAGCAGATAAGCAGAATTCTCAGTTTGCCGCACAAAAAAAAAGTCATGTGATGCTGCCAAGAGACGTGCCCCACTGGAAAAATCAAACCAAGGTATTTGAGAGTTTCCATATATTTCACTACAGCATTGAGTGCACTGTTGCACATGTAAAAAAAAAAACGGTAAAGTTATTTTTTATCTTTAACGGACTTCGAAAGCACATCAGCTTGGTGTTTTCTTAACGTTAACAGTTACAGAATTATCTTCAAACCCCTGCGTGGCCTTAAAGTGAACTCTGCAGAGCGTCAATAGTTTCTTAACGTATGTGGCGTGTAAATAGTACCGTATCATCTGCATGTTGGTATACCACAGCTTTGTTAATTATCGAGGGAAAGTCGTACATAAATAAACTGAACAACGAAGGCGACAACACTGATCCTCGGGGGAACACCAGCTGTAATAACCTTCCTGTTGCTAACAACTTATTTGCTGCCCATAACGACCTGTCAAGCAAATAATTATGGAACGAATAAGATGCTCCTCTGAAACCGAAACGAAATGGCTTTCGTAAAAGAATGCCACGGTTTACCGTTTCAAAAGAGTTAGCCAAGTCCATGAGTAAAGCACAACTGGACAGATTCTTATCAAGAGCCGAATTCATAGGAAAACTCTTCTAACAACGTTAAGGTACCTCGGTTAGCAATAAGCCTGAACTGTCTAAGTGATACAACTGAGAATTTCTGCGTCCCACCATGGTGGTCCAGCGGCTATGGCACTCGGCTACTGATCCGAATGTCGCGGGATCGAATCCCGGTCGCAGCGGCTGCATTTCGATGGAGGCGAAATGCTGAGGCCCGTGTGTTGTGCAATGACAGTGCATGCATGTTAATGAACCCCCGGTGCCCGAAATTTACGGAGCCCTTCACTACGGCGTCATATCATGGTCTTCGGACGTAAAACCCCAGAAATCATTCAATCTTCCGCAAGTTTGTAACTCGTCATAGTGAAGTAGGTGGGCGTGTGAAAGCACTAAGCCACCTTCGAATGTATAATATAGACGCGCATAAATTTAATATTAGTACCATAGTGCACATGTCATTTACCGATAGTGCATAAGCTTTAAGGAATGAGGTTGGCATTACTCTAGCGCAGTCAATTCTTCATACATTGCATCTTTTTCGTGTCACTGCATATCCAACGGTTTTCAGCATGTGGTTGTGGCTGCAAGTTACCCACAAGCTATGGTTTATCTGCAAATAAACAAGTTTCAAGAAGCATAGACATGCATCAACTCGATACATAAGTTGGTCTGCTATTAAATTCATCCTGACTGGTAATTCACAGCATATATGATGCGGCCTTTTGTTCACAACGTTTCTTGGCCTATCCCCCGTGATGGGTATGCGCCACTGCAGAGGAAAACAACAACATTAACTATGCCTATAGGGTTTTTTAAAGGCATCAAAACGGATACGCTTGTGATCATTCACATATGCCAAAGTTCTTAACGCTATGATAAAGTTTATACATTATAAAAAATAAAGCCACTTTCCATGCTCTGATAGTACGAGTGCACAAACAGTTTACATAGTTTTCTTTTTCATTCTCCGTTTTCCTTTTCGCTCATTTATTATTAACTTACTATTCTTTCGTATTCATAATGTTGCGGTATTCGCACAATACGAATTAAAACTTATCAGGTCGTCTTGGCCAATACCCCGAGGTGTGTATGCGCCATATTCGAAGGATCATCATCATCGTCGTCGTCGTCGTCTATCTGGCCGAGTGAATTGGAGAAAAAAGGAAGAAGAAGAAGAAGCGCCGCCGCCATGGAAGCTCTTCAGCGGACGCGGGGTACAAGTCAGACCACGTGACCAGCCCACTGCAGTCGACGCTGAGCGATCCGGAAGCCGAGCAAGGGGAGAGCCACCAGGGACCCGTAGCCGAGCCAAGGGGTTCCCGAAAACAGCCGTACTCGAACGGGGGCAGCCGGCGACCTGGCGGCACGCAGGCGACCGAACTTCGCACGCCCAGCATAATCATCGAGGAAGTGCAACGCTCACAGGTTATATACCGCGAACGCCCGTTTGTGTCTGTAGGTGCACGCGTGCCTAAGCTCGCGAAGCCGCTGAAAAGATGCCTGAATGATTTCTGGGGTTTTACGTCCGAAAACCACGGTATGGTTACGAGGGACGCCGTAGTTGAGGGCTCCGTAAATTTCGACCACCTGGGGTACATTAGCGTGCGCTATCATGTCACGGTACACGGGCCCCGACATTTCGCCGTCATCGAAATGCAGCAGCCGCGGCCGAGATTCGATCCCGCTACCTTCGTACCAGCAGCCGAGTGCCATAGGCACTAGACGACCGCGGTGGGGCAATCGCTGAAAAGTCAAGATGATAGCCGCTAAAAAGTTACGTTTACAGCCGCTGACAAGTTACGCAGACAGCCGCCGAAAAGTTACAGAACAGCTTTCAACGACCCATTTGTCTGCGACATGCTCCTGAAGAGTAGGAAGTCGTGCGCCCGTTTCTAGTTTTGAGAGACTGAGCTTTCCAAAAGTCTGACGAAAACATGGAGTATAAAGCGCAGAACGAACTTTGAACTGTCAACAAGCGGACCACTTACAAAACCAACTTTATATCTGGCATTTGTTGGGTCAGTGAATTGATTGAATGACTTATTTCCGTGGAATGTTACACGTGCAACTGTTAATTTGTGCGTTACACACATGCAGGGCATCCATCGCGGCGGTCTAGTAATTGTGGCGCATGATTAAGGACCTGAGGGACGCTAGATCAGACACGGGTTCAAAAATACGCAATGGAGGTGAAAGTGCAGGAGGACCACGTATAGGTGCACCAACCAATGCGGTGAAAACTTTCGTAGCCTTCACTTGCGGCGTTTCTCTCCTTTTATCTCTCTCCCTCACGCCTACGTACGCTGTGCCGTGCTTTCTACAAGCAAAGCCACCTAAATAAACTGATTAGGCCGCATTGCTACAAGGGCTGCCGAAAACTGCGTTCTTTCGTTAACTGTCTTTGTCTTTGTCGCTGTCACCTAAACAAACACACTGATTTATATATATATATATATATATATATAGCCATGTACTTCACAGTGTACATCATTTATTTATCTCTTTCCCGGCATACTTACCTACGCCACTTCATCCCGCACCAAAAGGCAGAATCTGCAGTACTTGCCCTTTGAACCACGCCGCATTAGCGCCTTGCGGTGTCCATTTAAAGGGCCGTACATTGGGCTTCTCCTCTACAAGAGTCTCTATGCTAAGAAGCCCACGTTAGCGTGGACGCACGCATACGCGGACCATTCTTACGACTCGACGCAAGTACGGTACGCTGGCTACCGCGTGGCTCACGTGGCGCTAAAGAGATGAATTGAATAGCGACGCCATATTGAACGACAGGCGTGAAACGACAAATGGGTAGTGCAAATTGGGTGAAGCTCCTAAGAATGTCAATGGTATAAGTAGAAGCGAATGTTGCTCAATTCTGTCAAGAGTTGAAACAAGTGTTGAACAAGTGCTCGTGCTTTCGCCTTGCTTTCCTATTCCTTAAGCTGAGCACCAAGTCACGTGCGCGTCGCGTGCAGTCGTTATCGACACTACCAACGTTCTCTAAAGAACTCAAACATTAAGGCACTTGCCTTTTGGAGTGTTATCGATCAAAGAAAAATGTACCCCTTCCCATGTCCAAAGATTTGCCCAGGTGAAGAAAATATTTCCACTCCGATGCATTTCTTTCCTCCGCCACTTCATAGAGAGCGCCAGGTGTTTCACTCTTCTGAGTTTCGGCGGTCTTGGCGTGACTGTGCCAACAAAGGCTATGCAATACAGGCTTCGCTTTCAAAAGCAGATAGTGGTCTGCAACCTCGTATGCAAAACTTCTAAACTCTACTCTTTGTTGCGCGTCTGCGTGCAGCTTCGGGACCAGCGGCGAGTGGCAGCGGCGGCCGTTTTCGCCTGCGGCGCCATCCTGATCGTCTTCATCGTCATGGCGTACGTCATCGCGAGCAACCGCCAAAAGCCACCGCCCGCTCCGCCACCGCGAAACGCCACCGGAGCTGCCATGTGGCCTGCACAGCTGTCTGCACTGCAGCCCTCGCGTCCATTGTAGTCTAGAGACACGGCACACCGACCGTGCCATTTT
This sequence comes from Hyalomma asiaticum, assembly GCA_013339685.2. NCBI lineage: Eukaryota > Metazoa > Arthropoda > Arachnida > Ixodida > Ixodidae > Hyalomma > Hyalomma asiaticum. The sequence goes on along the minus strand of CM023484.1, from coordinate 36,468,866 downwards.
TAGGAGTAGCGAGCACGATATTGCTCTGAAATCGCAACGTATATATCTGTTACGATTTGGTTATCCAAGTTTACACTTTCTTTTTCCTGCGCGATCAGTAATGTAACATAAAACTCCAGAATGAACCTCACGTACATGCCATATATGCATGCTTTTGTGAAATGCGAATATTTCAGTCGCGAAACAAGGACACTTCGCAAATGCGTGCCGCTCCTGCGTCGCGGCCGTGGTCAATTCTGTTCTGGTCGTTTATTTATTGAACATGTGTAGGGATCTGTGTGGCACGCATGACAACATGACGTGTCATGAACGGCTGGCATGCATGTATCATTCCTTCATAACAGTGCACCCTCCTCGCCTTCTTCCATTTATAGGAGCCGAGGTATACCGCTTCCTCCTGAAGGTGTTGCTTTCCATTACCTCTTTCATCCATATTGCGCGATGGATATACGGTCCCCGATTTCGGTGAAATGAAAACAAAACAAAAACGATAAAAGCAGAGCTGCACGAATAGCAAAATTATGAGTGCGAAGCGAAATCGAATATCTGTGTTCAAGTGCGAATCGAATAATTTTCGAATATCTTTTTATAGTACCATGTAAAATTATGGAGAAATGTGCTGCTAAACATGGGCAAAAACAATTTCTCGCATGACTAGTGTACTCCCACAGTGTCATTCCAAAGTCCTTAAGAACAGTCCAACAAAATTGTGCTGTAGAAAACTCAGCTTCTGACCACCCTCGGAGGTTCTGACTAGCTCTGGAAATCTTGACCACACTACGTGGTCAAAATTCCCGGAGCCCTCCACTACGGCGTCTCAATATCACAGCTGTTTTTGGGACGTAAAACCCCATAAATCAACTTTACCGTGGTACACGAGCGTTAGCTTCGCCGCAGTACGCGAGTGTTAACTTCGCCGCAGTACAGGTATGTTAGCTTCACTGCAGTACGCGAGCGTTGGCTTCACCGCAGTACATGAGCATTAGTTTCGCCGTAGTACACGGGTGTTATGCGGCGAAGCGCCCTACACGCGGGAATGAGCCACTTTTCACGAGACATAGCATATTTTTCCCCTTAATTACCAGCTTCGAATATTTCGAACAGTCAAAGTGCGAATCGAATTATTCGATATTTCAAATATTTGCACACCTCTAAAAAAGGCATGGAACGATCTCCAAGGTAGTGCCAAACAAAGCACCTTATAAAGCACTTGATTACAGCCTATCATATTCACTTGCACTCTACGACCCTCGTATAACACTTCCTTATGTTGACTGGTGCTACAGCAAGGCATGTACACATTACTGCAAAAAAGTAACCGATTAAAACTAGAATTGCTTCGCTCTAGAAAGTAGCTGATTACAGTTACAGCCTCAAAAAATGTAATCGAACGATTATTATAGAGTAATCGTTTACTTGGGAGGGGAGCCGCTCTCGCCCTTGGCCCGTTACCCACACTGCCACATGAGAGTGAATATGCGAAAAAAAGCACTCACAGCCTGCGCAAGATACATTCATATCCGCCGCAACCCACGGCTGCTTACAGTGAAGTAGTCTTCATATAGTCTTCATATAGACTTCATATAGTCTATAGTATATTAGGCTGCACAGTATATAATATACCGACTTACAATATAAAGACATGTAAGGGACCTTGGGCCTCTGTCAAGCTGCTGCGACAGCTTTTTGCCCAGGTGTCCCTCCAGTTTCTTTTGCTTCTGGTAAATAAAATTGATTTGACTGATTGATTGATTGATTTGCGCTTGCCATCGACCCATTACCCACATCTTGACTGCAGCCCACTGCTACACCACGGTGATAGCGATGATAGAGCTACATGATAATGAACTTGACACCCTGGCCTCAGCTCCACTGTTTATTCATTAACAGGCGCCTAACTGGCTCATTTTTTTTTTTTTTCGTCTTCGAAACAGAACTGCGCTGGCGACTTCCTGACATTTGTGCTTTGCTGTCGTGTAGTGAGCGTGCAAGCACGGAGGGCGCGTTGCGTTCCCTAACATTCCATAAAGCAGGCGCGTGCCGGCATCCGGTGAAGGTAACGTCACTTCCTCCAGTTCACGGCGCGCAACTTTGCGAAAAACGCATTAATTTCATGTGTCAACCTGTTTCAGCACCCGGTCTGTCATTTCGGTGAACAGGCTCGTCGACAAATATTATGTTCAGTATCCCTTAAACAGACATTTAAAGAGCGACAATGAGTCAAATGAGACCGATAGATGGATAGATTGTTACTTCAGAACTCTATTTTCGTTGATTTCGTCACCATGGGCTCCGCATTAGAAAAGAAAGCGAAGGTTGAAGTTTCATTTTTGAATTTCGCGGCCGAAACTTAGGCACACGAACGTAAGCATGACGTCACTGATTCCAAAGCATTTTCTTCATCCTTCGGCCCCCACTGGCTCAGTGAAATTGTGTGAAACTTGCTACGTTAAGTCTCTGAGCCCCCCACAACACTATGTCATTCATACGTAACGCCAAAATGAATTTATGAACCATCAAAACCGCCTTCAAAATCTATGACGTCACGGCGAGTTGGTGCGGAAACGCGCCGGCGACGTCGCCACCTGTATTTTCTTTTCGTGCGTCTTCTCGCTTCCTAAGCGCCCTCCTGTGGCTAGAGTGCTGATGCGGTTATTGTGAAAGGGCAGTTTAGTAGCACAAGCTAATGGCCATTCTATGGCCCCCGACACGGTCCTATCAAACGACTGGTAGTAGAAATGCTCAGCCTGAGCAAAAATGCGCACGACCGAAACCCAGCCGCACAGTGACTTCAAATGCTTCGGACTCCGCCTCTTGCACAACGCGACAACGCGTTCTCTGTGCAGTCATAGCGCCTGGTATATATATATATATATATATATATATATATATATATATATATATATGCATATTCTGCGCACTATCGTGAAGTCATGGCCTTCGAAAGTTGGCGCGGGGCGCGCGAATCTCGAAGCTCATTCTATGGTATCCGTGCATCTTCGACACTTCAGTTGCTTTGCCTACGATTACGTCAACGCGACCAATAATTTTATGAAAAGCCAGGTGGGTCGTTTCGAATAATTTTAAAAAATGGTTTGCAAGGACTCTGCACATCCCTGTCATTTTTCACACATGATAGCACAGCGCCAAGGAACGTAGCCAGCGAATTTCATCGAGATCCACTGACCTCGAGAAGTCCGCGGAGTTGGCCTTTAAGTGTCTTATGGTGCAAGTGTCTTATGATTTATGATGCGAGCCCCTAGCGATTGGTTGAACAAGGTAGACTTTAGGTTATCCTTAAGTGGACTAACTTATAATCGTTATAGTCATGTAACACGATGTAATGCAACTTCAGAGGCCCTTTGTCTATGCCCAAATCTGTTAAGACAAACCCCCTAACTATCTGCACCTTTCACAGTCTATGTGTTACGTTGAACACATTGCCAGTGTCACAGCACTGCGCATCTTCAACCGCACTAAAAGAACAACACAACAGTTAAAGAGATGAAAATATATTTAGTCAACTGTACAAAGCTGAGAAAAATTCACAAGGTATCTAATCACTCCAGTCTCATCTTCATAGGGGGCAAAAAAATGAGGACACCGGCAGTTGCACAATTTTTCAGGGGACTGTAAACAGAAGCAACAAATACACTAAAAAAACTCGAGTATCAAAATGGCTCACTTGTACACAAGAACAAAAGTGGGAGGGGACAACGAGGGGCCGTAGCAAACAATTTGTTGCACTGTTTTCTTCACAGTTGTGGCTCTGTTACTGTACAATTTAACCTTGGGTAATTTCAGAAACAACACAGGCAGCAGAGGTGCAAATGTCCAAGCAAACTTGTGCTAGAAGGCTAGTTAGCAGGGCAACAACATTATAAGGACAAAGGTCATAGTGATCAAGGTTCCTGCTCCTGAATTCAGAAATACAGTAAGCTGTTAATCCTAGAATGAACAAGTTCAAGACGTGGCAGAGGGAGCGCTGTTAATGCCCCTTTCCAATTTCCATGAAGTGGTGTTTCTCAAGAAGAAATGCCCTTCTGTATGAGTACTTTTCAGTGTACACTGAAGGTGCTGGAGTCGCAAAATTGCAGGTCAGGTACTGCAGAGGGGCAACACGCACGCACTCTTAACATGTTCAATTATAAAAGGGCCACTGCACTGAGCAGGCAATCTAAGACTACCCTGATCAAGCTAATGCCTTAAGCACACTTCAATGACTTTCTCATCGAAATTTTAACAAGGACATCAATAATCATATGTTGTGCAGCAACAGAATTGTCAATGCAGCAAATACGTCTTCCACAGTTTCTATAAAAGACACTGATATAAATGAAAGTTCCACTTCCTTGTTCAATAATGCAGGCCTGCACCAAGTTCATTTACCTGTTCATTCAGCTTACAGATGAAAATATGCAGCACTGAATGATGCATAACTATTATGTGAAGAAAAAAAAACACCTACAACAAACAAGCATAGCAGCACACCTGGCTATGCAATGAAGATACAAACACTGCTAATGATAAATGTATGTAGTGTGAAAGGGAACACCAGATGTTTCGATGAACAGAACACATTTTCTTGAACACAAGGACTATACGAGGTGCATCAGTGAGCAGTGTTCCACGTTCCAGCTTGCAGCTCTGCATTAAATTCAAATACACATTAGGTGCTCCCTTTCATAACAGCACCTATGCTACCGCAAGCAGCTTGCCAATGCCCATATGAACATGTGCTTCCATACACTGTCTGCAGAAAATTTAAGCATGCCTAAAAGAAAAACCACCCGACATACATTGAAGCACAAACTTCTTTCCAATTTCCACATCTCTGACATTCCAACTTAAAACAACTGAAGCCTCAAAACAGCCTTGCACCATCTCAGAGCACACAACTGGGAATAGAAACTGTGGCACGTAAAATTAAAGTGATACGAATCAATGCAGCGGCAATAGGAGAATCGTTCAAAACTTAACGTTCACACACACTCACACTGTTTAGATATTCCACTTTACAAAAGAAAAATTTTTAAAAATCCAGATGACATTAAAAAAAAAAACAAACAGACAAGAGCATGAGAAGTACCAAGCATCCAACAGTCCATTTTCTTTTTTATCACTCGTGTTCAAAAGATGGGGAAGGGGGCAGCAGGAGAGGGAAATGACAGTGGCAGGCAGACCCACCCGACCAGGCGAACAAGAGCGCAGTACAAAAAGAATTTTGCTGACGGCGTCGTCTTTTTTTTTTTTTTCAGTGCAGAGGAGCAGCCACTGGAGTTGCCGGAGCAGTCAAAGTTGCGCCCCGAGGACACGCAGAGTGAACGTCTTGTCTGCCATTTCCCAAACTACCACCAAAAAAAATTTTTTTTTTGTTGCTCTTCATGGGTACATCGTCAGACCCGTCTACTACTCCAACAAAGTCCCAACAATGTCCCTCTCAATATATAAAAAAAAAAGCGCGAACTTTTGTTTCCTGCACACATTTCACTGTCCCAGAAAGTCTTCAAAAGTGCAGTTCTTTTCCTTTTTTTTTATCTCTCTTCACAAATCCTTCTTTAACTTTTGCAGCAGATACTTGTTGAGAAACGGGATGTGCGGACAAGCAAAACTTCCGGGACCTGGAAGATAAAGAGAAGCTTGTAGAGTAATGCAAGATGCAGCATGGGCTGTACCTTGCAACTACATACAGTAAAACCTCGTTATAACGAAGTTGAAGGGGGAGCCGTAATTACTTTGTTATAACCATTAGTTTAGTTATAGCCAATATCCATTTCATCTAGGGAAATTTCAAGGGAAATTGCGATTGCTTCGTTATATCCTATAGTTCGTTATATCTGGGTTCACTATAACGAGGTTCTACTGTATATTGCTTTTCTATTATTTCTCACCGTAACTGGCATCCACAATAGTGAAAGCGAATATGAAAAACACTTGCTTTCCTCTCCGACATCTTTTTCCGATTGTTTAACATCATAAAACATTGTGTAAAGCAAACGACACCCTCGATATCTAGTATGTCGACTAAATGAAATAAGTAAGGACTATCTACCAAGAAAGGATACAGAAATCTTTCACTGCAGCGCATAAACTGACAATATCTAACTGCTGCGATTCCACGACAACAGTCGCAACAACAGTCTAGGCAAGCATATGTGCATATACCACACTGAGAAGCTTATCTGGCTAGAGATGAAATCACTAATTTTCTTGTAAATAAGATGCACCAGACTCCACATTACTCATTTTCAGAAATGCCTACACAGTCCATGTCGCTGGCCGGCAAGGATACTACACAGCCTTTTGACTTTTTCAAGCAATATCTCTGATGCCCAATACAGTATAGAGTCGCTGGATGTAGACCCAGCAGGGACTGCAGAAATGCACAATGTGGACAGCACACTGAGAACAGCAGCAGCAACCATTTCCGCCCCGCCATGGTGGTCTAGCGGCTATGGCACTCGGCTGATGATCTGAAGGCTGCAAGATCAATTCCCGGCCGCAGCAGCTACATTTCGGTGAGGCGAAATGTTGAGGCCCGTGTACTGTGCGATGTCAGGGCATGTTAAAGAATCCTAGGTGGCTGACATTTCCGGAACCCTCCACTCCGGCGTCCCTCATAATAATATCATCGTTTTGGGATGTAAGGCCACAGAATGCAATGGAAGCAACCATTTCCTTAGAAAGCTTAAAGGGACCGACAACTGGCCAGAACATGTGAACAGATCTTTGTGCATCTGGAAAGAACCTGAATTATAGTGATGGAATCGAGCACCCTTTGGCAATTTAAATTTGATATGTATTTCTAAACTGAGCTTGAAAATCATAGCAATTGAAAGGTGGTGTAGCCTGGTGGTGAAGCCTTGGTACTGCGTTCTGGAGTCCTTAAAATGCTGTATGTCGCCTGCTGCTGTTCACGCAACCATAACTCTGGCTTAAAATTGCAGTCAGCACATAAAAGCACATCCCTGCCCTACTGTTTGCTTTCTATGCAGTTAAAGGAGTCGACGCTGAGAAATGACACACGTATGCTCTCTGTCTGGTTCAGCCATGACAGAGCGTGTGCGGTGTTGCATGCATGCCGTCACGACAGAACTCGAAGCAGGCACACCTGACAGCTGAAGACCACTGTATGCAGTGTCTGTGGCATACAAGACTCCATGGGCAAAAAATTTTGATAACAAATGTAACAGCATTTTCCTTACTGCCATTGCTGATTAGGTACCCCGACCGGTAAGCTTGCCACAGGTTATCAGGTTTGCTTCAAGTTAGAGATGCCTTTTGATACTAGGGCCATGCAACGTGCTCTTTCTTTTATCCGTTTCCAAAACTTCCATATAAGGGGTCAACCTAGAGTCTAACCTAAGCAATGTTTTTCGAAGCAACCACTGGTGGCAAGTCAAGACAGCTAAAACACTCCATAGACGCCTCATGTTAGGGGCGATTTTGCGAAATGCTACCATCTCAGATTAAAGTCGCACTGACGCAAAAATTCTTGTGTATTGCTTTTGTTTTTGCTGCAATGTGTAGCGGGGGCCTGTTTGTCATAACATGGCACATCAAGTGCTTCAGCGCGTGACAGATGATTATTTACAGCCTGTTTATTCCAAATTAGTTGAGAACTCCAAAACCACAAGACACCATGTGCAACTGGCGCTACCTGGCGTTTCGCAATGGGGTAAACAAGTTCGACTACGTGAGCACACACAACTGTGAGGCACTCCTGCACGTCCTGTGCATTGTCTTTTAAGCCGTCAGCGACGAGTCAGAAGGCAGGAGGCTGTGTTCTAGCCTAGGGCCCCCCTCCCCCCTGCACCATGTGCACCCCGAGCACACGCTGTCATGAGCTTTGCCTGGCTCTGGCTAGATAGCAGCATCTACATCTCCCAATGAAATCAAGCGAAGTTCGCAGCAGCAGGCGGCTTCACGCACCTTCCACTTCAGGTATGTCCGTGGGAAGTGTCCTGGCAACACGAATGCGCGTCTATAGCACAATCCTTGGTACTGGCGTCTTGTGATATATCCTCGGGAATATGGAACCGCATCCGGATTTTGCGTAGAGTACTAGCGTCTGGTGTCGACACAATAAGATCGAGGCTCATCGGCTGGGACTTGGACTGTCCCTTTGCTCTTCATATCTGTCATCCACACGGCATCTCCATAAAGAAGTTCTGGCAAGTTGCAGACTCCGCAACGTCTATCAAAGTTTTTCCTTTGACGCTTTCGGCATGTTTCCTCAAAATTCTGAAGGCTGTCTGGCAACTGGGGTGCCAGCTTGGTGGAACGAAGAGGAAGCCTGGATCTCAGCCGAATGGCCCATGAGTAGCTCAGCAAGGCTATATCCATTCCTCAAAGGAGTCGACCTGTAAGTGTCAGGTAAGGATCCTTCGTCTTCGTCATGGATGTCTTGATTTTCACTGCAGCCTCTACAAGTCCATTACTTTGAGGATAGTGAGGACTAGATGTAATGTGCTTGAAGCAGCAAGTCTTACGCGAAGAGTGAAAACTCAGTCGACAAAACTGCGGGCCATTGTCAGAAACCAGTTCTCTGGGAATTCCATAGCGTGCAAAAAAATGACTTGCAGCGGTTGACGACAGTGAGCTTCTCTAGCCGAACTAGTTCAGGCTATCTCTAATCAGTAGCTATTAACTACCACTGGTTGTTGAAGTGAAACAAGTCCATCGCAACATGCTGCCAAGATCTTTCAGGAAATTCGGAGCTTATTAGTAGCATTTTCCTGTTGACTTTTGTTTTGATGTATTGCTGACGTCGCTTCACCAGGGACGGGATGTCAAATCCTATGGTGGGCCACCAGACACAATCTCTGGCTTGAGGAAGTGTCTTCGTTATGCCAAAATGCCCTTCATGCAATAGTCTGACTTCTTTTCAGCAGGAGTCGGGGATGACAACTCACGAAGCAGTAGAGACCATGTTGACACCCCTTCTGACACCATGTTGAAGTCATCAGGGACGAGTGCGAAGGCAGGAGGCCGCATTCGTGGACACGTTTATTCCTTATGCATTCTAGCCTAGAAGCTCCCCCCACACGCCGTCACGCACACCTCGAGCACACGCTGTCAAGAGCTTTGCCTGGCTTTGCCTAGATGGCCTCATCTACAACACCGTCATCGCTATTGTCGTCGGATGGCAACGATTTTCTTGAGGCCTGGTACCGCCGGGAGTCTACTAACACAGGCTGGCAGACCCCAATAGTGGCTATGACATTACCTTTACTAGCTGCTTTACTCGGAGCTCGGAAGCAGTGGTCGCGTCATGGAAGTTGGGGGTCCCCTTTGGTCACCTTTGGAATTGTCAATGTCACGAGGTGCAGTGTGTAGCGTTCAATTGTGCAAGCAAAGTTCATTATTCATTTAAATTACCTTCCAAACTATATTCGCTGTTGATATTTGGTGGATGATATGTGCATGTCCACGAACAATGATCCCGCAGGCTATCTCAGCAGCGACACTTTTGGCGTTCGTGCCACTTTAATATTCCCGCTTCCGTTAACCATGTTAAGCTACCTTAAAGGTACTGCGTACTGCCAAAAAAAATTTTTTTTAGGTTGTAGTGAAAATGGGAAGGTTTGTAACACTGCCAGAAATGAGCCAACTTCTGTCCCATAAATATTTTTAAATTGGCCCCAGAAAGTCTAGAAAAAATGAGCAATGGCACCGTCATTGGTGGCCTGTGTCAAATTCCAAGTGTCACAAGAGAACCAAGAAATACCCAGGCAGATAAAATAATCTTGCTTAAGAGCAAAAATTTCTTTCTTACAATTGTATGTTATCCAGCAGCATTCCCTCGCAATGGAGAGTAAGTTTTACTTTTAAATTAATATTGCAAAACCCCAGTAATGAGCGCTGCCAGCATCCCCACATATGCAGATGGGGTGACCACACGGATAAGAAGAAATCTGTCTTGAGAACTTTTAGTGACTTTCCAGCGAAACCACTGCAAGCTTGTACACTTCGAATGATACGATTTCTACTGGGATTAAAAAAAAAAACGAAATCGATGAGGGATGGCAGAAAGTCCCCTTCAAGGCAATGCTTGCCATATACACTCACTCAAAGGCAACGTGATAAGCAGGACAATCAAAAACAAACATGTTGCATTTTAAATTTTAGTCACGAGTCCTTTAATTCTGTCTGCTGAATTTGTCATTGATAATTTGTAGGAGCAATGACAGTAGTGCCAGGGCGCAAAGCGCATGTGTACTCACTCAGTAGGTCCCCCTTCATTAAGCTTAGGTTTTTACGGTAGGCAAGTACTGTCGACGTCGGTGAGAAACAGGCACAGAACATGATGACATGTTTCGATTGATTCATTCTTGTGGTTTTCTGTCCCACAACACCAATATGATTATGAAATGCCGTAGTGGAGGGCCCTGGAAATTCTGACCTCCTGGGGTTCTTGAACGTCCACCATCGTCGCACAGTACAAGGACCTCAACATTACGGCTGCATTAAAACGCAGCCACCGTGGCAGAGATTCGATCCTGCGGCATTCAGATTTGCAGCCAACTGCCATGGCCACTAGACCACCGTGGCGGGGTAATGAAGACAAGCATTTTTTTGTCTTTGGTTATCTTTGTTATTTACTACTACTTGTCAGTTACTATATTATGTTTATTATAACTTCTATTGCTATTTACAGTGGCAGTATCTTTGCAATGCTGTATAATTTCAAATACACTGTTATGCCCATGTACTTGCTACATTCTCAGCTAAGAGTGGCAGCATTGGAAATGAACAAAATCATAGAGAACGTGGCACTGTGGAGGCAAGTTTGTCTCATACACGGAAGGCTCAGGCATCAATCCCCATTCGAACCTAAATTTGTCTAGTGTTCTTTTCAAGTCACTTTACTTTCTTTGGAAGAGCTACTTCAAAAAAATTGGCATCAATCTATGCATTCTCCAGGCTGTTTTCGTTCTTTGCATCCATCCAAGATTTTTCGCACAACCGGAAGCACCTCCTCCGCCGCAACGGAATGCGAAGCGGCGGTGTCGCGCTTGGCGCGCTCAAAAACACGGTGACTGCGAGGCGAGAGCGAGCGAGTGCACGTGTGCGTGCGTGCGAGCGTGCGTGAGGAGGGCCTGCATCCCTTGACACGGCGATCATCCCGCCGCGGGCGTGTCCTCTCCCCCTCACTTCAAACCTGCTCCCGCCGCTTTCTGCAGCTGGCCTAGCCTGCCAAGCCGCCACCCTCCTTTTCCAGTTATGTTACCGAGTCGCGCTGGTTTAAGAGAGAAAAAAAAAACAAGCTTTTTTTTTTTTTTCAACGTGCTAGCCACTCTTTGTTGCTGCGCGAGAGGTGTGAGCGCTTGTTAGGCCTAGCTCGCGGGGTCACGGGCGGCGCGCCTCAAGGGAAGTTTGCCCTTGACAACACAAGGATCGGGTGCACAGGAAATCGCGGGGTGATTCAAGGGCAGTGCGCGTGAAATGGTAAAATAAAAAAGTACTGGAGACAAACGGAGGTCAACTGGAGGACAGGGGCGCGCGTTCCGGGCGTAGTGTTCGCGGCCAACAAACGGCAGTAGTAGCACTCTCAGTCGCCTTGGAAATCCTATCCTCAGGGGGCACGGCCTTTTTTTTTTCTTCCCTCCGCTTTGTTAATTCGTTCCGCGCTCCTTCCTCCTCCACGGTGATTCGCTGCGCTTTTTTTGGGCGGGGCACTTCTTTTGTGAAGCCTGCTCCCTACCTCGATTGTCCGCGATTTCCGGGCAGCCGCATTATAACCGGTCCTTCATATAGGGAAGGGGGGGTGAGGGGGGGCTGCACATTAAGCGGTATGCGGGGGGGTCAGAAAAACCGGGGGGGGGGGGTTAGAAAAAACCGCATTATTGCCGGTCCTGTACTATAAGCGGTCACATAAGTGTTCTCAGCTGTAAATGTTTTCTCGCCCAAAATAATTGTTTTGGGTCAGCTCTGCCGTCTGTAACCGTTTTGCTTACTTAAGCGTTTATTTTTCGAATTTTCGTGCCGAACCTGCATATAACGAAATCCTCTTTATAACGAAGTTTTCCGGGAATTTCTCAATTTCGTTATATCCAGGTTTAACTGTACTTCAAAAAAATTGGCATCAATCTATGCATTCTCCAGGCTGTTTTCGTTCTTTGCATCCATCCAGATTTTTTTTCCTCATGGACAATGCTGCCGTCAACACAGACACTGGCTTTTCTGCTACACGAGCTTTGTGACGCAATTGCAGTAAATGGCAGCAGCACGGCAGTGCAAGCTACAATTTAAAGAAAAAAATTACCACAAGATGCAACTTACCGGAAGTTCAACTACAGAAAATTTATTCTAGGCATCCTCTTGACTTTTCCTAACACATTGTGCCACTCTTCGTTTGAAGTCAGCGTAGTTTTCCCTCCATTGCTTCTGCAAAACAAAATTAAAATAATTTCACATCTTCTGAAGGTAATGACACCGATATAAACAGCATGCTGTAAGTTGAAATACCAAAGAAGATGACTGAAGCTACAATATGCTTTTAGGCATCTGGTGCACTCTAGCCACAAAAATAAGTGACCGAGGAATGTACAAAACACACACATACAGTATAAAACCTCGCTAATTCAATTTTGGATAAATCAAGTTTTAATTAATTTGAAGAACTTGGGCAGCCCCGCAATTTTCAATGCAAATTTTACCGAATTATTTGAATAGCCCGCCGAGCTCCATCCTGATAATTTGTGATTCCCGCCGGGAGCAACATACGTGAAACACCCTCCCGGCGACGCATATCTCAAAGGTCATGGTAGCTGGTACGACACGGTCGTGTTCTACGTCCCCATTGGCCTTCTGGCAACCCGCAGGTTGCCAGAGCCACTCATTCAGAGTGCATTCGTTTTTCTTTTTCCCGCCAGCTAGGTGGCACGACGGTGGGCGGAGCAGAGCTTTACGGCGCACTTACGGTGCGTTTTATTTTGCAACATTCAGAGTCCAGAATATTTTACCATGACGTTGTTCCTGTCAGCACCGGAAACCAGAGGGTTAAGTGCATTTTCTGTTTCAAGTTTTTTCACGTGGGCTGCGCGGCAGGCATAGCATTTCTCCCGCGGTTGCGCCCATTGGCCATCTTGCATTCATCGTGTTTGCTTCGTGCACTGTATTTATTGCGTGCGAAATCTCAGGCTGCCTGCGCAACTCACAATGCCGAAATACAAGATGCTGACGCTGCGGGAGAAGGTGTGTTTAATCGAGGAGGCTGAGAAGTCAACATGCACGAAGACTCAACTTGTCGAAAAGTACAAGATGCCTTTGTCGATGCTTTTGACCACCTTGAAGAACAAAGACAAGGTGCTTGAGGCATACGGGAAGACGCATTCATGGAAGCGATCAACGATTCGCTTCCCGACGTACCTGGACGTTGAAGTAGCTTTGATGAAGTGGCTGCAGCACGCAATTGCTGCTAATTTTCCCATGAACGGCACCATCTTTCGGGAAAAGGCCAGTGAGCTGGCACTGTGCCTTAGCCACGAAGACTTCAAGTGCAGCAACGGTTGGTTTGCTCACTGTGAAGAGCGAAATAATGTAACGTACTTGACAGTGTGCGATGAGAACGGCACTGCAAACACGAACGTAGTTGACGACTGGCAGAAGCATACATTGGCAGCGCTGCTTCACGAGTTTGGAGAAGACGACGTGTACAACTTGGATGAAGCAGCCTTGTTTTACAAGATGCTTCCTACAAAAACATTTGCTGCCAACGACACCCCTGTCTCGGGGAGAGAGCAGCGTAAAGAAAGGATATTGATTTTGTTCAGCGTGAACATGTCTGGGAACGACAAGCTTCCACTGCTCGTCATTGGCCAAGCGGGTAAGCCTAGGAGCTTTAAAAATGCGTGCCTTCCTCCGAGAGATGTCGTTACGTACAGGCCCAACAAGAAGGCCTGGATGACAGCGGCAATATTTGAGTAGTATGTGTGGCTCCTCGACCGGAAGTTTGCTGCCAAAGGGCGGAAAGTGCTCTTTGTCATCGACCATCGTCCGGGCTACGGTGAAATCAGGAACCTGGAAGCCGTCAAGATCGTCTTCCTCCCTGCAAACACAACGGCCATATCACAGCCGATGGACCAAAGGGTGATTTTGCAAACAAAGAAGATTTACCACCCCCACTTGTTGAAGCGTGTTCTGCTCTGCTACGACAGTGGAAAGGGGTACGACATCGATCTCCTCGGCGTGATCTGTTTGATTGTCTTTTCCTGGAAAGAGTTGGAGCCAAAGGTCATCAGGCGCTGCTTTGAACATGCCGGGTTTCGAAAGCAGGGTGGCAAAGGTCAGGATGACGCTTGCAGCTCGTCCAGCCTAGACAAGGGAGACTCGATGTGTGCCCGGATCACCAACACCGGTGAAGACTACGGCGACGAGCTAGGCTTTGCGGAGTATTCAGATGTTGAGGCAGGCGTCCAAACATCATATGCTAATGTCCACGAAGAAATCATTGACAGTCGGCTAATCTGCGATGACGACAATGATGGTGATAACGAACCCGCTCACGCGCCTGCTTTGGCGGCAGTTGTCAATACCGTGAACACCTTCCGCAGCTTTGTCGAGTGCAGCAGTGGTGACTGTGAAATGCTTAGTGTCGTGAGCAAGCTTGAGAACATGGCACTTAGGGCAGTGAACTACCTCACTAAGCAATTCAGCATTACTGATTACCTTAAGTAACGTTTTTCTTAACGCAGAAGATAATTGTGGCTTCATTTTGTGCCGTTTCTTTTGCTTTTTTTCTTCATTTCGCTTAATTCAAAAATCCGAAAAATCTTCGCGGTCCAGCGGCCTTCAAATTATCTAGGTTTAACTGTGCATGTAAACTTCATTAAAGAAAAGTGCACAGGGATGGAAATAACACTCAATTAACTGAATACTTAAATCAATGAATGTACCAGCTTAACGACAACCAAGTGCTTGCTAAATTATGGATGCTTTTCTTTATCATGGAAAAATACAACACTTGTTCATATCTTGCAAAATGAGAGCCCAGAAGCTAAGATTCTCTCTGCCTTGTGACCAACCACAGAGCAACAAGCACCTCACGACATCCTTTGAACTTCAGTAGAGGCACACAACACATTTGTTCAACTATGTAGACATGGCTAACAATGTTTAATGTGTATTGCAGTTATTTCCGATCCGATTTTTTTTCTCAATCACAACAAAGCCAGTGAGTATGGCACAATGCTGCTTGCTCTTCATATGGCTTCAACGTTTGCAATGTTTGTGACATTGTGCATGCATTCCAATGAATCGAAATGTAACCACTGCCAGTTACAGCAGCCACAGGTGAATCCATGCACTAATTTGGCAATAGCCAATGGCAACTCTACAGTTCTGAAGATGTGCAGCCAACACCATCTCATGTACAACGGTAAATACAAGATTAACAAGGTATGAAACATTCCCATGTCATTTCTGCACAATTCCTGCTAATGATTATAACCGTCTGTGTTCTAGTAGGATGTTAACACTGCACTTTCACTTTTTGCAGTGCTCCACAACCAATGCATCCCAGTCATCACTCAAATGGCAGCACTTTGATTAACACAGCTGACAGAAAATGTCACGGAGGGACCTCAGAACAATCTAACAGGCGCACCATTAAATATGCTCTAATAACAAGAAATCAACGTCATTAAACAACCTACTTGTCGATGGCAGAATGCACATCCAAATTACTAAATTAGCAAGGACTGCAATAATGAGGCCTTATCAATCAGTTTTTATTGTGACTATATACTATATATATGACGAGCGCGAAGCAAAATGCCCTTTCTAAGCTTGCAACACTGCAGTTACATAATGATGCAAGAGTAAGGGCACACACCGCTGCATCCACGTTTGCAGGCGACTCATCGTTGGGGTCGGCCAGCATGGAGATGACAGAGATGAGAATGGTTTCCACAGTGTGCACAGGAAGCCAACGCTCGCTCGCCTTCTCATAGCCGTATTTGTCATCCCCCGGCTCATGCAAGATTGAGATGCAAACATCGCCGTTCTTCTCGACTGGAAGAGAAAAGGGCAGCAGCGACAAGACGTCAACACCAACAAGACTCCATTGTTCACATCTTTATCCAGCACATTCTTACTTTCCTAAGAGGGCAGTGCAGCGACCCAACATAGACCATCAGTTATTGTGCAGTTGCTTCAAAAATTAGAACTATTAAATCTTATAGGCATGGCAGCACACAACATTCTATAACCTCTGAAAGTGAGAAAAAGGTGTTCAATAGAAACAACAGACATCAAAAACCAGAGCATGCACCATATGCACGTGGCCCATACCACTGTTGATGTAGTGCAGATGCTGTGAATGTCAACTAATTTTCATTCTGTAAAGTTTCTTTGCTTTCGGGTCAGGAAAATGAACCGCACGTTGCTTTATCACCAGTACTTGATCACGTTAGGTCTTTTACATGAACATCATTTCCTCACAATGAACAAATAAAAAGAACTGCACACTGCTCGTTATATTTGGGTCACACAATATAAACAGGTTAAACAATGCAAATGGACAATTGCAATAGTGTGTACAGTGCTTACAGAATGAAATTTAGGGCTAAGGAATACATGTATGTTACGCCAGCAGCACATTAACTAGATGTTCTGAATTTTTGAATTATCTCTCTTTTTCAATACAAAGTTTGCAAGCACTGTAAGGACCTATAGCCATGGGCTAGTCTGGGTCCCAAAAATGACATTTTATAGAGGCACTTCAGTAAAGCGCGACTAAATAATGATATACATATATCAAATAAATAATCAGCACACAAAAATATAGCACATGAAATAACCGCACAAAAGCATAAAAGAAACACCTATGTACATTCTAAAGATGAGAATTAATCGTTTGACTAAATATGACATTACATTTATAAGCCAATTCATTGTTCTAGATAGTATTTCTCCAGTGCTTTTGTAAAATTGGAGGACATTTGTATTCCAAAAGGAATAAAATTCCACATTTTAATACCAGTGAACTGTAACAGACGTTGGCCATATATGTTGTTGGTCCGTGGAATATTACAACTACCTAAGGTTTTGTCTCGTAAAACAACAACAATTTCACATTTCATTCTGCAGGCATGCTACATGCCCAGTTGCAAAGAAGTACGATAGCAACTGCTACACGGTGGGTGCAAAGATGAAATTCATCATCCTCCAACTTACTGTTTGGGTGCCATATTTCTGTAATAAATTTCATCTTCGGTGGACGTAGCGGATACTCCTTTGGGAAGAGCAGATGTGCTTTGAAGAAACCACCCTCACTGGAAGAAACATTCGAAACAGCAATGTGTATGAAGAGAGTTGACGTATCACACAAGCGAGAAACGACAGTGTGCAGAGTGGAATTAGTATCATATTTTACACACTGCCAGTATAGTAACAGACCTGCTGCATGCAAAGATAAGTACTTCACAACAAACTAACATGCCTTTCCCAAACAAAGTATATAAACAAGGCCAATCAGTGACTACAATGAGACATCATTGGCTGACCAAACAAAATGTTTGTCCAACTGCTGACCATGAACACCGGTGTTTCTAGTCATTTTTTTTACAAATACGTGCAGAGGCTGTGAACATGGGCCTAATTTGCCGACAGAACCAAATTTCTGTAAGCTATACACTCCATTATATACAAAACTGCACTGAACGGTATACTTGCAAAGTTCAAACTTGACAAATAATAAGCGATACAAACCCAGGGTACAAGTACTGCAGGTTTCATAAGGAAAAACATTAGTGGCCCCACATTTTTCTACAGTACAAAGGTTCCAATTTGCTCATAAGAGAGACGCATAAAGATTTAACTGCCATGTATGAACTGAGCAAGGGGTGAAAGAAAAAAGCTGACCCTAGTGCAGACACGTCAAGTTAAAATGAGAAATATACTTCAAAAACACAACTTGAATGATCTAACAGCTGCCTAGACGCTTTCAATTGCAAGCAAAGTATTTCACACATTGTAGGACAGTATTTCTGCAGTACCTCCAGTGTCAAAGACCTCGCACCCCATGAGCCTTGTTGAATGTCAGTGCACTAACTGCAAACGCTGCGGCAATTACCAAGAGGTCGATAGACCAAAGTTTGTACTGCCCAATTACAGAGGCATAGCTTTATGTATCTGCACATGCACACATACAAAAAATTTGAGAGGGGGAGGGGTTGAAACCTCCTTGCCAACACACTATAGACATGAAAGGTATACGGGTGAACACAGTGACAAGGTTTTATGCACAGCAGTCATCAGATTTGGTTGATATGATGATCATATAGCACACTAATCATATACACACAAGCTGCATCGCACCAGTGAGTATAACATCAGTGAAAAGAAATATGACACATCCTTCTAGTCTGCATGAGACCATTATATGTGACCTTGCAACTACTACGTTCTTATCCTACACACAAACAAATTTTAAGTGGCACATAAAGCTAAGCTGCAAGAGGCCAGGTAGCATTGCTGTCTTCTAAACGTTCAAACCTGAAGGTGCTGTCGCAGTGAGCGTCTAAGAAAACTACTTGCTTCGAGTTCCCTATGTGACAGCTACACAAAACCTTAATGCCAGGAATGAAACTGCTAAAGCACTGCCAAGAGTATTTTGTCCAAGCTAGTTCCATTGTCCCAATGAATCCCAAACTGCTTAACTATTCAGATAGCCCTATGTTGACCACTACATGTGTATTTAATATCACCATCGAGGGACTCTACATACATTGCCATTATGAAGCACACATTGGCCACTAAGCCTTTGGCAATAAATATATACACATGATCAGGTCTTTTCAGTTGTCCTTTAGAAATATGTGCAGGATAAATTACGTGGACTTACTACAGTGTGTCTGGTGGACCAATAATGAGCACCTCCCATTTGTAGATGTCATTATCATCTATTAACCCGGCAGAGAAGCCTTCCACGGGATTTTTCTTCAGCTCTACAATGAGAAAACGTTATCGTCAGAAAGAGTACGACCTTTGCCGCGGCAGAGTCGCGTCATTCAAGGACACAACACTGTTCCACAACGCAACTCCTGTGGTGCGTCTCGAGCGAACACTTCACGGGTGCCGCGCCACTGACACAAACTGAACGTACAAAGAGGCTACACTTGAGCGCACCAGTGTCATTCACTTTACTAAAGCATTATCAAGTCTAATTTTCGACATCAGAAATACGCGGCAGCCGATCGGAATGCGCTGCTGACACGGGAGTTGTCATCGATGGCGCCTCCGCGACCGACAGCTCGGCTCCTTTTGCCCCGCGTTCAAATCGCTGTGTATCCGAAGCTTTCCCAAAGATAAAAGCCACGGGGCGCGGCAATCATCCAGTTATTGTGTGACCTGCGCAGCGGGCAGTGGGCTTTCGTCATAAGGGGCGATCTGGTGAAGTCACGCCGGGGCAATACGTCATAGGCGAACGCCAGCAGTGGTGAATGCGCATCTGCTGATTCGAGCCGCTTACGAACACGGTTCAGTGTATGCATCCAGCAAAACAAGCACAGCAGGGGTAGCCACAACTGGTGAAACGTCATTGCGCCGGGACGGATGACCATTTAGAGGCGCGCGTGCGAGATTTCAAAAGCATTTATTTCGAAGCGGCGGGTCGCTATTGCGCAACCAAGAAAGCGTGCTGCCACTGACATTCAACAGATTGAAAGGTGCGGCGTGATCTACGCGCCGTTTGAAGTAAAAGAGCCCAAGTACCACCGCCCGAACGAAAAAGTATTTAAAGAAGCTGCACCAAGTGCGCCGGTACCCCAAGCTACGCTTGGGCCCGCGGCGAAAAAAGCAATGAACAAAAGCGGAGAGGGAAAACGACGACTTGCGGGAGTGGGGGGGGCACGATTTCGTTTTTTTCTCTTCTTTGAAAAGAACTGACGCGGCGGAAGCGAGTTAAACGCGAAAATGTCGAGCGGTTTGACGGCCCCAAAAACTCGCGGCGCGGGACAGGCCGACGGCAAGACGTACGCTACACAAGGCGAATCCTGCGGACGCAGCAGCACACAGCCTTGGGAAGCGAGGACAAAAGAAAGCAGTTAAAACCGAGGCGGCACATTGTGGACCGGAACGGGTCGGGCGGAGAAGTAAGCACTGAAGCCCGACTTGTGACACATGAAAAGATTGCAGAAGTTATGAACGTCACCGTTTAGCTGTTTTCGTAGCAACAGGGCCGACTGCTGATCTGCCATTCAGACGATATCAATCGTACCTCCTCACGCGAACAATAACTGACGGCAACTATGGCTGTCCTCGCACTAACTGAGCATGCGCTTAAACCATATGGTCCTCGTTTTCCGGTTCCGCCGCACTAGTGTTTACCGCGCTAACGCTTCTGCAGAAAAGAAAACACCGGTGCTTTAGCGACGTGAAACTTGTTGTCTGCGGCTGTGAAGTGTACAGGCCTGGAAATCCACGCTACCTAATCTAGTGCGGTTGACTAGTGCTGTATATTGTAAATATCGCCAGTTGAATCCCAAGGTTTTTCGTGTCACAAACCTGATTTCAACGCTCACTCTCGGAAACTCGCATCACGGTCCGTTTATCGGGATTCAAGAGCTGCGGCTGGGTTCGAACTTCGATCTCACGATTTCGTGCTCAGCTCCGTTAGTCTGAGCTGTCGCGACGGTTGCAAGGATTATTCGTTCGTTTCTACCTGTTCATTGCGCGTCCCACCATCGGATGACCCAGACGAACCAAAAGGAGTGGAAAAATTAGGGAGTCTGCATCTACGAGAAGTGGGCCAGGACGGTGTGAAACTAGGAAATCGAGTTGTTGGAGATACCATAGCCAAAAGAAGAGGAGATAGTTCACCCATCTTGCATTTTGCATTCATTGACACGTACGTTTTTTTTTTCTTTTATTTTCACCAATGTCGTGCCTCATGGCTGAACATTTCACATACATAACAGAAAGCGAATGTTTATTCAGCACCGAGATGTGCAGATTTGTCTACATGCACACGCTCAGGAACTTGCTGCATCATCCTGCAAACGTCTTGCCGCTGTATCCCACATCTGTTGCTGGCATGTCAAAGTAGTTGATGTACATCCTGCAATAAAAAAACACGTCTCTTATGGTGCATTAATTCCCAGCTTATGAGAACACACAGCACGGACAAAACCATATTGTAAGCTAAAAGTGAATATTAGTGAAGTTTATTAGAAAATTACGCACTCGGTAGTACAAAAGACAACAGTCTGAAGATTACTTTTGTGGGATAATTGGAATTGCAGAGCTATCGCTGCAGATTATTTGCATACCGTTCAGCACGTACCTGTTCCCTTTGATGCCCAGTACCTTTTCGATATGCTCGAAAAGGGCAGCTGAGTGTTTCTTGTTCTCTCTCGGAGAGAGGCAGCCAATACTGTACAGATTTGCAATCGCACATGGCTCATCAGTACCTCCAAACGACAGCATCTGGTCGGGACTGATGTGGACCACAACATACTGAAACAAAAGAACATCCATGAGACACACACACGCGTGCGCGCGTACGTCAACGCCAACTTTCATCAACGACAGGGCACTTCGTCCGAAATGAGCTTCTTGGCGACGAGGACATCGGAAAAATGCTGTATTGGCATGTGGGATTACAGTGCAACTTGTGCCACGATCATTTACAGTACTCTGCTGCGTTATCGCAACTTTTGGGCGAGACTTTTCCAACGACTTGCAGTGATCTCAATGCGCCTAGCAACTCGCCCCAGCAAGTGCGATAACAGGTGTGACCGTTACGTACGCCATGGATATCTCGCGAAGCGAGCGTCTCCAAAGCTTTGGATGCCAAATCCCTTATTTTATTACGTAAAGCATGCGTTACATAAGGAACGCATGCGGATTTCCGACATCCCCCAAAAGTGAGCAATCTTGAGGGGCTTTTTATGTGCCGCTCAGCGACGCCCGGGAAAGCTTACCAATGCCATCCTAATCGAATATAGCCGAATACAGTTTCAGAGGCGAAAAACAATGCGTATAACACGACTAGTATCGATTGACTACACAGCGTAAACAAGGCAGAAGGAGGTTGGGGAATAAGAAAACGACCATGAAGTAATGTTAGTTGAAATGGTTAAAACACCCGACCGGCACTCGGTGCCGTTATCATACCGAAAGCGGCTTTCCCAGGGAATCCGCCACAATGTTCGCTGTCGTCTTCAGAAAGTCGTTTGGAATGCTGCTTTTGGGGATGTTCGTGTTGATCGTAAGAGTCGGCATTTTGGGCTTTTGAGTCGTCGAGACGCGCTCACAACGGAGAAGGCGACAGCAAGCACTACACGCCTTCCGTGTCCCTCAACGAACTGCGAAAAACGAAAGGACAACAAATAAAAAGCGCGGGATGGAGGAAAGAGAGAGAGTGTGTACATAACTGGAGAATCTCATCACCTTCTCTCCTTACCTTCAAGGTTACAAATTAACCGCTAAATTGTTCCTAGCATATTAAGCTTCTCCACTTCTCGCATAATACAAATAGACAAAATAAAATCTAATGATGCTAAGCAGGAAGCAACACTCTTCGTTTCGTTTTTATTTCTTGCCTCAGAGTGTTGCAGCATGCTCCGGCACACTGTTCCAGCTTCATCGACATCGACAAATCAAGCTGGCGTCTGTTGTTTGTTTCCGTGCGTTTTACGGGGTCTTCGCGTGGTCAAAGGATCTTTCCTGTGCGATCGCGCGCGGCCTCAACCCGGCCCGAATCGGACAGATCGAGCACTCTGAAGAAGAGTCTTCTCACAACCGCCACTAAGCGAAGACAGCGATGTAGGGGATCCACGCCAGCAGAGCGAGCCCGGTGTGCCTTCCCCACATTGCCTCGATAGATTCCCCCACCTCCTCGACCCATCGTCGCCGCACGGGGGGGTTCCGTCTTCATAGCTGCCGGAATAGCACGTTGATCATCGATAGACTCGAAAGAGAAAGACGAAGAATGGCCGATTTCCTGCTCGAGCGCGAGCTACCCAACCTCAAGGTTGCCGTGGACAACAGCACCTTGCTCGAAACTGACAATGACGACTGCATGGACTTAGACGAGAACACCAAGACGGAGAGAGGAGCCGACATCACGGAGCCGCCGCCGCCGCAGGTCGTCGTGCCTGCACGAATCGCCGATCGCGCTCGCAAGAGCTCTGACGTGAGTAGTAGTGCCTTTCGTTACAATTTCTCGCTTCCGAATCGTAACGATCGTGTCTTTTTCTTCTCATTCCCCCGCACAGAGCGGGCCGAGGTTTAGCAGCGTGCGTTCGCTTTCGGCTGCAGCCCGTGGCGCACGGGTCGTCGTGGTGCGCGAGGACACTTCCATATGTGCCGCAGCGAGACGGTACTTCGGCTGCCTTTTGATTTCCGGGCTTTCGCGAGGTTATAAATTTCGTCATTACTTTCGTTCGAGCGGCGCCAGAATCTTCGCGATTTGCGCGAGGCACCGCATTAGCTCCTCAGTCGCTCGACTAGCGCTTGCGGACGCACGACTTCGTGCGCTATGCTCTCTTCCGGTGAACTTACGCGTCCTTTTCTTTGCGCTTGACGTCCGCGTATTTCCACGTTATCGAACACCGGCCGTTTGTGCTAGCAGTGAACCTTCTTATAGGCGCTTACGTCGAGTGATGTCAATTGCGCAATGCGTTAACGCCAATCTAAGATCACATCTGTGTTCGCGAAAAGCGTTGAAACGGCCACGATTTTCGCACGGCGAAAACGATCGCAGCATCATTTCGTCTCTTTTGTGCGTGGTTTCGCTCTGTACTTTCGTTTTCCACGGGCACAGATTACAAACGTGCGTTATTGAAAGCTTTTGGAGAATGCCCTCATTTTAATATGGCGTTATTGCCGACAAGCTCTGCGGTTATTTTACTGTTGTACTTTGCAAGACCGTTCGCTGCGTGGACGTCTTGCTTAGACTCTGCCAATATGAAGTGTGCTGAAAGGTGATATGTTAGGATGTCCGAGAACTGGGGGTGGGGGGGGGGGGGGGGTTGTCTTCAACTGTGGATTTGCACCCTCTCCCTTTCTGCCTTTGCCAGATGCCTCATTAATGCACGGCGCAGCAGTTTAGGAAGTACTCACTTTAACAAACACGGCTATATTTCTGAACTTCCAAATTTATGTCCACACTTAGCTCTGAGTTGAGGACTACCGAGAGAGCTTGATTCCCCCCTCCCCCCCCCCCCCCCAGTTTTTCTTCCCCCCCCCCTATTTTTTTTTTTTTCATGCTGTTGAGATTCCATGTGGCAAAAACATTGTGTGTGCACTCCGTGTGTATCTTTTTATCGTCAAAACAATTCACTTTCGCTTAGAAGCAGGCTTATGTTTTACACTGATATTTGCCAGCTTTTTCTTGACCCGTGAACCGCTAGGTCTTAATTACAAATGTGATGGAAAGCTTGGCCGACCTTGAGGGCTTGAAGGAAGTCACTTTTGGCAACTGTTTCCTTTTCCTACCAGGAAATGGCAGCCGATGATGTGGACGACCCCGAAGCCTACATGGTCCAGTATGCAGACCTGTACCGGAGCCTTGGGCTTGACCCTAGGCGCCCAGGAGGTGCGATGTTTTCCTGTTCCAGCTCTTCCTTTGTCATTAATTTAGGACATGTGATTACATTTTTGTTATCCATCAAGTAAAATCTAATTGCTCATGTACCCACACGCAGCACAGCAGTTGCTGCCCTGATGCAGGCCATTTTTGTCCCTGCAACATTGACTGCTGTGACATTCCACGTTAGGCAACTTTTTGCCATATTGTTCTCCTAGGCATGGCTCTGAAATGGTTTATTATGCGCCTATACTACTGCTGCAGACAAGAATTGGCCACACATTCTGGCTTCAATATTGTAGAAACGTAACAATGACCATAAAGTTTGTCTTGTAGCAGTACATCTCATGGCGATTCGTTGTAGAGGTTAACAACATTGAACAGCATTTGCTCAAGAAGCATTAGGATGTGTTCATGTGACACTGATATTGCACTCCTTGTTCATATTGCCACACCCCATATAAAATAATTCCTGGCAAGGCCACTGCTATTGACGGCATACATGAGCATTGATTGATGGTGACTTGCAGCTTCTGCTACCCAAGCAAGAGCTAACAGCTACAGCCAGGGCACATAAAAAAATGCTTCCTGTGAAAAGTATACCACTTTGAAGTTGTGCTATTCTGCTGATAAAAAAATAAGTTATGATTTATTTCCCTAGTAATTTTGCAGCATTGCTCTTTTAAAATACTGGTTAAGTAAGCAACACCCAAAACTTGTCTCTAGTTTCCTAAAGTGAGTGCTCTTACTATCTTTTTTTTTTTTTTATGCTATCATTATCTAGGAACAAGACTGAATGCATTGCATGTCAGGGGAGTGACTGAAATGGCTACTGAAGATGTAATGGAGTACTTCAAAGACTACGGCCCTGCATCTGTCGACTGGATAAATGATTATGCATGTGAGTTCATATATATATATATATATATTATTTTTTTAATACCAAAACCACAGGCTACCATGGCACTGTTGGAAGGCTAATTTCATTGAAGCGAGTGTTTCAACTGTGTTGTCATCATGAGTACAACTCAAACTGTCTTTATGGTCAAGTGTTGCAGTGTTACTAAAATAGTATGAGCGGACCAGGTCCCAGCAGCTTTTCATTCAGTTTTCAAGATCGGAGACCAATAACACGATTGTTGGTACTTCATAATATAGTGCTTAATAGTCTAGTTAATGTGATAATGCACCACACAAAAACAAGCAACAAATCATTGCTAACAATAACAAACATTCTGCAGTCAGATACATGAATCTTGAACTTAGGTATTTTGTCTTTAAGCAGTAGATTCTCTGCACTATTGTTCTAGTTGCAGTTGTGTTTTACCACACTGTGGGAAGTCCCTTATAATATCAGGGCATGTTGCTTTGTGTAGCAAATGGTATTTGATGTCCATCGCTGCGTTTTAACGCTGTTTTCAAACCTACCTTTTTAAAGGGACCCTAAAGTGACAATTGAATTTCTTTTTCTTGTCTCAGCAAATTTTTCACATGAAAAACACCCCTCTTGTAAGGAGAACACACTTGGTAATGTAGAGAATTCGCAAGATGAACACACACATGTGCACACATACACATACACAGAGAGAGGAGAGAGGAAGTGACACTGCTCTAAGTTCTCTGCACTAATAGGCATGATGTCGTAGATCATTGCTGGCATCTGCTAAGGTCTACATAAATCTTATTATTAAGAAAGGTATATATTATGTTCCAAGGAAGCCAGAGACTAAACAGGGTGTATTTCAGGAAGTGCACCTGAGCCAGTTTGGCGAGCACAGACAAAAGAAGGTGCATCTGATGTCATAAGCTCGCTCCAATTTTCAGCACAGCATGAATGCAAGCTTTTACATTCATTTTCTATTCTAATATTGAGCATTAAGATGGTAAAATTACAATAGTGTTCCTCAAATTTGTTTTTCAATTCACTCTTTTATCCTATCCCTTAAGAGGATACACTAATAGTGTTTCAATAAGTAAAACTGTGATGCCGGCATATCGGGCTAACTATGATAGGTTGATCATGTTGTCACATTGTCACACTGGTGCTTTACTTTAGGCAATGTGGTCTGGCAGCGGAATCAGGACGCAGCCCGTGCTATGCAAGAGCTGAGCCGGCCACTTCTGGTTAAACCCAAGAACCGGGATGAACACGATTCACCCACTCTGGAAGCAAAGCCTGCTCCGAGCTGTGTGTCTCCATTGAATCGACCTGAACAGTCAACAGCGACAGCTGGAAGCATCGCCCGCCAGCAGTCGGCTGATGGTGAGTGCCGTGCACTGCTGCTGTGTCATGAACACTTGGAGGCATTAATGAGGCTGGGACACCTTCTCGATCGCCATCAAAGATGTCAATGCTTATTGATTGCAGATGTATCTTGCACGGGCCTACATCAGAACACATGTTTGGTCATTAAGGCACTTAACGGTAATAAAGAAAAAAAATATTGTAACAGGATTAGTAAGGCTGCAGTTGGTTTCGCTAAGAAAGAAATGGCACAACGATACCACTCACCGAATAGAATGCATGTGCTGTAATAATCCTTCAGATTTTATGGTTCTTACTTTTGCTAAACAAAATTTTAATTTTAATTTAGGGCCCCTATGCCATCTCTCTATCCCATTTTGTGACAAAATTGATTTCAGGACAGCCTAAATACAGTCATTGGCCTAGCTTTTGGATGGAGCACGATTATTCATTGCTATCAAGTATTTGCTCAATACCTGCTCATACAACAGAAGTTGTGCAATTTGTGTACACGTAACTGCAGTCTAAATTTTTACACTGCTGCATGTGTAATTCATGAAGAAACTGTCGGCACTTCTACTTGCGGTACATATTATTCTTGATTTGGCTGACTCCACCAGTGTGTTTGTCGAAGGCCAGCTGCCCAAAATATTAGACCACATATACGTCCTTATTACAGATAGCGTAACGTAAAGGTGCCTCCTTGCAAAATTGGACATTTTAAGCATGGGACGTACTATCATGAGTGCTCTATGATGGCCTTCCTTGAGACTAAAACGCAATACACGTCATCTTTGGTGCTTGCCAGTAGTGCTGCAGACAAGGGCATGACCTTGAATGCGCGACTCCTTTGTATGATCCCCGATGTAGGGGTCCTCCTGAAACATCCCTGAAGCAGCGCTCTTTGACTCACGTCAAAGCAACAAACACCAGGTGCACATATCTGCTTAGACACTGTTTAAAGGATGCTGTAAAAATTTTCTGCACAGTCAACGTCCAATTTCTCGGTCTCCCTAAATTCCGGACATGCCTGATTTCCCACTCATCTACGGCACCATCAGGTTCCCCATAGAGTCAATGTATTGAAAAGTCCGAAATGCCGGATGCTTATAGCCTTTGGCATCCATTTTTCTGGACTTTTTACTGCTCACCGCCGACCGAAGTCACGATCAATGCCACCATTTTGGTTTTCTCGTATCCTTGAATCCACCATACTCGCACCGCCGGAACCAGGTGGGGCCAGCAGCACAGCGCCGCGGCTACCGTACTTTCAAAACCGCAATCTCGGCCGGCCCACCGGCCGAAACGTAAATAAAACCAGAATTTTGAACATGTGTCCCTCTTTTCAACTATATATATATATATATATATATATATATATATATATATATATATATATATATATATATATATAGATAATCTGGGTTCGTTATAACGAGGTTCTACTGTGTATAATATATATATATATAAACGACTCTTTTCAGAGCACCTAAATGATGCATTCCCTGAATTGCGATGAGAATCTAGTACTCTAGCCGCGACCCCCTCCATCATAGAAAAATACCTACAAAATAAGGTCCATTTTCGCATGCTTTCTTTTTTCAGGACTGCCCAATTTTCTTAACGTTATTGCAGTCCCTTGGGGGTCCGGGATATCTGACGTCGACTGTAATTACCAGCTATGCAGCCTTGTTAAGGTTGCTTTAGTGGGATATGTATTAGCTGTATGCACTCGTAATGAATTTCGAAGTTAAAGTGTGTGGTGGTGTTTTTTACTACTGCTAGCAACCCCATGCCGTGGGTTCGAGCACCCGACGAGCATAGAGTAAGGCCGTTGTGTCCGCACGCTCGCTCATCTCAGCCATGCATCACCACACTGCCGCAAGCGGCGAAGGAGGAGAACATTAGGCGTCACTCACCCAGCATGGTAATTTAATGAACACGTTAAATAAAGCAAAAAACAAGGCCGAATCAGTCTAATTAAATATAAATGAAGGTTAACAATAATGATAAACAACACGCGAGCACACAAGAACACAAACAAAGGACAGTAACAATGGACAACACAAACACACAATACACACAAACACCCTGCAAGGGGGAGGGCCTAACCCCCAGCCAGCACACCTGCGACCGCGCGCCCCCAGAAAAGGAAAAAAAGAAGGAAAGGAACATACAGATTGTGGGCGACGATCACAGGCCGCTGCCGGGGTCGCTGGAGCCCGGGACGACGCATGGTCCGGATGTCGTGGCCTCGTCGTCCGGAGGGTCACAAAAGCACGTCCGCACCGCTCTGAGTCCCAGCGAGTTTTCCCAAGCATCTCCCAAAACCCGAACGCGCAAACATGCCAGAAAGTACTAGCTGCCCAATGGCAGACTAGTTAAAACCACGTGGGGTAAAGCGGGCAGCCGTCCGCAGTGATGGGCCGCCGCCCCGTCCAGCTGGGAGAGGGGGATGAAAGGACATTCCGCGCAAAACATGGCATTGCGCGGGACGCCCAGCACCCTGGTCTGGTCCCCACAAGTGAAATTTCATTAATGTTCACTTGCAAGGGCATTCCTGCTAGGTAATGTCAGCAAATATTTTGTTTAATAAACATGTGCTCAGTAGAACAATGCTTAGTATATTTTTTTTTTTAAATCTTGTATTCTTGTAGATTTTGTTACAGTTGTAGACAGAGAGGGAGACAGAGGTTGATCCAGGGAGCCAAAAGTTTCCTTTGTGGTTGCTTAATGCAGGTGGAACGGGAGATGGATGTGAAGAAGTTGTGGTGATGTCAGACGATGAATTCGGCGATGATGCGGGCCCATCCGAGCCATCTGTCGCCAAGAGCACTGCAGTAGAGCGCGAGGAACTGGACATCTCCGAAGTTGGTATTCCAGTGCCGCCAGGAGAATGGCGCCGAGCCACCAAGCCACATCCTAAGGCCAAGATCCTACTCCTGCGCTTTTCAAACAAGTGTAAGTAGCACCATCATAGTATTTAAAGGTGAACATTTGACAGAGATCTGTCTGGTTGGGACGAAATTAAAGGTGAAAACAGGGGGACACCAACCAAATTATAATCATTTAAAAGTAAAATTTACTTCTAAACATTAAAAAACCCGACGTTTCAGGTCCCACTCGGACCCTTCTTCAGGGGTGACTCACTCCAGAGTCACCCCTGAAGAAGGGTCCGAGTGGGACCCGAAACGTCGGGTTTTTTAATGTTTAGAGGTAAATTTTACTTTTAAATGATTATAATTTGGTTGGTGTCCCCCTGTTTTCACCATCATAGTATATGCCTCCTTTGTTTTATAGATTGTAGTTGTTTATCTTTTAAGGGACACCAAAGATCAAAATAATTTTTCATGTATTAGTGACCAACCCTTTCACACTACCAGCAGCATCATCGTTGCCTCAAGAGAACACATAGTAGAAGTGACAAAATGCAAAAAAAGAGAGTACAGGTGACAATGCCACCTTGATGTCTCCACAGCAACTTGCTGTGACGTCATAGATTTTGAAGGGGCCCGCTGTGGCACGTAAAATTTTTTTAAACTAAAAATGAATTGCATCGAGTTGCAGGTGGGCCAGAGACAGCGTAGAAAGTTTAATGAAATTTTATCCAGCCAGCGTGTTTAAATATAGAGAAAAGACTTTGAAATCTGTGACGCCACATTTACATTCAGATGCCAAGGTTCTGACGCAGAATTCAAAAATGAAACTTTGACTTTCATATCTTTTTCAAATACTTCAAATACTTCAAATGCTGAATATCATGGCAAAATCAATGGCGGTGGAGTTCTCTGGTAATAATCTATCAGTGGAAACTTACTTAGTGTCTTACTTTAGTGTCATTTTAAAGGGCCCCTAAACCACCCAGAGGTCAAAATTTACTTGTGGTGTTGCTTTTGTGCCAGTGTTCGCGACGAACACATAGCCACAAGAATTTTTCGAAATGGTGCCGAAATAGCGGAGTTACACGCATTTGATTATTAAAACGCGGCGCTAGCTTATTTCGCTCTCTCCTGCGCCGCACCGGCTGCTTGCCGGTGCCACCTCCTCGCCGAGTGCTCCTCCGAATGTCACGTGACATGAATCGCCGATGATGCAGTTCTAAAGATTGTCCACTTCCGGTTGACGTGCCTCCGCCGGGCTCCTACATTCGCACAAGTGTTTTGTTGGTGCTGTGACAACGCTCTGTGCTAGCGCTATCCGACGTGTTCTGACAGTTGGGGCAGTTTCTAGTAGGCTGTACCCGACTTGCACTTGCGTAGCGTAGCGTAGTTATGAATTCACAAGCGTACTCACGCGAACACCACACGAATGACACACGACGAGGAAGAACACACAGGCAGGGAGCGCATGCATTTGCTAGCAGACTAACCAGAAGTCGAAGTTCTCCTTCGACCAATCAGCGGAGCTCAGACTCTTGTGACGTCACCAAAAACCACAATGTCGTCGTGGCTAACTTTGGTATGCCGGAAATGGCCGGCGAGGCACACGGGATTGTTTTTCGAGTTTGTGGCGCGGCCGCGGCACGTAGCGCTGCCGCATTTGACATCGTTCATCGTGGCGCCATTCTCAACTTGATGTGCTTGTTAACTTGAAAAGACCAAAAAAATGTCGGGGGTAGGTTTGGGGCCCTTTAAAGATGTAAGAGAAGAGTATACACACACAGTGCTGTGTGTGTATACTCTTGTTCCTTCTCATATGTCTCCGTGCAAGTTCCTGTTGAATGCTTTCATACTGGAGTGGCTTAATGATCAAATGAAGTTTTTTTTTTTTGTTGTTGTTGTCAGTAAAAAGCTTTGCTTTAGTTATTGCAGGTATCGAAGTCCTTGTGTAAAAATCTTAATGCAAGGTTTTTGCACAAGGCCATAATAAGTTTCATTACTCTGCGTGGCACTATAGCATAGTTTGGGACTCTGTATAGTCACCATAAACTTGGCTGTGTAAAACCTAAACCACATAGATCTTTAAATACGGACATTTACTGAGTAAGCATGAGTAAAAGAAGGGAGTTGATCAAGGGGCCAGTTTTTGTTAAGCATAACAATGATCAAATGGAGGCAACTGATAATGAACACACATTTCTATAAACAGCACAAAAACAAGGAAAAGAATGTGATCCACATGAACACACAGGCACTGTTGTTTGCGTGCTATTCTCTGTGCTCTTTCTGCGTTGTGTATATAAATGTGTAGTTGTTCCAGCAAGCCTCACTTGCCACAGTTTTGAACTTTTGATAATGATGTTGCCGTGGCTGTTAGTAATTCTGGCCAACACTCCAGGGTAGCAGAAGATGGTGGATGGGAAAGCAGGTGCCACTGCAGCGCGACTTGTAGTTCGTCGCATGCATCACATGGTTGTTGTAGTGTCGCCACCAACCAGCAGCAAGTTGTTCGTTTATCCGCTTTGATTTCCCTTTATGTCATAATTACTACACTTCAGTTGTAAACCACCAATAGTTCCCCCTATGATTTCCTTGGCATGATTATCAGTTCGCTTCAGGTGGGTGATTAAGTATGGCACATTATGCTAGTGCTTGTAGCAGGGAGCCCAAGGTTTCACTCAATAAGACTGCTTGCTGTTTTCTTTAACGTCAAAAAATCATCACCAATTTATTATAAATGCTTGTTGTGACATGCTAGTAAGCGTGGCCACTGTTGGCCAGATTTCTTGCTATGTAATGACTTGAGCAGCGTGGCCTATGGTACCAGAAGCTATTCTCATGCTTGTAATGAGATAGCAGCATCATCTAGTATGGGGAGCAATGCTCGTTTTCATGAATAACCCCTCCTGTGCCTAGTCGTTGTGTTGTTTTAAATTTCACTTATGACCTTTCTGCAAACAGATGACAAGAAGATGCCTGGAGCAGAGAAACACAGTGAGTACTACAAAAAGTATGGAAACCCTAATTATGGAGGTACGTATTGTGCACATAGTTCATTCTGTTGTCTCAGTAGCCACTGCAGGCATTTTTACAGTGATTTGTTGGTCCTTTTGCTGCTTTGTCTGTACCAGGAATGACTGGACTCATCAGCAACTCTAGGAAGCGCAGAATGCGAGAGTCAAAGAGTGCTTCTTTTGCTTTGGGTAGTGCCAGGTCCATGGACACAGGAGGTGCATATGTCTTCTGTCTTTACATAGCACTAGCTTTGTGCTTTTTTTTTTTTCCTTTACTATATGCATACTACATCCTTACAGGATACGAAAAATCTAGCCTTCTTACATAGTCTTCTTAACAGCAATTACCTCAGCACCTGTAAGCTGCAACAACATGATTACAACAAGCTCTAAGAGTGGATGCTCTAAACCTATTTTAACAAAAATGACAGCTTGTTAAACTTTCGTGGGTGACATCCTGGCTTGACATTGACTCTTGCACAGATGTTCCGCATACCACAACTTTTGTTTAAATGGGTTTGGAGCATTTATTCTTGTACTGTTGAATGCAGTTATCATTCCAGATTATTGTAATATTATGCAGATTGGCATTCTAACTCTTTCACTTAGAGAAAAATCTTGTTTGCAACAAGGCACATCAAATGTAAATTTTGAGAACTTCGAAATGTAGTGGAAAAATAGCTCGATATTTTAAAGCAGCACATAAATATACATGAACACTTGAAGTTCTGTCAAAATTGATTTAGAATTTTAAAAAGATGTCTTTAAGACGGAGTCTGCGTCTAAATGCAGGACTTCCAGTGTTACTACTGTGGCATTCTTCATAACCTATTGCACAGTTTTTTTTCATTTAAACATTGTAAGTTATTTTAAACCTCATACATTGGACCATTAAGAATTTCTGCTACCATTGTGATGTGTCATCACTGGGACTTTGCTATATGAAGCTTGTACATTTCAGATGATAGTGACAGAGACCGTTCCCTATTGGGTGCCAGGCAGCGTGCAGTAAAACGTATGCGCATGAGAATGTACGCCGATGAAGAGGAAGAGAAGCAACGGCGTGGGAAAAGGTCAGCAATCGTATATTCGTTCTTCACTTTCAGATATTTTCAATTTCAGATGCTGGAAACCTAAATGAAGTGAATACAGTCGAACTCGGATATATCGAACTCGCCAGAAAACGTCTATAAGTTCCAGTATATGGCATAATTCGATATAGGCTCGCTATAAGATTTGATGACGTAAAGGCATCATATTACTAAAAGCACTTTATTAATATAATGACTGAGTTGCAGTGCGCTATTTTTGCACGAAATATTCCTGGGTGTTCTTCTGTTTCACCCTTACTTCTGTCTGAACCACTTTTTCTAGGGTGGTATCGGCACTTTTCTCCGCCATCGCAAGGGAAATCCAATGGAGTTTGATATATAGGTTGTCGTTGCTATTTTCGTTCGATCTAACCATTACTTTTGCTATATGTTCTCAATGTAAACTTCCCGTGTTTAGAAATCGTTCGATATAGTGGATAATTCGATATGAACGGGTTCGATATAGTCGGGCTCAAGTGTATCAGTGACGTGATGTTCTTTCAAACGTTGGGAGCACTTGCACAAATCCTGCACTAAATATCTTCTTTTCTGTGATCAGTGTTGTCCCAAGTGTTGCACTATGGCACTCAGGCCCTTTTTTTTCTTCCTTTTTTTTTAAGCATTACAAACCAAAGTTTAGATCTACTTGATACCATATTGAGTTATATTTGTTACGCCCCTGGACAACTGTCCCATACTTGTTGTCATTAATCTAAGTGAAGGATTCCTTCATTCACAATTTGTTTTTCTTTTATGGGTTTCTTCAGAAGGTGTTCACTTGTGGGGACTTTAAAGAAATTGTCTTTTATGCAATACTATCGGTGCTGCATCTCACATGATGAGCAGCCCACTCGTTATCGTTTATCAAATTAGTCACACAGAATTTTTATGAGGGGTAGTAAGGTCAGACAAAGTGCATTGTAATGGAGAGCGCGCTACAGCATTGCAGCTTGTGAATTGGTCAGGCTAGGTACCTTTTGTTTCAGAAATTTTCCATAATAGCTTCAGAGCAAACTTTTCTGATATATTTGTGGTAGTAGAATGTGGCATGCAGGCATGATGCTCACATCAGTCCATGCAGTGCCTTTTCCTGTGTGAGAAAGCATGTCCCATGAATTGTTTTGGGATGAAAGGTCATATATTTCATCACTGGGGACATTGCTTTCATAATATTTCTCTCATTCGATTGTATACTTAAGCATTATGCAATATGTAAAACTCTCCAAACAAGAGTATCCAAGGGGGGATAGGCGTGGTTCTCCAGAACAGGAAATGATGGCACTATTGTTGTCTCCCAAACCACACATACACATGTGAGGATATGTGCACACAAGTTGAGCTTACAACCCTTTTGCATCTGTGGCACATATTGCGATTGGGTTGGGGACCTTGTGCAGCGATTGCTTATTCCTTCAGTTGAAACCATTCTTAGCAAAAGGGAACTGTGGAATGTCTGACTGACTGCAATGACAATGTGTGGGAACTAGAAAAAAAAAAAGTTTATCTCCCCTGATGTATTTGCTTCCTCTTTGCATAATTCGTACTGTAAGCAGTCCCTGTGATCCTCTGTGGTGTATTTGCTTGTGTGCTTTCTTTTTTTTGTGCATTTGGCTTCTCGCCGCAGTACATTTGTTCATTTACCTGCTTTTGGTTCGCTATGTTAGTATTGTCCTCCCCCCCACTGAATGCCGAAAGGTGCTGTCGGTATTGTAATAAATAAAAAAATAAAATATTGGCATTATTCTTTTTTGCATCCCTGCTGGAACAGACCTGGGGCCTTGGGGACGCCAACACCTCCTACACCGTGGTCCACACCAGGAAACTCTCCAACCTCAGACGAGGAAACCTTTAGCCGCTCCCTCAGCACAAGCGTCAGTGGCAGCAGCGTCTGGGACCGCCTTTCTGGTGGGAGGGCCAACCTGTTTCGAAGGCAGGACCATGAGGACGTTGACGAGTATGGCGACAATGACCAAGACAGATTCTCGCTTCCCAGACGATCGCGCTATGTCGACCTGGACGACCCAAGTTTGCGTGATGACTACGACCCCGCTGACGACAGCTTCGGTGCCGGTGGCTATGGCGATGATTTTGAGTTTGAGGACAGGTCAGGTGTAGGGTCAAGGAGGGGGTTAGGTCGTGCCAGGAGAGGCGACGACGACGATGAAGATGATGATGATGATGCACGCCAACTTCTGTCGACTGTTCGAATGGCCGGCACAGATCTGCGGTCCAAGCTGGAGAAGCTGAGGCAGAGCCGGTCAGCACAAGAACACATGAACCCACTACGAATTTCTGTGTCCAACGAGGCACCTTGATTTGAAGGCACAAGTGGCCATGCTGTGGATTTCTTTGGGCTCTAAACCTGTGGGTGGCTGCCTGCATCTCGAATGAGGTTGAAATAATGGCTTGCTTCCCAGAAGCAGAGTCTGGAACGTTGTCATTGCCACTTCTTCAGCAGCAGTCAAATGGAATCATCAGGATACTGAGAAGTTTCCATCCTTGTGTAACATTTTTTTAAAATGCCATTGAGCAGATGGGAAGTGTGGCAAACGTCAGTGTCATGGAGGGTTGACAGGTGCTTCAGTTTCCTCGAATCATTCGCAGTCGGAAGGCCACGTCAAATGCACTACTCTGCTGTTTCATGGGCGTCTCCAGCTGTGAAACTTCCATTTCAGATTGAGCACTTGGGCTTAGACACACAGAAGGCTGCTAGTCAGAAGGCAAAATACTGCTGTGGCAGATAGACATTAAGCATTTCGTGAGCAACTACCAAGGTAGTTGATGAAGATGCAAGGTATTGCTTCTGATGCACGCAGTATCTCGTCAACCACTTCATTTTTTCTTATTTTCAGTTGGCTTTGTTGTTGTTTGTTGAAGCTAAATGAGTGTAAAAAAAAAAAAAAAAACCTTTGGGTTTACTACTACC
The DNA here is from genome assembly GCA_013339685.2 of Hyalomma asiaticum. Lineage (NCBI taxonomy): Eukaryota > Metazoa > Arthropoda > Arachnida > Ixodida > Ixodidae > Hyalomma > Hyalomma asiaticum. The sequence goes on along the minus strand of CM023484.1, from coordinate 36,432,173 downwards.
AGCAAGAATGGAGTGCTTCATTGAAGACAGGTTTGAAATCATGCAAATAGAAATCGTAGCGTATAAGAGAAGGTACTGCTCAAAACAGTTGAATCATGTGAGGAGAAAAGGCAGAGAGAAAAGAAAATGAATCGTGTAAGATTTAGGAGACTACACTAGGAAAAAAGTCTGCATGGATTACGTTACCAATGCATTACAAGGAGGCACTGTAATTAACCACGTCTTGCAAATATAAGGTTGAATAATTGATGCATTGCAACCACATCGCTCTGTAGTCGCACTATTGTTGCTGGTGCTTGTCAATTGAATGGCCTTTTTTTTTAATGTCAACCAATCGTGAAAACCAAGATTGCCAAAACTTTTACATTTGTTATAGAGCAATAGTATGCATAAATGACTGGAGGGCATATTTGTCCCCAACACATTTTCTTTTTGCCACAAAAGGAGCAAGCCTGTTAGTTGATGCATTGTTTTTTTTTTTCTTTTTTTGTGAGCTTCCGACGTTTCAGGATGGTGTTCACTAGGCTTGCAGCACATGTCATCTGCTCGTATAAATACCCTCTCATCAGGAATCACACTGTACACATGTCATGTTGCATGCTGCCCAAAGCATGCAATATGTTTGCATGCCTGGCGCATCCCTTGCTTTGAAATTTGTTTTTGTCATTGTTAAACATTTCATGTTTAATATGAAAATAAAGAAGCTCATTATGGTGGAAGTTTGTGCTGTTTCTCTGTTTTGCTTGACTTCTCAAGACATTGTTTTCAGAGCAACCACGTATCCTGAGCCTGATATTTTGCAACATATATCTGTGTGCTAACGTAAGGTATGACTGGCGTCATAAACCGTTTCTAGGAAAGAAGGTAACGAGCAGCACCAGAGAGGGGGTAAACATACTATAAAAATGAAAAAAGTTATGGAAACTCGAACTTAAAGCACTGCACATTTTTTTATATTTATTAAAGGCTTTGCATGAAATCTGGACACGAGAACACCCGAGCAAACAATGCAAGTCACTATAGAAAACATGAATCCACAAGGAATTTAAAAGATCTTAAAAAATAAATTTCTCTGCTATATATGAATGGCCAGCAGCATGTGCAACGCAGACAGATAGACAATTTTATTTAATAGTCCGGTGATTCTAAATAGGGGCAGGCTTGAACGCTGGCCTAGGCATTGGCCGCAAGCCCTTGGGCTTGGGTGGCTTCCTCTGTTCGCTGGACAGCCCAGAGTTGTTCTAATGCAGAGCTGAGCCCCTGCGTGCCCTGCGGTTCGAGACAGCCTCCTCGATGATTCTGCTTATTACGTCAAGACTCAATCACTCCCATAGCATGTGCCCCAAGGTTGCATCGGTATCGCGCGCCTTACATTTGTCAGATGATGATGAACCTTTTTTATGGCGCTCACCCACTGAGGGGGAGAGCCACTGAGGCCGAGTAACGGAGGTGAAAGATCGCTGGATTTGGGCATGTGTGTGTTGCAGCGAACAAAAATTTAGGAACCCTACCGGAAAAATGGGGGAAACGTGTGTGCATGCACTTTTCTTTTTTTCTCTCCATCCTTTCTTTGGTAGAAAATCAAAGTTATGTTTGCATCTTCTTCATTTGCCAAGCATGCACGTTGGTTGGTTGGTCCTTGGATACCATGCACGTGAAGCATAAAGGGAAGAAAGAAGTGTGCATGCACAGCTCTTACGGTGATGATTGTTGTCTTGTACCGTGCCTACAACGGTGACACTTGTGAGGCAGAGCAAGCTTTGCTTGAAAAATTGGTTTAAAGTGGTATATGGCACACTATGGCATGGTTGGTCAAACCAACAGCTGTCATTGTGAAGAAACGGCCAGTTAATCTGGCTACCTGCAAACAAAGGTTTGTTTTCGTAGAAATTGCTTCAGGTCCCACAGTCACACAGGCATTGTCAGACCCAGTATTTACTGGTTCTCCAGAATATAAGCACCTTGTATTCCCCTGACGTAGAGAATTGTGCAGCACAAGGATGATGGAGGTCACCATCACAGAATTCTGGTATGAGTACCCTCCACAAATATTTGTTTGCACTCTGAAGGTCCGGTAGCCTCCTCACAGTTCTGGTTCAGTTCATGAGGAAGAAACAATTCACCATAATTTTGTGTTGCGTCGCTGCTTCGTTATTTCATGGAAAAGGTCGACTCGATTTTTGGTGTTTTGCGTCACAACATGACAATATGATTATCATAGACGCTACAGCGGAGGGCTCCGGAAAGCCATGGAAAAGCATACTATAAGAATTGAACCACCTCTTCATAATCTAGGCTGTGGGTTTACCAAACTGATTAGTATTCTTAGGTTTGGATGGCCTACGGTAGGACAAAGCTACAGCAATGCTTGTTCTGCTATCATGGAACTTATTGGCTATAAATTTATACTTGCACAAACCAATGATGGTACTTTCAATTTAAATATAATTTGAACTTAACGGTCTAGAAATTTTGTCCCGATAAGAAATCTTGAAATAATCCACTTGTGCCTTGCATTGGGTATGCGCCATAAGAAAAAGGAGGAGGATAGGAGGACCATCTATGCGCACACGCATCTTTTGTGATCACCACGTTATACAGAAATCCTAATCTCTTCTTCATTTGTTTACAAGATCTCAGGTTAGTTTTTCCCTTATTCATTTCTCTCTCTCTCTCCTTTCGTTTTCCTCCTCCTTTATCCGGCCGCGTGATTCATAGCCAATACAGCAAAACACGTTGTAAAGGGCAATAAAGAGCCAGTTCTGTTATTTTTGGAGGAAACAACAAAAGTAATGACAACACACCGTTGCGAGCTGCATGCTGGCCTTGACGACTATCGCCACTTGGTATGTGATATTGCTACATTGTCGTACTATTTTTAACTACAATAACCACACTGGACGGGATTTGGCCAACCTTGCACAGTATAAAGGGAAGGGGTTGAGGAGGTAGAGAGAAAAAAGCAACAGTCCGAAGGAGTAGGGCAAAACACTTTACTGGTCAGTGCAGGCATGAACGATGACATTGAGGGAAAAGCTGCACCAATGGTTTTGGATATTGCGTACTAGCTTTAAATAATGAACCTCGCGTCAGCAAACTTACAAACGTTTACGTGTGAACCTCACTCAGTGCACAGGATCCACAGTTACTCGGACGTGACATCTCTCCAGGTCAAGTGGCAAACATATGCCTCTGACCGCTTGTGCAGGCTTACATGTTAGTACGCGTAACCAGGGAACGCTTCCCACGCACAATGCCACATTATACGATTCGAAATGCCCGCCACAAAACCTTAGCGCAAGCCGCCGATTCTATCGCTATGAACCTCTAAGATCGCTTCCCTCCATCCTAGAGTTACTGTATAACAACTCTACTCCATCCTAACTCGACCGAAATATACCTACTGAAATATGTCCGAATATGTTTTAATTTAATAAAGAAATTTGACGCCCGCGCGCTGCCAGAGCCAGCCACGGCTCGAGCCAGATGCTCGCCAGCCAATGGCAGGCGTCTGAAGGCGTGCCGGTCGGGATTCAAAAAGACCAGCGGATCGGCGCGTGCATGCTGTGCACGTTCACCGCGTTCGGTGGTTTGGTGCGAGCGTTCTTTTTTCCCTGCAGTCTAGACATTCATTCTGTCAGAAGCTAAGATGTGGGAGAGCTGAAACATTGCTTGTTTGAGGCGTGCCAAGTGACGGAGACAAGTATAGGTAAGAGCGAGGCCCGTTATGGCATCGTTTTTCCTTCGCACTTTCCGATTCCGTCAAGCTCCGTCGCCGGTCCTTTCACATAGCCCGTGTGTTGCTTTAGGGTGTTAACCCGGCTTATGTTCTCTTTTTATCTTTAACCTCAAACGCTCTTCGCGTCGCATGAAGAAATCCTCCTATTTCCTTATTTTTCCATTAAAAAGAAAAAAGTTTTGACAAGCCTTCGAGAAGAAGCACCGTTGAGGTGCCTCACGGGCTTAGTAAAAATTTTTGTTGTCGCTGTTGTCGACTTAATTTCGTTTATCTTAACTGGTGGTATGCGCTTGCGTCATGCCTGTTAAGCACTTCATAGCTCTGCCGCATTTGATACTGTCCTGCGTTTTTATCGGGTGCCATCAGATTAACAAAGCTTAATACTATTAATAATTCCTACATTGATTCAGTATCCTGATTGCTGACGGAATCGCGGCACAGACGAGCTGTACGCAAAAATACAAGGATACTAGAAAAAATATCAGCAGTGGCTCCACAGCTAGCGTAGTCCTCCATAAAAAAAAAGCAATGATTACTAATAAAAAAAAGAAGGGGGGGGGGGGGGGGGGGTAAGGCGGGTGCGTGCAATCTCTGCTATGCTATATTCACCGCATGTTTACACGGTGTATTGAGATCCCTGGATTGGGAACAGGTGGGTGTACGAGTTAATGAAGAATAAGTAAGGTGAGATTTGTTGATGATGTTACGTTGCTATGTAATTAAAGGGGCAAACTGCAAAACTTCATCGCTGTATTAAGCAAGCAGAGCAGATAATATGCAGAAAAGTAAAGTAATGTCCAGTAGTCTTGGAAGAAAACAGAGGTTTGGGATAGGTAGGCACTCGAAGTTGTAAGGGAACATATCTACTTAGGGCGGGTAGATCTGAACCATGAAATTGAACTAACCAATAGAATAAGAATGGGGTGGAGTGCATTCCGCAGGGATAACGAATGGCAGCTTACCATTGTTCCTCGAGACCCTCACGAGGGAAGTGTACAAAAGCTGCATCCTACTGGTACTTACCTTATGGGGCAGAAATCTGGAGGCTGATGAAAACGGTTCAGTTTATATTGAGAACGATATGGCAAGCCACGGAAAGGAAGGTGATAGGCACAGTGTTGAGGGACAGAAAGAGAGCAGAGGAGTCAGAGAACAAATGCATGTTAATGATATTTTAAAGAAAACCAAGAGGAAATAGGCATGAGCAGTGTGTGTCATGAGAAGTCAAGACTATCATTGGTAATCAAGGGTAACCAGGGGTTTCGAAGGAATTGAAGTTAAGGGGGTGTGTCTAAATGTCAAGTGGGGTTGTTAGGCAGTGGATATTGTGAATCTGCTGCAACCTTTTACAAATTAAAGGGGTGCCTTTCGAATTTTAAGAGGAGGTGTAGGGAAACCACTTAGAGTAAGAGAGTGGATACTTAGAGAAAGTAGGCTTGGGCAGGGGCTGACAAACGGCTTGATTACCTAGGATAGGCGTGACAGGCTGATGATGATAAATCTTACACTGTATGTTCTTCGCTTTAGAGACTGTGACAAGTTGCTGGTTGTGAGTTGGAAGTGGAGTGTGGGTTTATGGCGGGAGCACCTCTTTCACTGACACCGTATACTTCAGCAGCCCCATTTAGGGACTGTATTTTGTTCTAGATGTGCAATGCAATGCTGGAATGATTCTAGCAGAAAATTCCAAATTTTAACAGTGGCAGGTTCATACTTTGCCATGACTCGGTCTGCCATGATCTTCCCAAAGTCAATCAGGAGACCTTTGCCTCTGGTTCTCAATGCCTGCCCATTCAGAACTCTTACCTGTGAACTCTACAGTTCAGAATAGAAATCTGCCACCTTTGCTATGTCATTGAAATTGCTGCACTTTTCCTTTCTTGTGTGCATTTTGGTCTTTCTTATAGTTTTCCTTTTGTTGGCCAATTTTTATGGTTTATGCAACTCTGTTTTATCTGAAGAGTTGCTTTGATTTGTTGTTTTCTTGTTGTGTCTTCAGTAGTATAAGAGAACTTGCTTATTTCTTGCATTGGTGCTTTGCCTAAAACTTCAGGGCTGCTTCAGAATTTGGTTTAGTAACCGTTTCATTTCCTCTTTGCAGTCGTTTTCCTCTTGATCTAAAGCATCAGATTTGTTCTCATGAGCAATCCCAAATTCCTCCTTTTCAACCTGATTACCTCTAAATTGGCTTATTTTCTAAAATTAACTTTTGTTCTTGTTCTCTTCAGCTTGAGTGTGATTCTCACTTTCACTAAGCTATAATACCTGCATTGTGAGAACTTCAGAACCTAAGGACCACACAGTGTGCAATGGAATAAAACTCGATAGGCATCACTAAACATTAAAAAGAGCAGAGTGTATCAGAGAGAAAAAAAAAAAAAGGAGGGGGGTAGCCAATCTTTTATTTGTCTTTTTGAGAGAAATTCGGTTACATAACACATAGGACAGATAATTGAACAATGGAATGGATACCAAGAGATGGGGAAATGCATCTGAGGGCAATGGAGGATGAAATTTCAAGAATTCGCATGCATAAAATAGAATCTGCTTGTATGGAGCGGAACAAATTGGAAATTGTTGAGAGGAGCCTTTATTCTGCAAATGATATTGATGAGTAATCCTACATTATGCATCTGCTTGAAAAATATTTTAGGTATGGTCTATCCTTGTGTGTATGTTGCTGGAAGTGGGTGCCGTAAGGTTACTTGTGCCTTGAGGAGTCTGCGCAAAGGGACTTGCAAAGTGCAAGTATCTAGAGGCCTTGCTACAGTTTTCCACACTCTTGATTTTGGAACCTAGCCAGTCAAGAATGTGTTAAAAATAAAAGACAGACACACAATGAACTTTACTGTTTTAAAAATAAATTTTCACATTCCATGAAATCTGCCCAATGAATGCAGTGACACGACTTCTGGCATTCAGTTTACCATGGACACATGCTCTTTTCAGTAATTTTTATTTAGTAATGATAGCAGTAATCAACTTTGCATTCTCCCCAGATCACTGGCACCGCACCGCATAGCTCCACTGCACCATGGAGTCTGACAAAGTGATTCCTGTGCGCGTTGCTGTGCGAAGCCGGCCACTAGTCTCCAAAGAGGTGATAGAGGGCTGCCAAGTCTGCGCTCGGACATTTCCAAGTAACCAATCTATTGTACTTGGCGGTGACAAAACTTTTACCTACGACTATGTTTTTGGAGAGGAGTCGAGCCAAGTGCAGGTGTATGACTCGTGTGTCTCCAAGCTGTTGCCTAAGGTGTTTGAAGGTGAGTGAACTATCGTACACCACACACGTGGCCCCCGTTTGATAACACAGATGCACCAGTATGTCCTTCTATGGCTGAAACAGTAATGCAAACAAGAGCATCTGTTTAAAATTTGCCAAATTGATCTGAATGCTCTGGCCAAATGATGTGCTGATTGGCCGTGCTTGTGGATTTGTTTACTTGAGCTTAAAAAATAACTAATCACTTTGATGCATAAACTTTGCAAGAAGAAATGCATCTATTTGAACATTCAGTTGCCTTTAGTGTCCTGCCAGTGAAGCCTAGTTCGAATGTGCGACCCTTCATTTTTTTTCAAACTATTATGCAAGCATCAACCACTAAGCAATGGCAGTCTTGTAGAGAAGAGATTGACGAGTGCAGCTTTATAAAGAACTGTTCAAGGCTCTTTTTTTCTGCTGCACTGCTCAAGGGCACATACTGTGCCACAGTTATCTATGCAGTCCTGTTTGTGAATAGCTGATGTCAGAATAGGTACAGATTGAGGTGTATCATCTACAGTTTACTTCAAGTTATTTTTCTTAGTCTAAACAAAGAAAGTTGCACAACCAGGCTATTTGAGGCGGTGTGTGGTTAGGCTTCTCGGGCACTGAAGGCAGAGAATGTGCATCCTTGAATCAAACAGCATGGCAGATCTTTTTATGTGAGAATGGCTTTGTGAACTAACTATCCTCGTACCAGTTGGAATGCTTTCTGCCTCTTGCTGTTAGAGCCTTATCACAATACCGTAACGAGCAACGCTGTGTCCAAACATTAACAAGATTGCAAATTAGAGCCAGTCAAATTCAGTACCTGCACTCGTCACTCAAAATGAGCTTCTGCTTTCCAGCCTTCCTTTTAAAGGGGTCCTGAACCACCCTTTCAAGTAATCATCAAACAAACTTGCAGTAGGAGCTTGTTGCATCATGGATCTGTTGCCACATAAGAATATTTATAATTCATTGAGTATAAGCATAGTTAAAGGGGTTTGTTGCAGGCATGGAGTGCATCCTCTTTGTCTCTACGAGTGCACTGACAAGACAAAGAGCAGTGCAGATCATGCCGCTGAGCATTTTCTCTTTTTCTGTGACTGTCTGCACGTACATCCGAACGTGGGTACATGGCAGCAGCCACGAATATGCAGCTTGAAAACAGTTAACATTGCAAGTCTGAGCAGTACGCACAACCTTAATAGAGTTTGAGGCCACTAATAACATTTAAAGCTAATCAAAGCAAATGAGGCACAATGACCTCAGTGCCAAGAAAGCTGTACGGCTGTAGTTTCTCGCCAAATTATGTGTGCGGCTGTGCCGAGTTCGGCAGACAACAGTTGTCTTTTCACGAAAGTGTGTCATTCACATCAACACTTAGCCTGTTCATTAAACAGTGTTATACACAGTAACAACAGTAAGAAGTGCATCTATTCCATACGCCACTCTTGATTCATGTCTGCTGTTTGCCAATAGCAGAAATCTGCTATATGACAAATAGCACAGCTTTGAAGAGATTGAGGACTAGCCTTTGTTCGAAGAGGGGCCCCTTTAGTAACTGGCAATGCTTTGCTGCGCTTGTGAACTCTGTGTGCCATGCACAACTATAAAATTTGTTCAAGCTTTTCACCGCAGCTTTGAGTATCCATAGAATGTGCTTTTCTTTTTCAAGCCTGAGGGGTGGTTCAGGATCCCTGTAAAACCAAAGATATGCATCGATTGTCACCTGTGTCTGTTGTGTATTTCAAGTGCCAATTAAATGCTGCAGGCTTCAACGTCACAATCCTTGCATATGGCCAGACTGGATCTGGCAAAACATTTACAATGGGGACCAGCTGCTCGTCAAACGGTGCCAGGTCCGAAGATGCCGGCATCATACCGAGGGCAGTACAAGACATCTTCAAGCACATCTCAACGAACACAGAGAAGATTTTTCTCGTCAGGGTGTCTTTCCTAGAGGTTGGTACGCTGAGGCTTGTCCGCTTCACAGATTTCGCACATTGAAGGAGCAGAGCAAGAGGCCATGACATGGTGGCATCTATGATGCATGCAGGCAGCTTATGATCAGTCATGTTAACTATCGTGTGGAGGTTCAAAGGAGCAGTGTGGTGAAATTTCATGAGTGGAGCCAAATATAGTATGAATTGCTAGCATGCAGTAGACTGGCTTTTTGCAGATTGTAGTTTGATGTTAATCAGTTACTAAATCAGTTGTGAGAGCCATGAGTGTACTCCTTTTAGACTGCATTGGGGACAAGCTAATGCGGGCCTTAGAACATGGGGCTATTTTTATTTTGCTTATTTCAAGGCAGAGACTCCTTAGTTATTGTGCTCTTAACCTCTTGCAGATATACAAAGAGGATGTGTTCGATCTCTTTTCGAAGAACAGTGATAGAGAATCGCTACAAATTCGAGAAGACCAGACTGGAGCCATAAAGGTGAAGTGATTTCATACACAAACTCTGCATTTTGTGTGGGATTGAGGTATGAACTTATAAAGTGTTGATCCATAGTTGCTCGACTTGAAAAGATTGACTGCATAATTGGACTTGATCAATTGAAAGATTTATTTGCTGGAACTTTGTAGCGCTGTCAGCTGTGCCATATTGGGGAGGTCCATGCACAGTTCTCAAGGTTCTCCCTGCAGTAGGTGACGGTTGAAAGGCCACTGATCACTCTGGCTGACCCCTTTGAAATTTATGCCTGAGGAATTGAAAATGGCAGTTGGTGCATGTGCAACACCAGCGGGCCGCGCCTCCAGCCACCTGGTTACATAAAAAGGAGTCGGAACAGGGAGCCTTGTGGCCTCGCAGATTGCTCCAGTGTGAGCGCTTGAACACAAGCACCATCGCTGCTGTTTTCCATGTGTGAATCTCAGAGCCAATGCTTATGAATTGCAAGCGACAGTTGCATGTCACACCCCTCTTCATCTTTGCTGAAACAGTGAAGAAAGGCGAGGGAAGGGGGGAAGGGAGGTGACCTTCAGTGAAGCTGTCATATTTAGCAGCACTTTGCACATTGAAGTGAAAGTGAGCAACATCGAGTACCCGCAAGTTTAGCTTTACCCAAAGATCAGTTATGTCAATAGGCACAACTAATCTTAGTACAGTGTGTGAAATGGAATCACTATTTTACTGTCGGCCTGCAATGCAGTGGCACGCTGTAATTCTCAACCATTCTTTTCAAAACTATTCTTTCTATGGCACAGATCTCCAACTTAACTGAGCTGAATGTTACCACTCCTGACGAGACAATTCGCCTTTTGGAGGTCGGCTCTGCATCTCGAAGCACCGCCTCCACCAACATGAACATGCGTTCTTCAAGGTCACATGCCATCTTCACACTGATCATCGAGCAACAGGCAAAATCCAGTGGCGGTGCCATAACGGTGGCGAAATTTCATCTAGTTGATCTTGCTGGCTCCGAGAGGGCCGGAAAGACCAAAGCAGTTGGAGAAAGACTCAAAGAAGGTTTGTCAGCCTTACAACTCGCCTTGCTCCATTGATCGTACCATTTATGTCAAGTAAAGAAAACCTTTCTTAATTCTCACCTCTAAAACTATCCACTGTAATAATCTAACCTTGTGTGGTTATGAACACTGAGTACGAAATAATAGGAGGCCAATCTCTGCATTGGTGCCAGCATGAGCTTGCGTCAACCATGTGATGCTAGGTAAGGAGGACCTGCGCACTTTCACTGGTGTTGTTGCATGTTTACGAACATAGGCATGGCATTGATGCAAGGAAGTATTTTCTTCCCTGTGGTCATCCACGGAGATGCACCTGTGGACCCATGGTCACATCTCCAATGGCATTCAATGTGACAGTTTAGCCCTGGCACACTACACGGACCTGTCAAGGCGTGCTGCTGCACATCAGCATGACTTTATCAAAATGTAGGAAAATTACGACTTGCACCCCCTAATGTATTCCTTCTCCGTGGCCGTGACAGATAGCCCGTTATTTATAATTATGGCTTTTCATTTTTGGGTTTTAAATTTCAAATCAGGTGGGGGAGAGTGTGTAAAAATCGGCAAGCTCGCCTGTCATACCTTGAGCACAGGCATGAACTGCCTTGTTTCCCACTCGTCTATTTTTTCAAGGTGATATTTACGGAGTAATAAGGTTTCCTTGTTGAACCATTCCGAAATCTGGGTGGTGTTCTTGGGTTATGTTTACAAGTTAAAATTTAAAAATGACAGCAGCGTAGCGTCCATAGTGCTGTACACAGCCTGTGAAATGAACTTTGTGTTACTGTAGCTCATTTAACAAGGTCCAACGTCATTCTCCTGAGGTCAGGTAGCAATAGCGTGTGTGCACTGCAAACTCCGTGCAGCGTAAAGAACAGGCCGGTATGTGGTATTGGCATTCTTGGAGAAGGTGTGTCTAACCTGACTTTCCTGAAACACGTTAGGGCTAAGAGATTTTACCCACCCTTATTTATAATAGACATACAGCCCATGATGTAACTTACATTTAGGTAACTCATTTTAGCCCATGTTCTGCTTGTAACACTGGTAGTGTCTATGCATGTGGGTTCGTATACATGTTATTTGTCCTCTCCAAGAACTATTGTATAACTGTAGTAGTTTCTTGATAGCTTATCCTGTGTCTTCTTGTTTTGCCGTTGTACTTAGACCGGAATTTTAATCGGTTGTAGGGCGCAGCCATCATTCTGTGGGTCTTTTGGAACGAACTACGATAGCAACAGCCTGTCGTTACCGTGCACTTGCCACCAGCATTCGATTGCCATTAGCTGCAGCTCGAATAAACCTGCTGTTTCGGCATGTGATGGCCAGGGTCGACATTATAACTAATTGCTCTAAATGTGGATGCGACAGCAAGATGATCTAATGTCTACTGTAATGTACATCCTTGGATGAATTACAGGATCTTGGATGAATTGGCTGGATCAATTAAGTGGTAGACATAGGAGGTAGGAAGGGTGAAGCTGTAGCTAGCACCTGTAGAATATCAATGTGTAGTGTGTGGCAACATCCTGGAGATTTCATGACTATTCGTGCTCCAAGATTCGATGGGGGGACGGGAAAGAAAACACACAGGGTGATGCGCACCACCTTGTGTATGCCCATTTTCTTTCTCGTCCCTTTATCAAGTCTTGGCAGCCTGAATGGCCATGGTCGTTCCAACAGGGCCCCATAGCTTCCTTAATAAAGAGCTATCCTGTGCAGTGGACAGGACACTGAGGTACCAAGCTTGCCGGAAGCCTCGTGCTCGCCTGTCATACCTTGAGCACAGGCGTGAACTGCCTTGTTTCCCACTCGTCTCTACATGTGCGACTCCCTACATGGCGATATCCCGTTGGGCGGAGGGTGTTTATCAAATATTGATAGCACTGTGTACAATACCCACTCTGCACTCAATTTGTCTGTAGCAGTTTTAGAATCTCTGATAACAGTAGTGATTTTGGGGATGGTGAGCTTCTTCAGCCACATATTATGTATTTCAGAGTGGAGGCCTTAAAGGGCAACTCTGGCGATTTTTGAGCATCCACTGATCTCGGTGAAGTTTTCAATATAAATTATTTTCAGTATCATAATATGCGCCAAGCCAGTCGGTTGGAAGTCATTTAGTTTTCCTGCAAATGAATTTTAAAAATTTTTAGCGGATTCTCATGTGGGCCACCCGGTGTTTTTGACGTCATTACCTTCAACACTGTCTACCCGAGCAGGCGGGCCGTCAAAGGCAAAACAGCGACTCTTCAGGGCTCAAATCGCTGCTGGCAGGTTGAGGTAACTCAGTACAACGCCGGATTACCTCGCCACTGTCACTTTTCTGCCACCAGCCCCATATCTGATGGCGAAAAGGCTGTGGCGTTGTCGCACACGCTGCACGAAGCATCTGCCCGTTTCGGTCTCAGTTTGAACACACCTTTAATTCGGGTATTTAAAACTATTGGTGCGTTTCTGAGCAAGTTAACCCACCCTGGCGGCTGCAGGACTATCAAAACCATTGGAAAACTTCAATATCAGAACATGGGGAAAAAACCACCGGAGGTACCCTTTGACTAGTCACCTCAAATTTACTTGAAGTGGTGCATGTGAAAATCATCTACAAGAATTCAGATAGGAGAACCTCGGATATTGCATTTCTGTTATACTCCAAGGAACATTAAAGGCAAATATGTGTAAAGTTTGGCAAGATTGATCTGTTATCTCTGTGAGAGACTATCATCATTTTCCCCATGCCAGTAAGAAAATTGGTTGCTTAGGAAACTGCCAACAAAAGTCTCTGGTACCACTGATCAGTTTGAATAACCCATGCTTGCCTCCTGTTTCTTTTGTTGTCAAGCAACTTTATTTTTTCTTTCCTTGCTGTTTTTCTCATCTCGTATAGGCATCACAATTAATCAAGGCCTTTTATCTCTCGGGAATGTCATCAGTGCCCTCTGTGATGGCAATTCTCATGTACCTTACCGGAATTCAAAACTGACACGCTTACTGCAAGGTATGTATATGCGTATTGTGCCTAATGAAACCTTAAAGAGAAACAATAAACAAGTTATGACTGGTACGGTGCTCTTTATGTTCGCATAGCTAAAGATGGCCATTTGTCAGCCAAGCTGGTGAACTTTTTGTTCATGTATCTGCTAGTTATCAGGGTTATAGGCTGTAGGTGTACGTATTGAGTGGTGCATTTGGTGGATATTGGGTTACCGAAAACATAGTTCTTGATAGCACCGTGTTGTGGTACACTAGTTTGACATTGGTGGAACATGCTGTATAGATTCCGCATGTTAAACCCCCTTAAGCCACAGAATTTAAGACTTGCTTTTTAAATGCGTGCCTAGAGAAGTTATTAAGTTGTTCCATTAGTCACATTGTCCTCATCTGCCTAAGAAAATTTCTGGCGTACCGCTGTTTGATACGGCATTGAAATCCTGCAACATACTGGAAAAAAAACAGTAATGAAGCGACAAGTACAGCAGAAAAGGCACACCAGTGCTGACTTGCAACTGGATATAGTTAGAAATTACAAGCACAAATAAATTCTTTTTCATTTTATTACGTACAACCTCACACCCTTGTGGCCCTCCTACACAAAAAGCACAGTATCAGTCATGAGCTAAACACCACGTGGAAAGCCAAACAACCATTTTTTCTTTTATGATGTCAAGTTTTCTAAAAATGCAAACTCACTTTCATGCAAAACAGAAGAAAGCACGGAATCGTAAAAAAATATTGGTTATGTGGTTTTAGGTGTAGGTGCTTATCTTGTGAAATCATGATTGATGCTGTTTTTTTTTTTTTAAGGGTGTCACATGGGTCTGAGGTTGTATGCATTTATCTGGGCTTGTAATTTTGAATAAACATTCAGTTGTGAATCAGTGCTAGTGTCTGTCTTTTCTTCTTCTGTTGTGCATGTTGCTTTGGCACTGTTTTTCAATATGTTGCAGGACCAACTGACTCTGCTATTGATTCTTCTACAGCATTACAAGATGTAAGCAATGTAGCGAGTGCTGTTTACACGTCTGGTAACTTGGTATATTGTGAAAGCTAATTTACATGAACAATGGTGTCCAACATGAAAGATAAGTCGCTGAAGAAGTGCTGTCTTATTTTATACTTAATAGCATTTGTTTCCACAGATTCTCTGTATAGGTATTGCATTTGCAAACCACTGTGTGGGCTTTTCACAATACCTTTCCTTAAAACCTATTACCAAAATGGCAAATGGGTTTTTTTTTTTGCATTCACTGCAAGTTTGAAAATTTGTGTGTAAGCATCGGCGTGTGCTCGGTGCTTGTTGACTTCCTTTTTTTTCCCATTTCATCCTGTCCGCTATCCCCAACTCGGGATGACAAATTATTCTTGCCAGTCATTTTTCCTTTCCCCACTCTTTTATTTTGTGTGCAGATTCTCTGGGGGGCAACAGCCACACTGTGATGATTGCCTGTGTTAGCCCAGCAGACAGCAACTTCGAGGAAACCCTGAACACCCTGCGGTATGCAGACCGGGCAAGGAAGATTAAGAACAAGCCTGTCGTAAATATCGATCCAGCACAAGCAGAGGTTGCCCAGCTTCGCCAGCAGGTGAATCTCTCTTGCATGTGCAACATTCAGTGTTATCAACAATAAAAGAAATCAGTTTCTCCGAAAGGGCAAAGCAGTGAATGCGATAGCAAGAAATTTTAATGCAAGACGAAATGAGGCTGGCAGCTGATTCTTTTGGATACTATCTCGTGTAACTCTACAAACCCTGGTCTGGTGTAAGAGAATATGGCTGCTCCAGGGACACCTTTCGCAGTCTCTTCGCATTCAGAGGGCAGCACGCAGAAGGGTTTACGAGCTGTCTGCTGATGGGGGCTGCCGAGATATGGCAACTGCATGAAGTGCACAGTTGCTGCTCGAGCGAGAGAGAGAGACACACACACATAGCTTCGCCAGCAGATGAATCTCTTGCACATGCAACGTTCAGTGTTCTCAACAATAAAAAAATTAGTTACACACACACACACACACACACAAAGGTCTTTTCATGCTCATTAAAGACAGGCTGGACATTTTCTCGACAGAGTTGCGCTGGCTCGTTTGATCTCTGCTTCAGCTGTGTTCGTACCCCCACTCGCGTGTTCTCACCCGCGGGTAGAATGTACAATGCACAGGAGGTTTTTATCAATTTGGACCTTATACGGGACATGACAGTGACAGCAAAAACCCGTCGAGGCTGTCCGTATAATTGCTATCACAATAATGGACAAAAATGTCATTCTTGCGGGGCTCGCTCTGAGGATGCTACATCTCTAGGAGAATGCAAGATTGTCATGCACCGTTTGCAGCATGAAGCTAAAAGGAAATTCACATGCAGGGTAGTATTTATTGGAAAGCATCCGCATTGATGAAGGTGTCATCCTGGTTTGGAATTCGAAGACTGGACCAGTGACTTTCTTCTGTGGTCTTCGTACCATATGAAATAACAGAGGCTTGAAGAGTGCATTGTAGGCACAAATTAACAACTCGAAGCCGACAAGCAGGCGGTACATTCATGAAAGGGAAATATACAAACATTTTTCTTTTACTTTATGTTGTGGGCTTCCACAGAATTAATTTGCTGGCTGCAAGCAGAACTCCAGATTATTAAGTAATAGCAAGATAGGGCTTAAGATTTGTAGAACATTTCACAATGGCTTTCCTTTGCCATGGCAACTTGTCTGCTAAACGACACTTTCCCCAAAGCGCTACGGTTCCAACTTTGTAATCACTACCCTAGAATATGAGCGGGTACATTGTCAAAAAGCCGCTGTACCATTATCTCTGTTGTAACGTCTTGCATGCGCCTTGTTCCAGCTCCAGGAAGCGATGATCGAGCTCATGCGGTGCCGAACTCTTGGTGAAGGGGGTGACCAGTCTAGAGGAAACGAAAATGAAGAATCTAAAAAGGAGATTGCGCTCGGTGCTTTCCCGCAATGCAGAGCTTGAGAACGAGAATCGGCGCCTGAGTGGAGAACTTCACCGTGCGCTTGACCAGCTCGGCGAGAGCTCCGAACGTCTCATCATAGTGAGTGCCCTGTTAAAATTGTATGTTGAGAAGTATGTTAATGCCCACTGCTTCTTTGAATGCATGGAGCTGAAGAGGGACAGAGGAGATTATTTTTTTCCCCACAATTTTTGGTCGCAGAGAGCAACTTTTCCTATTAGCTTCACACCTCAGTGTATATATGTATGTACAGTGGAACCCCGGTTTTACGACGACCCACATTTTACAACGGATTAGTTTTGTCTCGGCGAAAGCCCCATAGACACAAGGTATTGAAAACCTCAATTATACGATGCGATCTTATGCCCAACCCGCGTTACACGACAATCCACGCGAAGCAGGCTGACCAAACAGCGAAGAAAAGGGAAGTGCCCGCGGGTGTCTTTCGTTGCACCGGCTCTTTGTCACCCGTCCGTATGCCAAGTGCTTGGGAAACCAGTTCATTTCGGCTTTCCGCTGCCGTTCGTTCATCTTCCCCTGGCCGTCCCAGCACCCGCCGGCATCGCGAGTAGCAGCATAGAGTGGCGCGGTTGTTGTCGTCCCCCATTCTTTTCACCCTTTCCGACCAACCATCTCTCTCCCACTTTCCCGTGATCTCCCGCCTGTGATAATGAAAAGCAAAGCAGCACACACAAAGGCAGACATTACGGCGACAACCACGAAGCAGGTGCTAACCCTAACCCTAGCAGAAGACACACGGAGCACCCGAAGGGCACCACGTCATCACGTGCAGTGCGGAATACTCGAATGTCCCCGCGAGTCCCCCAATCATGCGCGAACCATGCTTCCGCCATGCCACCACCAGCTTCCGCCAACGGCAGTGGGAAAAAGCGCACGACTTCACGAAAAAAACAAAACCGAAATGGCGCCAGTCGATTGACTGGCGCGTGAACGGTGCTCGCTTGAAGTTGTGCTGTTTCAGAGCGTGTTTGAGCGGCACAGCCACTGCTCGTAATATATTTGATATGAAGTAGTTTAAGGACAAATTAGGCGTTGAAAATTACAGGAGGGGTAGTTTATGACACATGCAGTGCAAATATGCAGTTTTCTGAAAAGCGTGTTTTTCGCAATTTTTCGACTTTCAAAGGCCGTGTCCCCGCTTAACCGCTTAAGTGTGTGCCATGCTTCGCTACAGCTGTTGCGAATCACACCAGCGGATGGCGGCGCACTCAAGGGCATAAATTTTTCTGTTCACATTTCACGACTCCCGCATTTTACGACACTTTTTCACGGTCCTGAGAACATCGTCTAATCAGGGTTTCACTGTAGATCTTGGTTTTTCTCCTGTTCTTGATTGTCTGAACATGTTTTTGAACGTGTAAAAACATATATGTTTAAAAACATATTTGTTTTGCAGACAGAGCTTGAAGTTCAGAAGCTGAAGGAGCTTGTTGTTCAGCTGTCCGAAAAGATAGAGTAAGTATGACTTATTTCACTCTCTTTCTTAAAAGGAAAAACAAAGCTGAAAACTGGCTTTATACGGCTGTTCCAGTATACTGTCACAGTAAACCTTCGTTAAAAGATACTCATTTTACTCTAATTATTGCTTTCATCGAAATTTCCTTCGGTCCACACTCAAGCACCTTCATGTAACATGCATTACTAAAACCAAACCAAGCCCCACCACGGTGGTCCAGCAGCTATGACACAAGGCTGCTGATCCGAAGGTTGCGGGATTAAATCCTGGCTGCGGCGGCTGCTTTTGGATGGAGGCAAATTGTTGAGACCTGTGTACTGTGCGATGTAAGTGCACATCAAAGAACCCCAGGTGGTCAAAATTTTCGGAATGCCCCACTACAGCGTCTCTCATAATCATAGGTGGTTTTGGGATGTAAGAACCCCAGAAATCAATTGGAACTGAACCAGTAGCTTGTTCCGCTTAGAGTGAATTAGCAAGTTCTGATCCCACTGACTGGGGAAGCACTGAGTGGGGAACGTTTCCATTATTATCACAAGCACACGACGAGGAGGAAAGCGATAGGCTCTGATGTCACCATTTTGAAGCCTGAAGGGCATGCTGCAGCACTGGATTGGCAGGTTCTGTTCACAATGATATTCATTTATGTCCCAGGTATCATTGGTTCACCCTTTGCTAACAAGGCCTTATTGAAAAAAAATATATATAATAGTAGTTGTTTGAACGAAAATCCATTATTTTGTTGTAAATTGGGGCACGGTCATCTTAAATTTGATGCTAGTCTAAAGATTTCAGCATAGCAGATACGATTTGTGCCCTGGTAGGCTCTTGCTTGTGCAATAAAGCAATTTTATTATGCTACTTAGTATTTGCTAATTGGTGCAGCCCTGCTAATTGGTTGCTGGTGCACGCATCATTTCTTCTACTGCTAGTCATGTGGCTCTGCCAGCGAAATTGAGATTATGTTTTAAATCTCTGGCAACAGTTATATTCAGAACAGATTACTCTAATAACAGCAGCATTAACATTTCAGTCTGCTTGCCTTTTCGTAAAATTTTGTCAGTTGCTGTCTGCATCACAAAGGCAATCGTGTTGTGCTATCTTTGTTTGTGTGACAGGAACAGCCAGCTTGCCGAGGGTGATGATCAGGCGAACGGTCTCCTGAAGGACCTTCAAAACTCCATAATGGAGTTCTCTGTGAGTCTGCACAGCTGCTTTTTTTATTTTTAAAAGTTCCACTAACAATCAGTTTTGCGTGTGCTGTTTGCCTTCAAACAAGGATTTTTCACACACTGTCCAAATTATGGTATTGTGTTTGGTCTGGGTACCCATATTTTTAATAAGAGTTCAGACAGATTGGGTGCAAGAGGACAGGGAAAGAGCAGTCAAAGGAAACAGCACATAAGATGAAGTGGCAAGCCTCAAGACTTGGAGACACTAAAGTGAAGAACAATTTTTATCGCCTCAGTAGATTACCTTTTCACAATACCAAAAACACCAATCTTGCAAGGACAAGGCTGTTGGTAAGCTAGAAAACGTGCAAGAGGAAATTATGGGCGTCAACGCCACTTTGAAGTCCGTGTGACGTTTCAGATTTTCAACAGCGTCTGCTAAGGCCTACGTAACTATTTATTGGCAAATTGTGTTCTAAAGGATCCAGAGACTTAACACAGGGAATTTCGGGACACTTGATGAGTGAATTTGGCGAGAATATGAAAAATTGGCCTTCTGACATCATGAGGCAAGTTCAACGGGAATTTCCAAACGAAAGTTTGACATCCATTTTTCTTTTAATATTCAATGTAAATTGCATTCTAAACCACTACACATTTTCATTTAAGCGTCCCTTTAAGACTCGCAGGAATGTAGCATAGGCTATGAACCCCACTTCTTTTTCCATGCCCATTGCCTGTGGCAGCTTGTAAAAGACCAAGCAGAATCAAGTATTGCAACAAAAAAAAAAAATGCAGCAAATAGACCTGCTGACGTAGCTTACCGGCTAGGGTGTTGGCTTGCTAAGCTCAAGTCCACGGGTTCGATTCCAGGCAATGATGGCTGCATTTCGATGGGGGCAGAATTAAAAAAAAAAATAAGTGTATACTTGTGTATACGTGCACACAAAAGAGCCCCAGGTGGTCAAAGTTCTCCACAATGGCGTACGTTATCATGTTATGGTTTTGGCATATAAAATGCCAGCAATTATTTTGCAGTATATATAAACATATAAAAGGGCCTTCATCTTCATCAAAATAAGCTGCATCAAGCCTTTGCCCTAAGAGATTTATTTTAGAGCATAAAAAGTAAATTCTCAGAAAGATGCCTTATGTGCAGTTTGATGTGCATGTATAAGCAGCAGAAGGTGCCCATTCAGGTGCCTCTGGGCACAAAATTTCTAAATATCATGGCTTATGTCTGCTTTATTATTTACTTCTTTTCTTTATAGGCTGGTGAACAGAAGAGGCGCAAGCTGAATGAGTCTCTTTTCAAGGTGAGGTCATATGTAATTTTTCTTTTATTCCCAGATTCTGCTACTTTACTTTCGATACATTTGCGAAACAAATGTATTGAAAGTGAATGCCAGACAGGAAAGATGTATAGGACAAGCGGAGTATTTCAGCTGTTTTGAGTTTCAGCAAGAGACCAAGGTATAAAGGACAAGTCTTACTCCAGTGTTCTCGATGCACCACACCACAGCGACCGTAGTTAGATGCGCCATTGAAGCAGCGGTGAGCTAAGCATAAATTGGATGCTCTGCAGTGCAACTTCCCGCAAGAGCACAACAGTATGCATTGCCAGGCAGCCATATGGCATGTTAACAAATGCGCAGAGAGCCACTGCAAAGATCACGTGCCATGACCACAGGTGCTTGTTTCCGCTTAGACAGTTCTTTGTGCAAGAAATTCGGGAATAGATTGCTGATGGCGCCTGGTGCACGCAGGGAAAAATAAGGGCATAGCTGTTCAAATGCCTACTTGGCAAATGAGTTCTGCGGAAACCCGCAAGGTGGAGTAACAGTTTATAAGAGGGAAAATTAGCATCCGCCCGTCTATAGCGCAAAGCTACAAGGAAATCCATACGGATTTCTCAGGAATGAAAGCTTCTTAGTTGCCGAACAATTCATCCTGGTCTGAGGTTTGAACGTGGGACCAATGCCTGTCCATGGCACTCCCTCTGCCAATTGGGCTAACCAGGAGGCTAGCGACTGACAGCGCGAGGGCAAATTCATCACCTCAAAGCACATGAGCATGAACATGGCAAATGAGTTTTGCTGAAACCCACAAGGTGGAGTAACGTTTGTGAAAGGGAAAATTGGCATCCACCCGTTTGTAGCCTCATGCACAACCCTTGCACAATTTTCTATCGTGCAAGAGTTTTCGTAATTGAAGTTTGGAAATGGCTCACCATAGCTTTGATAGGCAAACATTTTTTCTGCCACAGTGGTGACAGTGGCCATGCCTTGAGTTTACATAGTTGAGAAGCGCCTCCTTAGGACTGTGATGCTAGCATTGTAATGGTGAGCTTTTTTGACAATGGAGGTCAGTGTGTGCACGCTGTGTTGGGCTGCTTGTTGGTCATCCATTTGCCTTTCCTGGAATGCTACCAGTCGCAGTGTCGTGTTGGGAGTCTTAATTTTGGCATGGGCAGTTCTTTTTCTCCACTTCAACATTGTTGTGTTGTCCTTACAGGGAATAACACCGCAGAAACAGAAGAATGCGGTAGGTATTTGCTCAACAGTAGTGTAGCAAAATGTAGGCACTGACGCTGAGCGTGCTGAAGAAACATGCAATTAGCTTTTCTGGACAGTCATGAACAAGTGCGCATTAGGGGTGTGCACAAATCTAAACAATCCGAATATCAAATTAAGTATCCGATATTCATAAACCTGAATATTTTTCAAGGAGTTCACAAATATTTAAAGATTTTGACTCCACTGAAACGAACACAAAATTTGTGTTCATTTCTAAGTCGTTTCATTATTCATTCTGCCACAATGCAAAACAAGATCATTGATGTCGACATTATTTGCCACTCTGACACTCTAACATGTGGTGCATGAAAGAGTTTAAAGTAGAGCTGTGCAAATAGTGAAATTTTCTGTGCAAAGTGAACTGAAGATTTCCATTTGGTCATGTTCAGGTGGACAAGCCAACAGATGAAAGGGACATGACCACCATTGAGGAGGAAGGTTCAGACGAGGGGACGACAAACAGTGCTGCTGAGCAGACTGCTAAAAAAATTCTGCTGAATCAGTCTCGCCTGGAGGTGACTATGCGGCGGGCCGCACTGAGCAAAGAACTTGAGGAGCTGAACAGAGTGCTGCAAGCGAAGGAGGAGCTCGCTAGCAAGATGACCATGAATGACCAGCACCTGGAGGTCATGAAGATGCAGTTTGAGGTCAGTGTGTGCATATGCGTATGGATTTTGTCTTTTTCTTTTTTCTGTGCACTAATTTGTTAGCGGCTCAAGCTTTACAAGACTTGCAAGTTGAGAATAATTATATAATGCCCTCACCTGTAATTTGTTACTATCATATATAACGTTCTGATTGTACACATTACATGCTGATATTGGGAAGAAACACTGGATTTAATTTATCTGCTTGTTTTATGAAAGCCAAGCCACACTTTGTGCTGCGAAATATTTATGCCTGTAGGTAAGAATATAACCTGCAGGTAGAACAATATTTATACAGTAAAACCTCGTTATAACAAAGTTGAAGGGGGAGCTGCAGTTACTTCGTTATAACCATTAATTTGTTATAGCCAATATCCATTTCATCTGGGAATTTCAAGGGGAATTGTGATTGCTTCGTTATATCCTATAGTTCATTATATCTGGGTTCGTTATAACGAGGTTCTACTTATAATGAGGTTAGGACACCCGCTGACAAGTGCACTTGCTTGTTGGGAACAATGTTAGAAGGTACAATGGACCCTGCTGATACATCTGCACTTGGTACAGCTATCCAGCCCAAAAGAAATATGTATAGATGTGCCAGTATATATCTTTCACTTGTTTCTCTGACGTTGAGTGCATTTGTACATTTGTGATAGTCAGTCAGTCAGTCAAGAACTTTATTAAGGTCCTGAGGAGTTTAAGCCGTTGGAGATCCTACGCGAGGAGCTCCTCGGGCCGAAACCGTAGGCGACGCCCAAGTCGGGACGGGAACGTTGTGACGCTCCGCCAGTTCTTGGGCCCTCTGGACGGCCTGGAGTTGAACTTTGAGGTCCGGGCTTTTGAGGGCCTCTTCCCATTCGGGCTCACTGGAAAGAGGACCCTTTGGTAACGCGGTACATTGCCATAGCATGTGCGAGAGCGAGCAATAAGGCTCTGGGCAGTCTGGACAATTTGCCGGGATGTCCGTGTTGAAGTGACTTAGCAGGCCTCGCGACGGATACGAATCAGTTTGTAACATTCGAAACGCGGCCGCCTGCGCGCGTTCGATTTTAGGTTGAAAACTATATCTTGGCATTATAAGGAAAGCTATGTGAATAGCAAAATTTTAATGTGAAGCACATTCGAATGTTAATGCTTGAGCGAATTGAACATTTTTCTAATAATGTTTGAACATGTTTTAAATAATACCGTGTTAAATAACAGAAGTGTAATGCTAAACTTGAACAAAAAAATAAATTTATTGGAAGACCGATGGGCTCCTACAGTATTGTCTTTAGAAAAAGGAACTGTCAAATCGTACAGACATCAGAGAACTGTGCATATGCATGAGCTAACTACAACACCGTACGCAAATGTTAGCTTCGCACAGTGCACAAGCATTATGCAGTGACGGATACTACATGCAGGAATGGGCCATTTGTCACAACACAGCATATTTTGCCCCTCCATTACAAACTTCGAATATTTCAAATAGCAAAAGTGTGAATTGCACCGAATTGTAAACACTATTAAAAAATTAATGTATATTGCAAATGTTTGCACACTCCTAATTATAGGAAATCCCCATTTATCATTCCTCAGCCGAAAGTAATGTGGTGAAATCTTCCTGATGTAATCTCAACTGATACGTTTTTGTTCGCTGGCCAACGTATGTATTTCCATACAGCTGATATGACTTTTGGATGATACGTTTTTTCTGGCTGCTGTGTAGGTTGTATTGAGATTCCGCTGTATTACTACTATAGCTAGAAGCAAAACTTTTATTTTGCAATGTGCCAGTGATTCACAGCAGAATTCCAGATGGTCAGAATTTTTGGAGCCCTCTTCTTTGATGTCTTTCATAATCATATCATGGTTTTGGGACACATAACGGGTCAAAACCAATCCAGTCGAGCTGGCACTGTAGTTTGTGGGTGGAACTTGTACCACGCGCTTGTCAGAGTATCAACACAATTTTGCATCTTTTATGTTGCCAAGTTCTTGTATTAACTTCTGTGACTGTCTACGGTAATCACCCTCATTATGTACTGAATCAAGGTCTGTCTGGCTTGCTTCATCTATTCATCTGTTGCTCTGCAATTCGTATCGTGATTTCTTTTACACAGGCAACCAACCGTGACCTTGAGCGGGAGATCGCTGCTCTCAAGAAAGAACGTGACGAACTGTCTGCCGTCTTGTCAAGTCAGCAGAACTCCTCTAAAAGGTTGGGTGGTGCATGTTAGCCTCAGCAGTTCGTGCCTGTGGAACTATAACTTAGGGGAAGACTATGCAGTAGATGCTCATTAATTCAAATTTTACAAGGACTCTCCGTGGTTGTCTTGTGGCTGTGGCACTTGAGCGCTGACTCGAAGGTTGCGGGATTGAATCTAGGCCATGGCAGCTGCATTCCTATACAGTAGAACCTCGTTATAACGAACCCAGATATAACGAACTATCGGATATAACGAAGTAATCTCGATTCCCCTTGAAATTCCTATAGATGAAATTGATATTGGTTATAATGAACTAATAGTTATAGTGAAGTAATTACCGCTCCCCCTTCAACTTCGTTATAATGAGGTTTTACTGTAGATGTGAAATGCTGAGGCCCATATACTGTGTAAAGTTGGTGTGCGTTAAAGAACCCCGGGTGGTCGAAATTTCTGGAGCCTTCCACTACAGCATTTTTCATGTGCAGTTGAACCCCTCAATAATGAAATCCGCGGGAAAACAAAATAATTCGCTGTTGCAAAAATTTTGTTGTTGTGAAATAGACAATGCAAGGAGAAAATTACTGAGAAATGCAGCATTTTACTGTAGATATTCTGTTAGCCTGCCTTGGTCAGCCTTGCTCTAGACTACTTGGAGCTTCATTGCCGACAGCAAGTTTAGTAAATCATTGTTGCGATTCATGCATAGAGTGGCACATATCGCTTGCCATACAGTACACCTGATGTGGTGATTTTTTATCCCGTGATGGTCACCATGTTTCCAGAATCTGTGTGCCAAGTTTTCAAGAGTTCATAGTAAAAAGGCACCTTAAGGCATTGTTAGGAGGCTGCAGGCACATTATCGAGGTCCAGGTATTGTCTCATTTCAAGCCTGTAAAAACTTCCCTTAGCGAGCCTACATGACTACATGTGGGCTCCCTAACTTTCCCAGTCGCTATTTGTGTTGCTTGTGGTCACAGGAAGACTCGATGCAGCTATCTTTAGAGTGAAAAATTACTTTCCTGTGACGAGATATTGATAATAAAAGTGGCCGTCACCATGTAGACCTAATTGAGAACAGATACGATGCACAAACATAGAGTCGAGCATGAAGTGAACCACTGAAAACCCACCACAAATGTACTTTGCCACCATTTTAGATGGTGACGACACTGCATCTAACCAGGAAGTCGCCAAAGTCGTTTCAGTTTCGTACTCAACTTGAGCAAGCAGGTAGCTTTCCAAAGAAAGCTACCTGCTTTCCTACTGTAGAAAGCTACCCACTGTAGATTTCGAGTAAATATGCCAACTGCGCTCCACAACCCGCGATGTGGCTGGGAGAGGTTTTGATTACGGCAAGAATGCGCCGATGCCGGATATAAAGCCGCATGGAGGTGAAAGTGATGATGGCAACTGATAAATGTGTAGGTACAACTTATTGCCAGCAAGTCTGTCGCAAAAATCTGTTTGGAAGCAGTATGGGGGAGATGTGTATCGCCGCCGTAACGCACACCGGCGATAACTCAAAATCCCGGTGCCGTTCTGCACAAGAAAACGAACGGTGTAGAAGCACACTCTTCGCGACGCAACGCCACAGGACACTCCCAGCCATGCTTGAGTGCACGCTACTAAGCTGCACACCGCTGTTGTTTGCACTATGCACAAAAATGTGGAAAACACAAATAATTTTCATTCACCAAATGTGTACCGTAGCAAAAACACAATGAACAAACATATGTTTGCTCATTGTTTGACATTTGCCAGTAGTCTGGCTGATTGGACAGCATTAATTGATGTGTTTAATGACTGATTCGTGGTCGTTTGCAAACAATTACAGTGGGGCTGCAAACAAGAACGTGGCAGAGCAGCGGCGTAAGCGCATTCAGGAGTTGGAAGATCGTGTCAACCAGCTGCGCAAGAAG
Organism: Hyalomma asiaticum; assembly: GCA_013339685.2. Classification (NCBI taxonomy): domain Eukaryota; kingdom Metazoa; phylum Arthropoda; class Arachnida; order Ixodida; family Ixodidae; genus Hyalomma; species Hyalomma asiaticum. The sequence goes on along the minus strand of CM023484.1, from coordinate 36,405,760 downwards.
GTCGATGAGCAGTCCCGTGTGATCAGGCTCAAGGAGGACGCAGAGCGCAGTGCCAAGAAGCTCCAGCAGGAAATCACGGTGCGTACTACGACACACTTACAGTGGTGCCTCTCGTTTGAAGCGAAGCCTTCTTCGTCGAGTCTCGACACTTTTATATGCTGAGGTGTGGGACTGGACTGGGCTGCTGCAGAGGCTACTGTTATAAATGTTCTGGGATTGCTGTTCAGGTTGCAGAAGAGAAACTGTTCACAGAAGAGAAACTTGATAAGGTAAAGTTGCAAGGAATTCTTTCAAATTTAATGCGGTAAGAACTGCTGGAACAGTGAAGCTGTTCTTTAATCGTAAGTGATGACATAACTGTCAAGGGCGTCAAGTTGCTTTGATGTCATGACATATCATTTATGTTAGTCACACCACCTTTCATCATTATCTACTGACCGTATGGGATGTTCGTTACTCTCTCTCTTTCTTCTTCCTTATTTGCATTTCGTGCTATGGAAATGCAGCTTTGGCTGTGGGGATTGGACCCGCACTTTGAGGTAAACATTGTCGAGACTTTATCGCTCATTGACCTTCACATAATCACTACCTTGTAGCAGTAGGCTGAGGGCAACAGCAACTCTTTTCACTCTAGCATGACAATGAGATCCAATGTGCAGCAAATCCTCTACATTGAACAGCTTCCTAATGTAGCAAAGGGTTGGACTACTGTGCTACTAAACTCCATTATCATGGCAGTCTGGGGTTTGTTGGTCCAGTACTGTGCCATTGTAAGCAAATGTTATGAACAGCACAGGTAATTACTAGTGAAATTACCTCTGGAAATTCAGACTCTGACACAAGTTGCAAACTAGTGGTTAACATTGTAGTTGTTTATTAGTGTCCATGTCTTAATTGTTCATGCTAATTTCGCCTGTAACTGCTATGCCAGACATTAGCTCAACACTCCTTCTGTGCTGCAAGTACCATATTTACTAGTGTAATGCTGCACATTTGTCTTTTTTCCCGGGGATTTGCAGTGATGATGAAGTGTTTATGCTGCATTGCTTGTATATCCTGGAAGAGGAAAACAAAACACCGTTGTCACTTTCACATGATTTCGAAAATATCATTCATTGTCCTTCATACTCATCATGTGGTCAGATGTTGAAGGTTTCAGTCTCCTCTTGCGTTTTGGCTGGTGTGGCACTGTTAGTTTTGAAACCTCGTCATATTTAGTACTTGGCTCTTTTAGAATGCAGTCTATAAAAATAAAAAGTGAAGTTGAACCCAGATATACTGAACTTGCATGTATAACAAGTTACTGTGTTTATGGAATAGCTGCAACACTCCCTTGAAAGTTTCTGTAACATTTTTGTTATGCGATGAATCTTTTGTGATCGCCTTCAGATTCAATTAGATGCCAAGAAAATTTGACATCACAGCATATTGGTGTGGGAATTTCAAAATAGCTCTTACACAAGCGTTCACTCCTTGTGATAGAAGAATGGAATGTAGGTGCTTTTGTTTAATCATTTGTTGTCAATGGCTCTCCGAGGTGGAGCCTCCAAGTGTCTAATCAAGGGAAAAGCCGTTTGTTACAGAAAAGAGTGTGCCAAACTATTAACATAACATATTGAAGAAAAATTGTGGCAAAAAGCACTGGATGGTCAACGCACTACATGCTACCAAAGCACTTCAAGGAACAAAAAGTCATAGTACTAATGAAATAACATACAGCCTAGAAAGTTGGACGCATGGCTGTTTAGCACGGGGTATGAATGGCGAAGTGGTAGAAGCCGATTTCAGCTTCTCACCCAACCGTCTGTGGGACAGGTCGAGATGATGCTTAAAGGGAGGTAGCAATATTTTGCGGTGGAGACATAAGGCCCGGTCCGGTGAAGTCCATGTTGCTTGGGTCCAGAACCCAATAGCCCTCTTCAGCGCCTGGTCCGGTACACAACTTCCTGCCTTGACATGTTTCCTCGCTACAGCCCAGAGCCTTTGCTGCAGCAAGTTTTCCTTCCCTCCTGGGTGATGCGTATTTTCCTGATTTATGGCCATTTGAGTCTCATGCACTTTGATGATTGGGCTTGAGGTATTTCTTGGGCCTTTCTGGATGGGTGTTTTTTTTTTTTTTTTCTGTGCCACACATTGTCATTCTTTTTCTTGGTTGCATTCTATTTGCGGCTGTGTTCATTTCCTCGTGCCACCTTTGTCGTCATCTTCATTTTCTTCCGGTCACACACTTTCAACCCCGCATTATTCAAACATGCACTTCACTGCACCACTCATCACGCTTGTTAAACGCTCAGCAGCGGTCTCTTGTGTCTCCTTTTCAGAGCATGAAACAGGCCAGAGTGCAGCTCATGAAGCGCATGAAGGAGGAGGCTGAACGCCACAGGCGGCAGCAGACAGAGCGCAACCGTGAGGTCCGGGCCCTGCGGATGCACCAGCAGCAGCAGTCAGCCCAGATGGCCCGCATGGAGCGCCAAAGCGCGCTGCGCATCAACGTGCTACAGCGGCGCGTGGAGGAGGCCCTGGCGGCCAAAAACCGTCTCGAGGCTGCTCAGCGTCGCCGCCTGGAGAATCGTGCCAATGCCAACGGCTTTGACACCGTGGCAGCGCGTGTCAAGGCAAGAACAATTTTCTGCTTGTCTCCACTTGATTTTATTTTGTGTGATTGTGTTCTAAAGAGCTATTGTGAGAGCACAGGTTGTTAACAAAGCTGTGGCACTTACGTATGAGATATTCTCAGCAGGAAATGAAATAAAATGCAGCAACTTGGCATGGTATGCATATTAATGATAGTGCTTGCTGCAGTTAGCACAAGGGCACCAAAATATGGTTCAGGTGCCATACTGAAAGTGAGGTTTTCACTGGTGTGATTACAGCTGTGTTAAACCCTGACAAATTTAACAGCGTGAGGTTAGGCGATCACCAATGTTATTGGACAAATCTTTGTGGAACGCCTGAGCAATAATAAGTAGGCATATACAAATGCAGATTTTGGAGACTCTATCAAATATCGAATACTTTAATACTTCAATAATTCTCTAACATTTGAACAGCTGTTCTTGCAATTATGAAAGTGGCTCTTCACATCCTTATATTCATAAATTTAGCATCAAAAGCAGATACAGCATCTGGAGGAAATAAGCTAACCCTTAGTAGCCACAGAACTGTTCAGAAAACACCAATAATCTTTGTAAAGTCTCGCTTCTCTAGCGAAGTTGCCTGCTGAACTACATAAGTTCTCAAGGCATGCACCTATAATATGCCAAAGGGGATGTAATTTATCATATTTTTGCACTGGTTTCTTGTTTATTGTAGTGTTGTTAACATTTTATAAATATTCATAAATTATTTGAAAAATGTTTGTTGGTCGAATAATGGCTATTAAACTTGAAGATTAAATCACATGGCACACTGTTCAGTTCGATATTAGCAATAGAAAAGTAGGCACGTGGGTATACCTCAGAGCCTTCACATCCTTCCTACCATCTCAACACAACTCCAAAGACTGAAAACTGGTATAGGTTGAGACAGGCGTAAAGGTTAAGCATATCAGTAGGCTCGAAATTGCAATACAGTTTAACCTAGATATAGCAAGGTATTCTATTTCTACAAAGTGATGTCCATAGAGCACCACATTTCTTTTTTTTCTTCTTTTTAAGCTTGTATATAATGGCGCTTAAAAGTTCGGACCTCGCCACTCAGCTATAGGCCGTCCAGAGGCGCCCCACTGACACGGCGGTCAGACATGGCTTGCCCATCCCAACGTGGGAGCAGCCCACAGCAGCTCCTCCCCTGTAAGGGGTTTTCAGAGTTGCTCCTCAGAACCACAATAAAGTTCATTGTCTGTCTGTATATAATGAGGCAAGTCCATCTGCAATTTCATTATAATGAAATTTCACTGGTGCTGTAGACGAAAACCAGGCAGATAAACTGAAACTTCTACTGGTTTTGGCAGTAACATGGTGCAAGTTTCATGTGGATTTTGCGAGTGCATTCTTCAAATTGGGCACCGCGCCCACCGTCATGGAACAGCCAGTTAGGGTGCGAGAAGGAACCTGAATGCTTGCCGTCTCACCACCGCAGCAGGGGGACACGGAGAGCATGCATGCGAATAGCCTACAGCATCTTGCATCACACTGCGCACCTAGTGCACTCCACAAGCGGTGTGGTTCCATATTACACGTCAGTCATGTCATGTTCAAGCAGTCGATTTGGCATATTTGTTAATGCCAAGTGTCAAGTGAGAAGCACATGTAGCTGTAAAAGCAGTAGTACTACTCGCTTATCTTGCAAGGGGTCGTGATCATATGGATGTCGTCGACAACACTTATATCTTGCATGTGGTTGCATTTGGCAAGAGAAAAGGTGTCGCTGCTCATTTATGGGCTCCACACGGCTCACATGTCACGATTTCTAGCACACAAGAAGGCCCTTTAGGCTTTATGAGGAACAGGGTACATCCCCAGCAAAAGCAGTCAGGACTAATGGGTGCTTTTACAGTGAATAAGGTTTTTTCACCAAGTCTGCAACAATGTCTAAGCAGCAGCAGCCTCATTCCCCCTCCCCCATCTTTTTGTCTTTCTTCAATGAGTAATCTGGATGAAAAATCTGGCTGTTCATGTTTTTCTGGTACCCAGCTATAACTCAAAATTATGCAGGTTTCCTGTGATAAAGGTTACTTTTACAATACCTGTTGAACACTGCACCTGGGTCTTGATATATTCCTTACATATGTGCACGATGTCACTGAGACAAGAAACGAGGCTATGTGAACTGAGGAAGCCGTAATTCAGGTTGTCGCCTTGGCATTCACACAATATTTGACAGAATGTGCTTTTGCTGTGCGCCTACAGTTTACGTGTCGTGCATTCATCAGACTTATTTTTTGATGGCTAGCAGTTTGTTGAACCTTTCCAGATCGAGAAGGCATCTCCCTCTCAATCTGCTTATGTTCCTTGCTTATCGCTTGTTACCGCAAAGTGTTGCACATGCATTCCTTTAATCTTTACGCATGACATACAGCCGCTGTTATGCAGGCTTCGATGGCACATTATCAGGACATGGTCACCGGATCTCCGGTTCAACATACCTTGTTTTTAAATGTCATAAAGGTTATATTTTTACTTACTGCTCTATTACTGAAACATTCTTGCGGCATTTCCGCGTTAAGAGACACCTTGCATAAGAGTAAGAATTTGTTGTTGTTATGTGGGGTTTAACGTCCCAAAACCAGCTCTGATTATGAGAGACGCCGTAGTGGAGGGCTCCGGAAATTTTGACTACCTGGGGTTCTTTAACATGCGCTGACATCGCACAGCACATGGGCCTCAACATTTCGCCTCCATCGAAATGCAGCCGCCGCAGCAGGGATAGAGTAAGAATTTCGATTTAACGAAGTGTCAATATAACAAAGTAATTAGCCAATTTTATCTTCTTTGTTATATCAAGGTTTAGCTTTATTCTCAGTGCCTCGTCATCATATACTATGCCATAGGCCACCATTTTTTCACTGTGACATCATGGGAATGAGCTAACACAACTAGTCTGCATATCTATGGAAGTTCGATGAGCAAGGCCTGATTTGATGACTACTGCAATTTTCAAGCAAATTTAAATGCAATGCCCAAATGATAACGCGGAAAAAAAAAACCACATTGCAATTTGATGTTAGTAAAAAATCTGGATGAGAACACCCAAAGCAAGCACATGAGTCTACGTTCAAGGTGGCACTATTTAAAAATTTTCGTACTTTAGAAGACTGCTTGCAACACATTGAAACACATTCAAACTATGCATATTCAAGTGTAACATGGTTTTTTAAGTGCCTTAGTGCCTCCCTATTTCAAGCGTTACCATGTGGCTGGTGTATTTGTATGAGTTACAGTGATTCTTGTGTTATCACCTACTGCTGTCACCACTCTTAAAGTTTTGTTTATAAAGCTTTGGTTCTGTTTCTTTATTTCTGTTCAACTCCTAAGCTTTCTTTTTCTTCTCTTCCACTGCAGAACTGGCTGCAGAACGAGCTTCTAGTTGTGTCCGAGAGCAAGAAACTGGAGCACCACCTGTCATCTCTCATCGAGGAGCGCAAGGCCATCGCCATTGAAATACACACTGTTGAGAAACAACTGAAGGACCCGGACATGGTAGGCCATAACAATGGGATGCATCTCTTATGTTTCACTAACTGGCATGCGCCGCTATTTTTAGTAGCTGTGTGTATTTGATCAGAAAGCTGCTTCTATATAACATAGAAATAGCACTGTTATAGCTGATAATTTGTTGTAGATGTACCTATATCTGTGCCACTGTTCTAATGGCAGTGCTATTCCTTTTTTTCATTTATTACGATATATCCAAGTTCATCATATCAGGGTTCGACTACATTAACTGCAACCTCAGCTTGAGGATTCTGCATTTCCACTACTGGGTTTTTCCTGCTACGACCCTTGTAGCCCAACATTGCTTTAGAACATAAACATTGCGAGTACACCGGATAGCTTCACTGGTCATCAATGTAGAAGTATTCTATAAAGTGGTGTTTCTGTTGAATCATTCTTTTTTTCTTTTGCCCCTAGAAGAAAGCTGCTCTGGCAATATTGATATGTGCAGGAATTTTGTGAACAGGGATTGCCAATTACCTACACCTTGCATGTATGTGCATGCGTCTATGTGTGTGTGCCTGCATGCACAAGCATAGATTATGAGATGCTTGCAATTTTTCTAATTTCATTGCTGTGCTGCAGCAATCCTTCAATCCTCATCTGCTTATCTTTTCGCATGTCAATAATGTTTTTGTTTTGCTCCAGACTGAGGACAGGAACGTATGCAATTCACGCCTCCAAGAGCTCAAGGGCGCACTGCAAGAGCACAATGACAAGATTGCCGAGCTCCAAAAGAAGATCCTAGACGTGGATCCTGGTGAGTTCGGCAGTCTTGGCTCAAAATTCCAAAACTGCGCTGCATGTACATGGCATCATGTTACGATCTGCATCATTTTTTTTTTTTACTATTAATGCTGGAACTGTGAAACATCCCACAGAGGACTTTCTTCTTTTTGTGTGTGTTTCAGCTTTAAATAGCCACTGTTGTACACTACACATATATATTTATTATCTAGAACGCGAATTTAAAGCTCCTTTGTAGGTTTGTCATGAATTCATGACAACCAGCACTTAAAGTCTCTCAGACGCTGGTCGTCCTGTCGCCTCCCTTGGCGGCTGAGTTCAACGTCTGAGCTCCACCCTCCACCACTGTTCCTGTTGCGGACTTCGGCACCGCTCCAACGCCGTTTTGACAAGTTGGCAGCGTTAGTGGGACTAGTGGGCGTCCTTCGACCGCTTGCGACAGACAATTTAAAGAGCACCTCACTAGGTCACCTAGCAAATTTTGGCTATACACTGGATGCTCTTAAGTGCCCATTAAGGGAATATTCTACTGTAATAGTTTTTCAAATTGGTCCATTATCAGCATGGATAAAAATGTTACAAGCAACTTAAAATCAGGATTTCAGGAGGCGAGAGCCACTGCCGATACCATGCCCTTGCCACATGCCGGTGCTGTGGAATGAAGGAGAAAGAAAAAAATCCACTGTGCACGCTGTTGTGCTCGCCTCTGGTCCTCCCTCCCTCCGAGGAGCCTGTTGTCGAAATGCCGCCTCCTGACTGGTCCATGTTGGCGGCGCACTCTCGACAAATGTCACCTGTAACTGTTTGTGGTGACGTGGTAGTGGCGCCACATGCCATCTGTGGTGTGGAGTGTCGTCACCTGCATCTTGGTGCTCAATGCTTGTGACAAGAGGGTAAACAGTGCACAGCTTGAAATTCAAGCATTGTCCTTGGTGAGTAGCGATGGGGTTCTTGGCAGACATGACCTCGAGCTTGCAATGTATGCACTATACTTGTCAGCTGAAAATGGCGAGACCTGGTGAGAGGTCCTTTAAGCCAGTATGAGTAAGTTTCTCCACAACAACCAGGGAAGTATCTTCAGAGCTATGCAGCAAGGGCACATCTGGCAAACATTTATTTCACAGTCTCAGTACTCCAAAATTGACAGTCTGCAACAGAATGCTATCAACACAAGGATTTGTGACAGCATTTCACTTTATGGTTGGTTAAAGTGCTGTAAGCAGTGCACATTCTCATTGAGGCACAGGTGAATCTTCCAGTTTGTGCACTTGAAAACAGTGTAGCGCAGCAGCACCATCTGTGTTGCTTAGTCTGTTCCGGGATCTCACAGAGGAAGGCATGTTAGAAGATGCTCAACTCACTTTGAACCCTTCTCTTCCATGGAAACTAACAAATTAATAACGTGGACCCTCACCCCAAATCCCTTTTGGCTTAGTGCCTGTTGCAGTGCAGGGGTAGGCTGTAGCGGGAGTACGATAAAAGGGAGTCGGGAGCGAAGGTTAGGAGTGAGAGTGTAAGAGTGAGCCCCTGGAGCTTCAGGGGAGTTCGCTTCCCTTAGCCTGCAGTGGACCATCAGAGTTGGCTACAGGCACTCGTTGCCAGGCAAGCCATCACCAACCCAATGGCTCCCAGCAGAGCTTGCCTAGGCCTCCCAGATTCGAATTAGTGGATTTAATGTACAGGCACTGGTTTCCAGATGAGCCCTCTCTATTTCCAAAGCATGTTGTCATGCAAGTGCTAAGCAACCCGCTTAGCACTTGCATGACAACATGCTATTCGGCTTAAGTTGGCTCTATCAGGCCTACCACAGTCTGGGTCTTGCCACAACATCTAGTCTTCTCTCCAAGTTGGACACCTGCTGTCGCAGCCGAGGGTGTTAAACCTATGCGCAAAACAATTTGTCCATTGAAATTGGCCATGTGCACTTGCTGGTGTGTGCATTATTCTACAGTTGTCCCATTAACCTTCACTGCCCATGAAGATGCAACCAACTGGAACAGGCCTCATTGTCTTTCTGCTTTTCTCTCATTCAAACAGCTTGGACTGATCATCACTGCTTTTCCCATTTTTCTTTGTCTTTTCTTTGCATTCCAGAACAATGCGACATGCTTCGGGTCATCTCTTGATAGTGTGCCCACAGAAACAACTTTGGGGAACCTTGAACTCGATTTCGATTGGTGCAAAGCAATGAAGCCATTAGGACTGGCTCTGCCTGTTCAGCAAACGACAGAGAACACTCGGCTCTGCAAACACTTTATATGTGATGAGTCTGCATGTCAGGAGCAGAAAGTTCTCTTTATTGCATGCATGTGAAAGCCAGCATTAACCACAGAATGACTCAAGTGCTTAATGTTGCAAATTCATGACATACCTCAAAAGGAAGGAGCGTGCGATAAAAATGCATTTCTAAGTGATCTAACATGTCAAGGGCAGCATACCTAAGAAGTCAAATTTGTGAGTACTATGTACTATATTTTTATGAGTCTTGAACTCTGTTGGCTGTGGCACAAAATGAAAGAGTGAGTGCTGTGGCATGCGGCTTGCGCTGTCCGGCATACGATACACAACGGGTTTTAGCTTTGAACACCTTATACAATTGGAACTAGGTGTCTGAATGAAAAAGCTACCTTTACTGCAACCGCATGACATTCTGAGTTAGAGACAGGTAATGTTTAGTGAGTAGCTGGTACACAACTTTCTGTACCAACTCACCATCATGGCATGTATATTGATTCGGTCTGCTTGGAATCGTTAGTTTATCACTGAAGCTTGCTTAATCAAACTTGAGAGCCTTCTCTATTCTCTACTTAGTACATAGGAAGTTCAAGAACATTTGCCGTGTCAAAATGGCGGGATTGCAAATTACTTTGAAATTTGTTGTGTTGTATTTATGTACAGGTGCTGGTGTTTCAATGGACTTGGTCAACCTATTAGTGTAATATTATTGAGGATTGAGTTGCAGTATAATGCTTCGTGTTCCTTTGTGTTCCTTCATGGAAAGTCGCGATGATTGTCAAAATTGTTCTGAAGAAACCTCCTGGTACATCTCTTGTAACCACATTGTCATTTTGACTCGACAAGCTTCATTAATCAGCCAGAAAAAGAAAGGGCTCTCATTTTTTTTTTTTTCTTCACAGAACGACACATCAAGAACTTTGGCTCAAATGTAACGGACATTGTTGAGAGCCGGGCCATTGCAACCAGTCTCTTCGAGATGGTGAGCTTGATTTCAGTCACCTTAAATAATTAAACAACAAACTGGAATTGTCTTCATAGTTGTCCTGTAAGATAGCTGCACTGCTTTTAAACTTCACATGCAGGGAAGTTTTATTTGTAATATGTTCTGCTGTCGTAATACTAAAATTAAATATCTGCACTCTTATCACTTAGTTTAGCTTGTCTTCAAACGGTCCTCAGTATTGTGGAATGCTTGCATATGTCTTTGGAAGGAGATAAATGTTTCTGAACCGACAATCCAGCACTCATGTTGTTCTTTCCCTTGTCTATCTTTGGGTGTGCACTCATTTTTCACTGGGAAGTTTTACCAGATTGCCCATATTGCTACATTGCTTCAGTCCAAAAGAGCTGCAGCCTGGAATTGATGAAATTTAGATGTAGTCGTTCACCTGCTCAGTAGTGAACACTTAGTGACTGCCACGGCAGCTGCACATTGCTGCATCTGATATCTTGAAAATGAATAGGCTGCTTCTTTCAATGTGCTGTGCTTCTGCTTTCATTAGAAGTGGCCTGTTTTATAGTTTGTGTTTATGGTATAACATCCCATCTTGTTTTCGTAATTATTCTCTCTTCACATGAAAGGGGGATACCATTGGCTAACGTAGGATTCAGTATGATCTGACTGAAATTCATATGAGTCAAACCCACTTAAAACAACACCATATGAGTCAAACCCACTTAAAACAACACCAGTTTTAACAACGCATTGGTTATAACAGTGATCAGCTGCTGTACTATCAACCCTTGTATGTTTTCTATAGTGAACTAACCCTCTTATAACAGTGCCCATGCCCTATTATTGGTTATATTATTGGGCTATTGGGTGTGCCCTGTGTTGGTGCCAAGTGGTAATGGAATGTGAAACATTTGAAAACTCTGGCCACTGTGCACTTGCTGTTCCGCCTTAAAACATGTTACCCCACAGTCATACAATACAAACCAGCTTTTCCTCCAGGCTCTCTTTATGCCTATTCCATTCTGCCACCCTCCCAGGCAGGAGCCCCACCCTGAAGTGAATGTGGCAAAGGACAGTGGTTCCAAAACTGGCCTTGAGGAACTTCGACGACCCTTTCCCAGAAAGGCCTCAGTGCTATCCCATCTGGCCATTGAAGTAATGAGTGGGATTTGAAATAGCGCTGCCGCAGGGAGAGACAAGGGGAGGGGTCCTTTCATTGCAGCTTATGGTTGTTGTGCTCATTGTCAGGGGCTTTTAGCCATTCCTCCCCCACTCACACACACAGCAGCCATGGGGTCCCCTTATTTAGCTTTTTTTCCATGCAACCCTGTTATGACAATTATCAGTTAGAACAATGCAATTTTCTGGCACTTGTCTGATGGGTTTGCATGTTCACACATCGTCATCATCAGCCTGTTTAGGTCCACTGCAGGACGAAGGCCTCTCCCAACGATTTCCAATCCACCCTATCCTGAGCGAGTTGGTTCCACTTTATGCCCGCAAACTTTTTAATTTCATCGCTCCATCTAACCTTTTGCCTACCTCTGTTGCGTTTTCCCTCTCGTGGTATCCATTCCGTCGCTCTTACTGTCCATCTGTTATCTTTCCTCCTCATGGCATGTCCTGCCCAGGTCAACTTCTTTCTTTTAATTGATATAATAATATTGGCTACTCCTGTCTGTTCCCTGATCCATTCCACTCGTTTTTTATCTCCTTTTCTTTCCATTAAACGTCGCATGCTCCTTAGTTTCATCTCTAGTTTTTTCATTATCCTCCACGTTTCGGAAAAGGGAATTCGAATAGACGGAGAATATCTAAGCAATTTAAAATTTGCAGAATCGAATCGAATAGCAAACGCCATTCGAAAATTATTCGAAACTTTGAATATTCGCACATCCCTAGTTGTAACAATGAAGTTTGGCTTTGCGTGCACCCTGTGTTGGTGCCAAGTGGTAATGGAATGTGAAACATTTGAAAAGAAAACTAACTCTGGCCACTATGCACTTGCTGTTTTCCCTTAAAAAATGCTACCCCACAGTCATACAACAGAAACCAGCTTTTCCTCCATGTTCTCTCTGTCCCTATTCCATTCTGCCACTCTCCCAGGCAGGAGCCCCGCCCTGAAATGAATGTGACAAAGGACAGTGGTTCCAAAACTGTCCTTGAGGAACTTCGACTAACTTTCCCAGAAAGGCCTCAGTGCTATCCCATCTGGCCATTGAAGTAACGAGTGGGATTTGAAATAGCGCTGCCACAGGGAGAGACAAGGGGAGGGGTCGTTTTATTGCAGCGTAGGGTTGTTGTGCTCATTGTCAGGGTTCTTTTAGCCGTTCCTCCCCCACTCACACACACACAGCAGCCATGGGGTCCCCCTATTTAGCTTTTTTTCATGCAACCCTGTTATGACAATTATCGGTTAGAACAATGCAATTTTTCTGGCACTTGTCTGATGGGTTCGCACGTTCACACATGTACAAAAAAGGTCCTTGTCATTGTGACACCATGTGGACCGGCGTGTGTGTTTGCACGCACGTGTGCAAACACATACACCGGCACACGTGCGTGTATGCTTGCACACACGCACATGTGCTGTCTTGTGTTCCTTCACGTCTTGTGTCCGCATTTTATGTGCCACCTTGTGAAGATGTTCGCACACTGCCAACTCTCCCAAATGTTGATATTTCTGGAAGACATTGTGCACAACCCCATGTTTTTCATCAAATGTTGTGTTTGTTCTGTGACCTGCGTCTCTCTCCATTCAAACTGCAAAAGAAGCGCACATGTGTATGTGGATGTGCATGTTGATGACTCTGGACTTTCTGCAGCTTGTGACGGAGAACATGACTGTGTACATGACGGCTGCAAAGATGAATGAGCAGCAGCGCACACTCGCTGAGCTCCAGAAGCAGAACGAGCTACTGGAGGCCAGGTTGCAACAGGTCAAGAGGGACTTCGAATTAAAGCTGACTGACCTCAACAGACAGCACCAGGAAGAGGTTAGTTGCACAGGCATCTATTATAGACCTTTGCATTTGTTTTTTCTTCGCCTCTGTGAACTTCTATACATGTGTAATTAGGTAAACTGCAGTATGGTGGAGTTGGTAAAATGGCAGCGTACTCTCTTATATTGCAACTTCGTTAAATTGAAATTTACCATTTTATGCAAAGTGTGTTCACCAAAGAATCCTTTACATAGGTGCCGCAGGATTGTTCCTCCCACCAAAAAAAAAAAAGAAAGGAAGGCTGTGGTTCTATGCGCTGTTTTATTAAGTCATAAGCAAAGCTAGTGCACCTTTTCGGCTACTGTGACCTGTCATCCTTGGGTGTTCCCCAGATCGAGGAGCCAACACTGGTGTTCACTAAACTTCTTCCTCTTCACTTGTACCATGCCGGCGCAACATAAACCATGGCAATCCGCCAAAATTAAGAGCTCCAGTCTAGAAAGCATGGCGAAAACCTATGGCACCTCAGCTCATGGTGGCTGCATTTTCCATTTTGTGATATCGCAGTCCGAAGAATCTGTTCATATGTCCAAAGAACCTAGCAGTGCCCAGTGTGGCATTGCAAATTTCAGTTGCCGCTTTGTTTTTGTTTTGTATGTCACCTTTATCACAGAGCACCAACGCAAATGTATTGTTGACAGCTCTGTGACTCTAACGGTGTGCTGATAAAGAGAGTGTGACATCTAATTTTTTTGCCGTGGTGCTCTTACCAAAAAGAACTTTCATTTGCAATAGAAGCACCTGTTCTTTTTCTTTCACGGGAAATTTATTCTGTTATTCAGAAACACCGGAATATCTTTTATTGAGTTCAGAATAAATTAAGGTGAGCTCTGCAATATCGAGCTCATAACAACCAGCAAAATATTTGATGGCAAGCTGCAATGGCAGCACAAGTACAGCAGTTTTACACTGATTATGGCTGCATTGGACCTGCACTCTTTCATCTCTTTATGTGCCATGTGGCCACTTTATGAGAACATCATTGATGTGGCATTAAGCAGGGAATATGATGACCAACTGTAGTAAGTTTATTCAATACTGGTTCTGTAATGGTCATATTACTAAAAAATGTTTTTTAACATCACCAATGCCACATGAAAAATTCATCGGTGGCTGTATGTTGCATGAAGGGCCATATTTTAGTGTAATGAAGTTTTGATATAATGACACAAATTGCACGTTTTACTCACGTTACTGTACTCTAGTTTGACTCCACTATGAACAATGTGTTATGGAAGAATAATCATTAAGACAGAAGCCACATTTGAACACAATTTAATGCACGGAAAGTCCAATAAATGAAACTACAAGAGCAATTAAAGTTACACAAGGATTATGTGAGCCCTTGCTACACACTTAGAGTTAAGCAGCATCTCATGTTGAGTAGCACTAGCTGTATCAGCAAACTGAGCTCTTCTGCAGGGTACTACTACTATACAAGGGAAGCATATTGTGAATTAGTCTAAAATAATGCTGTTGCTGTACTTAAGTTCTGTTATAGAGACCTCTTTCTTTCCTCTTTTCTTTCTGTCCAGAAACTGTTCCTTCTCAAGCACTCTACCAATGCGACACTCCAGTCGAACCCTGACATGGATTCTTCGATTGTGGAGAAACTGGAAAGCCAGGTACTGCTCTGGGCTACATAATTTGCACCCCTCCCCTCCTTAAACATCAAATTTCAAAATGTGATGTATATATGGTATGCAGTTATTCCAGTGGTGCTACAGTGGTCTGGTCGCGTAGTCCTCTTGGCCATATTTCAGTCATACTGATGCTTGCACCTGATAATTGAAACATCTGATAATCTAACCAAACTCCTGCACTCACCTCGAGTTTGTGTTATCGGGAGCGCACTGCAGTTAACATTTGTTGATGCGAACGCCTGTGTGCAAAGCTCTGTAATAGTCGTGCCACACAGAGGCTAGCGGTCATCTGTGTGCAGAATTGTTGAGACGTAGCAAGTCAAGTAAACATGAAAATAGTAAACCTCTTCTCTTGTTTTCTTTTTTTCTCGTGCAAATTACCTAGGTCCAGGAGCTATCCAGGTTGCAATACGTTCACGACGAGCTCAAGAAGAAGACAGAGGAAGTGGAGGCATTGGAAAGAGTAGGATCCCACTTTCATTCATCCTCTCTTTCTATGCTGATTACAATTTGTCATTTTGTAATGATATTGACATAATTTTGCCTGTATTTTGTTATGCTCACAACCAGTTTCAATGTAATTGACAGTCAGTTACTTGGAGGTGCTGCCACACATGACAGAAGGTGAAATTGGTGGATGAAATTGAAAAAATTTACAGGCATAAAATGGAATGAGCTTGTGCAGGACAGCTCAGAATGGAGATAGTTGGGAGAGGCCTTTGTCCTGCAGTGGACAAACATTATGATGATGATGGTGATGTCAGCGTAAACAAGATGCAAAACCTAGAAGGCGGCTTTCCTGCACTACAAATATTTATGAATGGCAGCATACTGTAGGGCACGCTGCCATGCATGTCCTTAGCTAGTGAAGATGTCTACCTGCGTGTAGACCCTCCATTGCTTCTTTCATGTACTTTAGGCTCCATTATATTCCGCTAGGAGCTACTTCAAGGCTGCCACACGGACCTTTGCACAAGCTGAACCACCGACCCTAGCTGAACACACGAAATGTGCTGCACGTAACAGCTGCAGCAAGGACATGCAGTGCCGCCTTTTTGCATGAATTTCTGCCGCACAGGAAAACTACCTTGTAGGTTTTGCAACCAATCTGTGATAGAATTAGTTGCCAAGCAATTCCTTGAGGCATTATTCTTCAGCAAACGCTTGGTCATTCAAGGGCCACTTAAATTTTACCTTTAAAAAGTAATGTTTTTCTTTCTCCAAAAAAATGTTGGCTGGGGAAGAGCAGCAACAGTTGCTCGAACTCTATATGGTAACTCTGTGTAGTGTCTCTGGCATTTCATTTTATTTTATTTTATTTTAGTTATAAAACTATCATCATGAAATAAATAAGTGCGCAAGCACTTCTGTGAAATGCCCAATGTGTGGCATTTGTGCACACACACCACCAAGCCATGCCAACCGCATAATAGCGTAGTCTTGATCAGTATATCATAGCAAGGGGATGGGAAATGTGAGAGTGAGGAGAAAAAGGAGATCAGAATCAATTTTTACTGTAAACTAGTACATAGATTACGTGGTGAAAATATACAGAAGGAGGTTGCGAAGTCAAAGTGCAGTGTGACCTCCTTTTCAAAATAAATAGGAAAAAAAAAATGCAGCTACGGTACAGCATGACAAAACATGTGCATTATAAAGGGGGTAAACAGAAATTGGCGTTCAAGCACGAACGAATATCAGAATCAAGAATAAGCACGAAAAGAAAAAGAAACACTGGTTACAGCATAGCAAAACATGTGCATTATAAAGTGGGCAAACAGAAATTGGTGTACAAGTAAAACAAAAATGAGGTATACAGGAGGAAAATAACACATGAAGTAACAAGAACAAGATGATCAAATAAAAATCCATAAGTACAATTATGAGCATTCCAATACATCAGAGATAGGAGGTATATAATCATTTAATTGTTTTTTAAATTGGTGACTTCTTATTTGGTGGGTATTGAATCCCAGAAAGAGATGGATGAAAGAAGGACACTCTGTTTGCCATAATTAGTATGCATTTTGGGTAAAACAAAGTTGTTGCTGCGAGCAAGCCTAGCAGTATTTTATTTGTTAGATAAGATTGGGGTATAACGCCATCATACCGTGTGTGGTTGATTTCTTGGAACAAGTATTTTGCAATGTTACATTTAACGAGTTTTGACATGGAAAAAATACTGTTAGATTGTAAAAGATATGTGGCTTTATGGTTAAATGCACTAAATATAATTAGTCTAATAGCTTGATTTTGTAGTACTTGTAATGAATGTAGATGTGTCAAGTACTTCCCCAACACACGATGCAGTAGTTAATGTGTGAATGAACAAATGAAAGAAAAAATACGACAACGAAACATTATGCTGAAATATATTTCGTGGTTTTAGTAGAACTCGTGTCCCGTAGGCAACCTTTTGCTTTACTTGGGTGAGGGTGTATAGTATAAGTATAGCGTAGGCATGTACGGTATAGAGGTGGGAAAGGGAGGTGGGGTGAGGAGGGAAATGCCATCAGCTATGCTGTGTCCCCATTCTTCGCACCACTAGGGCATGGTTGCCTGAACTAATTTTTTTTTCTAGTATATTTGTTCATTACTATAGTGTAGCTGAGAGTTGTGTAGCTCTCAAGACTGGCTATTTCTCTCTCCTCTGCTTTTGTTGCATGTTGAAGGCATTGTTTACTGCTGCGCACTCGCAGGAGCTTGCAAGTGTCAAAGGGAACCGTAAAGAGTTCTTCGAGGATGTCTCTTCTGCCAAAAAGAAAACAAAGAGGAAGCCACTATCCGTAAGGGTTGTTTGTGATTGCTTTGTGTTTTCATATTTGTATGCCTCTTTTTCGCTTTCCAGGATTCATAGCAATATCACTTGTAAACAGTAGAAAAAAGTTCAAATCAAATGCACATATAATTTCTTCTGTGGAGTTGTCTTATTGTGCTGTTTGATGGTGCTTAATACCACCCAACTTAAAGAGTTGAGTATCATAACAGTCACGTTTAGCACAAATGTGACATTGCTATGTAGTTGCAGATTGCATAAGAGTAAGACTTAGAAATTCACTTCACATTCAAGGATCTTTAAAACATTGAAATCTCACAAGCTTTATTTATTTATTCACAAAAAGCTTAAAATTTTCCTCAAAATCCTGGGGCACTCGCTTCACAGGTTCTTTTAAAAGCTTTGTCATCATCGTTAAAGACTTATAAAAAGGCCAAATTTTTTTGGCACTAGCTGTTACAAGCGCTGTATCCTATATCCATCAAACGCATACTAACACCCGTGCGGTAAGATCTTAGCAAGTGATAAGCAGTCACTGTAAAAAGATAAGTTATCAATGGGCAGACTGATTCTGCAGCGAAAGAATTTTGTCCAATCTGATTACATGCACCGCATGAATAATTGCGTGTATTTCATAAATTATACAGGCACCACCAGTTTCACTAAAATGCAAGATCTGTGGATTATATCTCAGACCAAAAATTGTCCTAGCCATTAGCAGTTGTACTAATTTTCTTTTTTCTTTCTTTATCTGTGAGCAGGCTTGCCTAATACAGTAGTTCAATCTTAACCAGTATGGCTGCTTTCCTTCTCACCATTGCAACAATGTGACAATATATTGGTCACACATTAATATCATCGTTTAATGTATGTTAGTGACAGCATTTGCCTTGCCTTTTTCACCATTATCTTGTAGGCTATCTTGTGGCTGTCTTCCTACTGAAAGACTCACCCAGCAAGAATAATTTTGAGAACCATAGCATGTCACCTGGCCATTGCCTTGCTGTAATCTCATATGTCTGTCTTCTGTTGCAGTCAAAGACTGCGAACAGGAGGCCACAACTATTCTCTCTCGATGAGCTGGAGACAAGCATCGAGACTGAATTCGACAGTGATGAAGGAAAACGACCCAGACTGGTGCCTGAGCAGTGAACTAAGCCAGGTAGCTCAGTTTTCCACTTTCATGACGCTGGTCAAAGATGGCTGTAAATTGCCTCATGCTCAACAGTGTGCAAGATTCAGGTGCTCGCATCAGTTTCTATGTAGCAGAGCTGTGAGGCCCTTTGATTGTAATCAGAGGGACACTAAAGAGAATATGGAGATCAGGCTAGACTGTTGAATAACATTTGCAGCCATCGGTATCACCTGCCTAAATTGCCATTCGTCATACCATGTACAAGACATCAGATGCCAGTCATCATTATTTCACAGTAACACAATAGCATGTACTCATGAAAAATTCACTGAATTTACACTCTACACGTCAGTCAAATCACGTGACATTTAAGCATGTGTCCTTAGGTCACAGATGCAAGAAATAAAAGCAGGAAATGCAGTAAGCCACACTGTTCTCTTTTCACTGCATGCGTTGCATCATACAGTGAATCTCTTATGAAAGTAAGTGTCATGTCCGCTACTAATTCTTTGAAATGCTATGTTATATTACCTTGCCTTTGAGGCTCTCTTTTCCTTTTTATAAATTTTGCCATGTACTTCAGATTGTACGGCAAATAGATTGCACAGCTTGCTGATTTTTTAATTTCCTTAAACACTAAAGTATGGCTCCTTGCCGGGAATGTGACTTTTAATAGAGCTTGCTTTGTGTCTTGCATTCAGTGAATTTCAACTCCGGCTTACCTGCGCAAAGATCAACCTCTATTTGTGCTTGTGATCCTCCAGTTTCTTTTGCTTTAAATGGGGGTTTCCTAAAGATATGAAGACAATCCAATTGTGTTTGCTGCATGTGGGCAGTCCAGATTTCAGCTTCCTTATTCAAGGTGCCTCTTTCTTTATGCCAGCTTCATTCTTTCCATGAACATTCGCTGCCTCTGCTTAACAGAAATATGATGTAAATACTTTTGGGACTCGCACTTCACTGCATTTTGCTTGTGTGTTTCCACCTGGCATATTTGTGATAGAGCTTGTATGAGATCAGCTACCACTGCTTTCAGTGGAGTCATGCCAAAACGAGGCGGCGCATTACGGATCTGCAGCGGCGTAAACCGTGTTTACTAGTGCGTGTGACATCACGATACACTAGACGTTTTGCTCAATTCTTTTTTTTTCTTTATTAAAAAGCAGGGTTACCGACTATGACCGCGTTTATAGTGACGAAGGGTAGATCCGCAGCGGCTTTGGCAAGCTATTTAGTGTTTGCCCCGCGCGCGTGAACTGCGCGAACGCTTGTCCGTGATAGCGTCGATAGCGGCCACTTCGTTGCACAGCGGCTGCGGCAAACAGCATTTTCGTGCTTGCTGTATGCCTTCCGAATTGTGCTCTCTCCCCATCCATGGTTGCGCAACAGCGATCTACGTAGCTACGTTTCTTCCGCGGCGGCTTCGGCAAGCAGTGGTTTCCTCTTGATAGCTCGCTTAGGCCGCACATGCCTTCACAATTGCGTGGGCGCCGTCCACTATCACGGCACTACCGGCAGTGGTGTAGGCGGGGTTCATTCCGAGAGATAGCTACCACTGCTTTCAGTGGAGTCACAAGCACGTTGGCTGTAGCGTAGCAACGTCGCTAAAAGCGTGGAAAGGGTGTTGCCATTCCGCATAATGAATACCTCGCCATTTTGTCTTGTGTCCGCGTACACCCACCGAGTGGCATTCTCCTGTTGAGTGGCTCGGAAAGTAAAATGGCATTTGCAAAGCAAAGGCCATAGTGTGCCGTGACACAGCATATAGTCAAACGATGAAGTGATGAATATGGATGCAACAATTTATTGCTTATAATAAAGACAATGAAGAATAATATTGCCATCAAATCGTTGTTATGAATATTATACATTTACAAAATATCAGATATAACAATGCTGTTTCTGTGTCAGGTGGACTCTGTGACAACGAGGTTTGACTGTACAGTGCTAGGGGTTAGCGAGGACATGCACGCAGCTAAAATAACAGATACCTCTCCACAATTTTTTCTCCAGAGTAATGTTACTGCTGTAGACATTGCACATTATATTTGGCATGCTAGTGTTGCCACCTCTATAAATGTAAACCGGATGTGGTTTCTGGTCCCAAACCCAAAGTTGCAAGGTTCAATTCTCTTTGGCACTGTTTCGATTGCTTCAAGTGGTTATAAAATTAATCTACAACTCTCATAGCCATTATGTTGATTTGGCTTGTTGAATCACATAGTTTAGACAATAAACCAGCTAATTACTTAATTGATCTTCTCTTCAGGCCAGCCGCAAGCGGAAGTCCCAGGAGGATGAGAAAGCAAAAGGCATGAAGGTACGTTTTTTGCTATTCTGTAACTAATATCACACTTGCACGGCTGCACCAAAGGTCCTTTGAGCATGGAGGCTTTAAACGAACGTTAGTTCAAGGATTTGCCGCAGTGTTGCACATACAGTAAAACCTCGTTATAACGAAACCGGATATAACGAATTATCGGATATAACGAAGTAATCGAGATTCCCCTTGAAATTCTTATAGATGAAATTGATATTGGTTATAACAAACTAATGGTTATAACAAAGTAATTACCGGTCCCCCTTCAACTTCGTTATAATGAGGTTTTACTGTATTCACATTAAAGCTCATGGGGAAACAAACGGCTGCGTGGCTGCAACCTACCTACAATCATCATCGTTATCTGGGCTCATTTGATTGTGCGACACACCACCAGCCTGGATCGCGTGCAGGGGCATCTGAGCCATTAGTTTGCGTCGGGACTGGACAAGAAAAGGTCGTTCTAGTGATGGCTCTTGTGCCTGGCGTCATCTCTCGAAACCTCAGCTGACCAGAGGCTCGGAAGCCATGGCCCTGAGCCCACAAGCTTCCGACAAAATTTGCAGCACACCCTTCGAAATGAGAAAGAATATGTGGGTTCTAATGCTCTTATGAATTACTTGCCCATGTTTCTTTTTCCTTCAAAGACGATTTTTTTTAGTACGTTGAACCATTAAAGCAAAAGGAACACTTGGTGAAGATGTTACTCCGACAAATGCAGAGGTACAACTGGTTGCAGTGCTGCACACAATTATGTGCCACAACATATTTACACTGCATCTTGCTGTGGTTAGGGTGGATTTCGCTGCCATTTGTTTTTCATTTGCAGCATTTCCGAAGATGTCCGTGACACTGAACCTGTGGGGAGGAAATACAAAATAATATTGGCCGTTAGCTACAATTTCATCGCTGCAGCTAAAAGCAGTCCTCACTTCATTGCGGTGGTCAGTTCGGTGCCAATTTTCGACTTAATCTCGGAACAAAAATTGCTTTCAGAACGTCTTGCCAAGCCTCGGAAATCTGCATTCAGTTGTTTAGGGCAGTGAAAAGAATATTTCGACAAGTTGACATTTGAGGGCCAGCAGCGCAATGGCAGATTGAAAGTGTGTCAGCTCGTACAAGCTATGCTAATGTGAAAAAGACATAATAAAAATGTCTCGGCACGCATCATACAACATTTTGATGACCAGCCCCGACAGCCAATCACAGTGTCACACACAGTGCCAATTTTCCGCCTCTACAGTGGCGCTGCCATTGTCAAGCTTTATGCATTTCTGCAATACATATACTGTAACCAGGGTTGTGGCTTTCAGCACAGTTCTTAGTGTCCATGCAAGCTAAAATACTGTGAAGCTTTCTTTTTTAGCAAATAAAACATCAATGTAATGACATTAAGGGAATGCTGTTCTATCTTGATGTCTCAGTGGGTAAACATGGACTCGCTTAGCTTGAAGCTCTTCTCAACTGGACCTCTCTTGTGACACTGTATGGTAGGATAGAAACTTTCTTTAGATATTGTTAGACCTTGGCACTGCAACAAATACAGGTACTATAATAAAGTTATTTAATTAAACAGCTGTAGCAGCGTTTTGCCGTGCTTTGTTTTTAGGAGTTTGTGAATAGGGAACCTTAGGACTAAATTGAATACAAATCGAATAGTTATAAACAGAGTGGAATACTCAGTTTCAGAATAGTAGGGAAAAAATATAGTTAAGAATTTTACAAGATTTTATGCTCCAGTTTTCTTGTAAACATTGACAAAGGAATATTGTGATTAGATTAGTAACAAAAAAAAAAGAAACAGTTATGTAAAGTGAGGTAGGCTTGCTTGCAGCAATGACTAGAGCCTTTGAGATATCATATATGGTGCCTGAACATGCATTAATCCACCGCTTTCTTAGCACGTGACTAGGCTTCGAGATCCCCACGTGATGCTCTCTCCTAGCTTTATTCCTTCCTGCATGCACGGGAGCTTGTTAAAGAGGGTTCCAACATATTGTCAATAACTTGGCGAACAAACTGATGTTGCGTTGATGACGCTTTCACCTCTACGACATCGAAATCTTCAGCAAAACCATCTATATCTGGTGATCAGTACAGGCTTAGTAGTCCCATAAGTGGTTGGGTCACGTGGGTTAGTGGTAGTTCAGGGGTTAGAAAAATATAACCTTAAATAATTCCAACATCTCGTTTTCTTGTCGGTGCTGACTTTCATCCACTATTCGAAAAATATTCAGTATTTTGAACATGTACTATTTGATTCATTATTTAAAATTTTTGAATACGTACTTGTACACCCCTGTTTGTTGTATTGAATAGTCCGTAGCTATATTTAAAAAACTGCAAGAATGATCCGGAAACGTTGGATACGGTGAAAAGAATACTGTTTGCTACCTGATAACTCCATGGTAGGCTATTACACGTGTCATGTAAGGGGCGTTCCGCACAAGTACATATATTATTTGGTAAAATGAGTTCTATTGAAAAGTATATTATTTCATGGATATATATATTCATTAATTTATTACATATCCCCTCCGAGAAGACCAAAATCCTAGATAGGCACTTCTTGCTGTACTTTTGATGGAAATGGGAAATCTGTGCCTGAAATAGATGACAATGCCCTCTTGCCTTATTCACTGCAAAAACACCTCCATTCAGATGTGCAATGTGCTACCTCTACAAATAGCATCAGGCAATGGCAGGAGCTTGCGCATGTGCATCTTGTATTGCTTCTATGCCCTACTATATAAATGACTACTTTCTCTTTACAGGAGGGACAATCCGTAAGGAGCATACCTTTCTTTTCTTTTCTTCTTTTCTTTTTCCTCTGCTCGGTATTCTGCTAGCTTCGGGAAAAGCAGATGGAGCTGCTCAGTTACAATTTTCACTGCTTCAATAAGCATTTGGCATGTTGAGTTCAAAATATGTCGGTGTAGCAGTGTTTTGCCATGCATTGTTTTTAGGGGTGTGTGAATAGTGAACCTTAGAACTGAACTGAATACAAATGAAATAGTTATTAACATAGTAGAATGCTCAAACAGTTTTAGAATAGTAGGGAAAAAATACAGTCGAGAATTTCACGGCATTTTATAGCCCAGTTACTACTCAGTGATGTCTCCTCGAGACATTAAAAACAAAAGCATATAATTTAGTTTGCTTCAAAATAATAGTCTTATATAAAAGCTAAAAAGTAGGGGTGTGCGAATATTGGAAATTTCGAATACAAATCAAATATTTTTCATATTCGAAACGCGTTCTATTCGAAAAATGCATGTTCGAAGTAGCCAGCTGCACTGTCTAAGCTACTATGTTTTATGCCTATTTTAATATGCCAGGCGGGATGAAATTTATTACCCTTTTACACCAAGCTTGTGTTCATTTCATTGAAGGAAAAATTTTGAAATATTCATTAACTAATATTCAAAAAATATTATGAATAATGCCTATTTGGTTCAATATTTGACGTTTTCAACATTCACACCACCAGAAACAGACACGTAGGACCAGCTGCCACAAGAGCTTCCTGCAGCGCACATAAATATGATTGGATGAATGGATTGTTGGGTGAATTGGTACGCGGTAATGAAAGAAGTGCAGAAAACGAGGACACAATTTGTTGCTGTCGCACTTACCTCTCTTGTGTCCTTGTTTTCTTGCACTTGTTTTTTCCATAAATAGACTTGCTGGTGATTATGATGGTTGGTCATCTATACATGCGTAAGCTTTTAACTGAATTGCAGTATACTTGCTGCTGCACATTTGTGTTGTCGCTGGCTATATGCGCTGTTACAAATGCATGCATTTTTGATATTCTGAATTTTGTTGCGGTTAGGCTTCAGCTACTTGTTTGAATACTGTTGTGTAGCGCTCCAGATCAGGGACTGCCTGCAAGTGCCGGGGATCATGTCGCTCGGGACGTTGTGGCTGTTCAAGAAAACAGAGGAGCTGCTCTTCCCTTTGTCTCTGCAAGGGGGAGTGCTCTGTGTTACAGCACTCTGTAAGTTCCGCCACACCCTCCTTGTGGAGGGTGTGTTGATACTCTTTTTACACAGCAATCTGAGATGGTGGTTTGTAACACCACCGTGGCTGTTCACGCACCCAATGCGTTGCCATGGAAATTACAAAGCTGAAATCTTGTAAGAGTACAGTTGAACCCTTTTATAGGAGGCATGCCTCAGTGAGCACTTTCTGTTCCTTACATGAGTGGTCTCTTACAGTGGAACCCCGTTCATACGTTTTTCAGCGGACAGGGGCGAAAAAACGTAACAGCCGGGAAAACGCAAGAGTGAGGAAAGCTCCCAAAATGAATGAGAACAGGGCCGCTTTGATTTCAAACAATTTATTTCAGCAAGGTGAGCCATCTAGGTCGCCGACCGATAATCCGGACAGCCGCGCAGTACCGCTAGTGCCAACATAGGCTTATTGTGATAAATCCGGCTGATATTTCGGACGGTTTCTAGCTCTAAATTAGATAATTCGGACCCCGTTCGCGGCTGTCGAGCGCAGTGAATGGGCCGCCATTATAGCCTTCGGCGCCCCGATGAGAGAAAGTATGGCCTCAGAGATCGCAATCAAAACTGTGATCATTGAGGTTTAGTTCCAGCGTGACCCGCCAATTTTGGAGGCAAGTCGCCCCGTCACTGCGATCACCGCATCCTGTTCCGGCACCCCGCGCGTGGTTTGCGATTGCGAGTACGGCTGGTCGGCTGGTCGCGTCGGGTCCGCGATCGCTCGATAGCGCTTTCACGTTCTTTCTTCAGTGCTTGCTAACCGTATTTACGCGCATAATTTGCGCACCCCTGACATTTAGCCAGCAATAGAAAAAAAAAAAAATCTCGTATATTTTGCGCTCGACGTCCGGCCCGAACCAGGTCGCCGGCGAGCGCACGGAGACTGGACAGCCGCGTGGCCGCGCCCCTCGCTGCGCGGGCGAGTCGCCGACGCCGCAGAATGTTCTGAAACCTATAGAACAAGCGCTATTCGAAGGAGACAGTCATACGCAAAAGGGGCTGCGAGTGCGATGTTCCTTTTTCCGATTCTTTTCTCCGGAAGCCCCCAGAGCCCAAATTACGGTCGCTAGAATAAAAGCACTCGAGTGGGGGCGACGAAAACGGCTGAAGCAGACATCAAACGCACCCGGCACATCTCCGTCGCTCGGAGGCGATAACATCACCCCTATCGGATCGCCTGCCGTCGAAGTGGTATAAGCAGGGTGTCATGTTTTCGTTTTCTGATCAACCCTTCTTTTGATGTGGGCACACTGTAGCTAAACTGACCACTAAAGAAGGCTCCAGGATGTTGCAAATGGTTTATTATATACCATTTGCCTTCGTGTTAGAAGATTTGTTTGGTAGACCTTGCGACTAAAACAGAATTCATGTTTTTTTCCACCACAACCTCGTCGCATTACTTGGTTATCGTTTCACTTGCTTCCTCAACGAATTAACTGCAGTTGTCAGCCAACAGTGCTGCATTTAGAGCCAAGATATCAGCTAAAAGAAAGAATATAGGCCAAAATTGAGTGCTTTATTTTTTCCTTTGCAAGCCATTGTCCTCAGTAGCATGTCTATTACAAAAGAGGTCCAACTAAAGGGGAGATATAGGGCAGCCAACCATGTGACTAGACGTCATCTCTTATACAGTTTAATCTTATTACAACAGACCTTGACAGTGAAAAAGACTTTGATCTGTTGTAAAAGAAGTATGTAGATTACAAATTCTTTTAAAACTGACTTTTATGTGGACACTGAATGAGTCTGTTATAACCAGAGTGAATAACATGTGGCACAAATGGTCAAAGAATGGATTTATTCCTCTTTAACTTTGCTGACAGAAGCTTCTCAGCTTTACCAGTGCTGCCCAATCAACAGTTTGGACACTATGCATGTCCCCGTCATTACCAGGCTGTTGACTTTATCTCATGAGTGCTGTCAAGCAATGTTTGAAGTTGGAAGCTATTGAATTTGGGATGTTCACTGTACATAAGTCTCTTGTAAAGGAGTACTGGCCTGCTAGCTGGCCTTGTAATTTAGTCCTTTATATCCGAATGTATGTTGTATAAGAATCTATTGTAAAGGAAGTTCAATCAATGGAAGAGATGGGAAGATCAGCACAACACTGCAGTTTGGTATGTTGCATCGAAATGTCTATTGTAAGTAGGTCCATTGTAATGGGATTATACTGTATCAGCGTCTTTTATAAAAGGGTTCAACTGTACTTTAATAGTCTAAAGTGTGTCAGCATTTCTCTTCATTCTCTGGGTTGATGGCAGTGTACTTGTTCCCTGCAAAGTGGGGGAAACCACTTCTTGGATAGTTGGAAAACACTTCCCTAGTGCTTGCCGAAGCTAGCACCCTCTTGTAAGGCTTCATTGGCAGCCATGTTGTATAGTACTATTAGGAAGCGACTGCTAGTACAATGGCAACAGCTGAAGTATCTGTTGACGCCACTAAATAAACAGTATTTTTGAAGCATTCGCTCTCTTAACAGAATAGGAAATAACATATTATAGGAGAATGTTCACAACTGTGGCTTGATGTAAAGCATGTAGAGCATTGCTAGAAGGTTGTTATTTTCTTAAAGTAGCATTGACTTGTTATTGTGCTCCTTTACTTTTGTGATGCTTAACACCATGTTCTGAACTTCTTCTTCTTCTCAGTCATTTTTTTTTTCCCCTCCAGGAGTCCGACTCAGTCGTTCAAGAGGACCAAGTGGCAGAGAACTTACCAGAGAAACAGCTCTCCCTCAGAAATAAGCATTGATAAGATTGATTTTGTATATATATTTATATACGTCTATATGAATATGTCTGGATGACTTAAATTTTTACAGCCACTTGGCCTTTTACTTCTTTCACGGACACAGCACATTGTCACTGTGAACATGTTATCTTAATTATGACCACTTTAATGCACAAGGATGAAACAGACCAAAAGTATGTTTTAATTGTCAACTCCTACATCATTTATTATGCTGTTCTATATCTGACAAATTCTTCCTGATGCGTTGTTTTGTGACAATCATTTTGGCAGCCACAGATAGCATGGCAGCAGCATTCATATATAGTATAACTTTGTCTCTATAATGATGTATATTTATGGATTGGAGGTGGTAATGGTAATGGATTGCATAGTTAACTTTTAGCACCTTATGTTTCCTCCATCATACCATTTATTAGGTTGGCTGAACTACAATCATCCTCGATTTCTTGCGACAAGTTTCCATTTTGTTGGCAGTTCATCGGTGCACGTATGTGTTTACATGAACTTTTGCTCATGTGGTAGCTTGCGGAATTGTGAGAACACATTCAGGCCTGCCAAAAACAATCTGCGGACAATTTGTGCTCTTTTATTTCGTGTGTGGTGCCTTTTGTAATGCATTTTAACGATTCATCTGTGGATGTACAAAGTATTAATAAACAGGTTCAGAAATTCCAAAAGAATTTCCGACTGAATGGTGACTGCAGTCTTCACCCTGTCAAGCCAGAGAGTGAACAGATGTGACAGCAGAGCACATTTCATTAAGATTAATTGGTTCAATAAAGCATATTTTTTCCTTTGTTTAGGCTGTTGCTTAACTGGATTCAGAAGCAAAAAAGTAGAGGAATGGTTAACATTTTCTTAAAAGTATTTTGATGCATCTTGTTTAAATTTTAATAACAATTATCATTAAGTTTTTGCTGTATCTGCACAGAAAGGGCATCCTTACTTTCATGGTACTCGGATCCATTCCATTTAGCTGTGGCCAAATGTCTACGAGCAAATACCAACAAGTGAGAACAACTTGAATATCTCAAGGGGGGGGGGGGGGGGCTATGTTTTGTTGATTTGTTTTTTTGCAAGTCCCCTGCAATGGCGCTGCAAGCATTTGCCTTCAGCTCAAATTCTCGCTAATTCAACATTATTTCTTCATCTACACCTTTATTTTTGTGAACGTGTAGCATATGAACTGAATATTTGTCGCTAGTAAAAAGAAAAACATTTCTAACTGAAAATGTCATTAAAGAAATAAAAACTGTATCCTCCACTGAGCCTCGAACCCAGGTCTTTTGAATGGGAAGCAGGCTTTCCAACACTGTGCCACCGTATCTTTTTCTTTATTGCCATTTTACAAGCCAAGACCTACTGAACTCCAGACGTGCACAGATAGCCATACCACACTAATATTTGACATGGCAACACATTTTTTAAGCAATTACTCGATCATTGGTCTCTTTGCATTGCATGGGAACGCGAAGAGTGCCAGCGTGATAGACATAGTGTACGTACCACATAAGTGTACAGTTTTATATATGCTACTGAACCACTGTGCTGCAAACACTTCCACGCGTGGATATAATTTAGTCTCCTGCATAAGCTCACAAAAGTAGTCGCGTATGTGCACATAGTCGCAGCATAAGACTCGTTCCAACGCTGCCCAAGCATTCTTCGGGTAGCAGACGAACGGGTAGAAAAAGTAACACCAACGGCGAACCTTTGAACGAGAGCTAGCGCACACCCACAGGAGCCAAGCTATCTGTGCATGTCTGGAGTTCAGTAGGTCCTGCACAAAACTAACAAATACAATGCATGTCTGTATTATAAGAGCACCAGCTACCACTCTGCCTGTACAGGTGATTTAAAGGGGCCTCACAAGAGCCAATTTCGATACATTGATAATGCGGCCGTTCCGAGCACTCCCTAGTTCTAGGTCACTCTAGCCACGGCATGCCTTTTCCGCCAGCGACGGCGTGACGTTGATCCTACTCCGGTGGCGGCACGTGGAGGCAAAAAGCCGTATTAGGGCCGACGGCCGGTTCCCATTGTACTCCTCTCTTTTTCCGAGGCACTGAAAAAATGGAGGAGGCGCTGTCCTTGGTTTGTCCGCCGCGGTGGTGTAGTGGTTACGGTACTCTGCTGCCGCCCAAAATACGCGGGTTCGATCCCGGCCGCGGCGGTCGCATTTTCGATGGAGGCGAAAATGCCAGAGGCCCGTGTACTGTGCGTTGTCAGTGCACGTTAAAGAACCCCAGGTGGTGAAAATTTCCGGAGCCCTCCACTATGGCCTTTCTCTCCTCTCTATCTCTTTCACTCCCTTTCCCCCACCCCCACGGACGCTTAGCCGTGCTCCCTACATGGGCTGCAGAAATTAGCGTCCTTACCTACCGAACCACAATCATCATCATCCTTGGTTTGGTTTCTTTTGCTGGTTTTTTTTAGGGTATTGCCATGATGTCACCGGAATGAGCGGGGAGGGAGGAGGGTGGAGAACTTGGGGATGTGTAGGGGGGGGTGTTGTATAAATCTTGATAGAAATGCAGCCACGGCTGTGGGGATCGAGCCTGCAACTTTGAGTTCTTTCACGCTTTACCGCACTCTGGACTTCGCATAACCAGTACCTCGCAGTATCGGGACGAGGACAAGAGTGGGTCAGCATTTCCCTTTTTCATGCGTGACACAGAGCAGCATGCACAATGCCTGCACAGGGTCTACCAACAACATGCAGCTGGAGCGCCTGGCCGTGTAAAGTGGCACCTTTTTTACCTTATGTTACAATCACTACTACTGCAACTTGGCTGTGAAAATGCCTCGTTAGGTAGGCGCGCGCGAGTGATCGAGTCACTCTAAAGGGAGCCTGTGCAGTGATTCTAAGTCACTCCATAAGAACATAGGAGGCTACCCTTAAGATATACGTACACCTTAGTTGTTAATGTAAGCTTTTGCTTGTCCTTGAATCTTTACCGTTCTCTTTAGCATATTAATTTTCTGTCCAAGAAATATTCAGGAGACTGGGACCAAATAGGAATAAAAATCGATGAAGATTATTACTTCAACAACTTACGATTTGCAGACAACATAGCGCTGTTTAAGACCTAAATACGATTTGCAGACAACATAGCGCTGTTTAAGACCTAAACCGAGAGAACGCTAAAGGAAGATCAACAGTAACCAACAAAAATGTTGACCACCGTCGCCTCGAAGGCACAATAAAGCCCGATCTCTACGGCTTTATTTGGGTTTTGGTGGCTGCACAGCGGCCACAAGTAATTTGCATGCGTCATAGACGCCATATCGATTAACAGATCGCTAAAACGTTGGCTACAGCGACATTCCCTGTGCTAAATTGTTTTTGGCGATCTGTTAAAGGGCCCATGACACCAAAATTTCAAACCCGATATGTTTGTGTTGTTTGGTTGTCGAACATCTGAAGGCACTTGTGGCCAAGTATTAACGGCGAACGTTGTCGTTAAGATATTTTAATATGTATTTAAAGTGACCAGAAATGCTCATCTGGGTTTGCGGCACCTCGCGACATCGTCACTAGCATGACGTAGTTTGTTGGCCATCTGTGACGTTTCACTTTTGTAAGTTGATATCTTGACGTCACAGAGAGACAAGGGCGCGCCGCGCTATGGCCTCCGAGCGTGGCCTCCAAGATCGGCTCTCGCAGCCGATCGCGGAGGCCACGCCAAAAGCCGTATTTTTCTGCTTCCTCTCCGTGTTGGTCCTTCAAGCGTACATTGTACACACGTTATGATGCAAAGCGAGTGTGGCGAGCTGGTCTGGCGCTCGCGCTCTCCGCAACGTCACCGAATCTTGAGCTCAAGTGATCAGTGCATGCGCTCACTTCCGACAGCCGCCGCGCTAGCCCCGCAGCGCTAGTTTCTTGCAGCTTTTGGCGCGCGTTTCGAAGCTTCATTAAAACTGAACAAAATTAACGACGCTGTGACTAATTAGACTTCACGCTGGAGAATTTGCCACTCCATGCCGTGATTACAAGACACTGTTCTACTCATTAGAACATAAAAGTATCCAACAAAAAAATAGCTGTCATGGGCCCTTTAATCTACTCAAGCCTCCATCTTCCCCTGAGCGCCATATGAAGTCAACCGCGGCCTCAAGCGGCTATTTCGTGACAACCACAGTGACCAGCATGGGCAGGCATACAGGGTTTGTAGCAGCCCCGGCGTAAGCGCGGTGGCGCGGTATCCGTGCTGTCGAAGTTTTAGTGGTTTTAGCGTGTCTCCCGCGCGCGTGCTTTAGAGGTGCGTGGCGGCAGCATGTTTGATACCTGGAAGAGCGACTGCCTCTTAGATGTTTTACGGTAAGG
The DNA here is from genome assembly GCA_013339685.2 of Hyalomma asiaticum. Classification (NCBI taxonomy): domain Eukaryota; kingdom Metazoa; phylum Arthropoda; class Arachnida; order Ixodida; family Ixodidae; genus Hyalomma; species Hyalomma asiaticum. Next base: position 36,373,698 of record CM023484.1, on the reverse strand, counting down.
TAGGAGCGCCCATGTTCTTTGAATGTTTCGTGCAGCGCTGTTTGATTTTATAGGCTGTAAACTGGTACGATCCCAATGAATATGTATATGATGTGCCGAAATCGCGACCACCTTTACAACAAAATAACGCTATATCTGCCTCAAAGCCGATTTCTGCAAATCCGTTTATGCTGTGCATTGTATTTGTTCTAGGTGTGCTTGTCATGCTCACTGTGAAGAACAACTGTGTATGTCCAGTGAGAAACAGTGACAAATCTTGACGTGTCAGCTCATGCGGGAGTGAGCGTGCCTTCGTCGCTGCTCAGAATACAGCCATACAGCGTCTACATTAAGTGGTAAGCTCCTCCGTACTGGAACAACGGCTACGCAATCTAGCCAGTGCCCAGAGTGGGTAGGAAACATTTAGAAATCTCAAGTTTCGCTTATGCTTCAGCGCTTATGCTTCAGCGCAGGCCAGGTGTGTATGCCCATTCTGCATACACATCTGGCCTCGATTCGCCGCCGAAAGCAGCCGAAACATATCGCTGACGGCCTATCGAGCGTCCACATCGCTGCTGAAAACTGGGTTGCCTTTTCGAGACCAAAACATTAACACTGTAGTTTGATTTCACCTCGATCACGCGCAAGCCCCATTTTCGGGCGGTCACCTTTCGGTGACGCCTTTACTTTCGCGTCATCTTAAGCGATTAGTTCTGGACTCGTTCGTTACTATAAACGACATCGTTTCTGGACCGACGTCCCAGCCACGGCACAAGATTGACAGGAAAGCGAACGAGCCGCCGCGCAGTCCATTCATTCGGGACAAATTCTGGCCCGCTGAGGCACCACCCAAGGGTGATTCTCCAGAAAGAGGGAATGTGATGCTATCATATGCAACCCAACGTGGGAGCACGGGTCGACACCATTCGGGCGCCGACGCTGCGCCATACGCAATGTATTTTTGCTCTCTCCCTTCGCACTGTAACACTTCACCTTGAGTCACCTCCCCCGGATTGTGGCTGCACTGCTTCGTTTGTTCACCAGTACCCTTGTTGATCGCGCTGCCATATCCTCAAAGCCCCGTGCAACATGCAGGAGAATATTCAATTAACAATGAAGTTCACTTGCCGGCTCAACCACCGTGTGCTCCATAGTTTCTTTGGCACCACCAGAAACGCGACACACAACATCCAGCTGTTCCCTGTCAATCGCCTCTCGATGATCCAGCTTGCACAGTGACGTTTTTGTCATATACTGACACAGTTCCAATTGTGTACTTGTGCTGGCCATATGGGGTAATTGTACCCATATTGTGATCTTGAAAACAGAGCACCTCTCCGTTTAGTGGACATGATCATGCACCACCTTAACGTGCTGCTTCCTTGAGTCTGGCCGTATGGGTGCTTTGACAAATCCATGCTTCTTCTCAAGGTGTTGTGTGTGGTCTGACCAATCTAGGCGCATGCATTTACGGTCAGGTATTTGAAGACGTGCTTGGCACTCGCTTCTTCCACATGAAAGGCAGGCAGCCATGGTAGCTCAGTTTGCTTGCCGCCTCATTGGCTGCTGCCTTATGGTGTATGGGAGCAGTGGAATCGACCTCCTGCTGTCGTCACTCCAACCGTTCTCTGGTCACACAAGATCGGCTGACAGTGGCATTACAGGAAGTTAGGCAAGCAAGTGTACTAGCTTCCATTTGTGGGGAACCACCTGTTGAATCCCTGCAGAGCTCATTGCATGGTGTGTCATCTTTGTGGTGGTGCCAATGAGACTGTGGAGCATATTGCAAGTAGAAAGACAGGGAGATTAGCCAGTGCCAAAAACCGGCTGGCTGCAAGATAGCCGGCCGGTCTCAGCACTGGCTAACCTCCCCGTCTTCCCTGTTTTGTTTCCTTCTCCTCCTCCTCCTCTGGAGCTGTCCTTCTTACACGTCCTTGTTTTGCCCATAAGTGTCACGACCTCAGCGCAGCATCACGTCAAAAATAATTGTACAACGAGGCAACCTTTAGTGAATTCTAACACAGTTTCAGGGTTCCATGGTCTTGCCCTCCAGCTGGACCACTGTCGTTTCCTTAACTTTGTAGCAAGGCCCCAGCTTTGTGATTTTTGATGCATCAGACGTCCTGCAGTGCTTGCATGTCCCATGGAGTTTCTGCCATTAGTACAGGGTCATCCACAAACACAAGGCCTGGTACCTTACAACATTATATACCCCAGTGGTGCTCTATCTCAGTTTAAGATGAGGGGGTACTTAACAGTCGCTCGCTCCAGGTCAAACACATATGGTACATATAGGGCTGGTGACAGCAGCCAGGCCCGATGAAGCCTTTTGGAAGCCTTGACAGGTTCTATTATGGCCCCAGCAAAGGATGCCTTAAAGGGGTCCTGAACCACCCTCCGGGCTTGGTGAAAAAACCTATTCTACGGCTTGCCTACGCTGTAACGAACATCTCAGCCAAATGCTGTAGTTATCCGCGAAGCGTAGCGTTCACAAGCGGAGCACAAAGCTTCCACTTCTTCAGGAGCCCTCAACTCAAAAAGCGGCTTCTCCTCACGCTCCTTGAATATGCTCTATTTCGTCATAGAGCATTTACAAGGAGCGTCGCTGCTATTGGCCGATGGCAGACACGCCGCCTCGGCTGTGTGCGGGCCCTTCGCCGCGCGCCTTTTTTTAAAACCGTAAGTGCGTGCGTGCCGTGCGTGCCGTGCGCTCGCTTTTCCTTGCGGTGTGAGCACCTATATAGGCAAAATAGTTGCTGGAAATATGTAAAAATATATTTGTTAATGTGCAAGCCTCATAGATGCCATTGGAAGACGTCCGTAAACTACCTCGGCGTGGACTCGAACGGTGCGGTGCAAAAGTCACCATAAATATAGTTTTCCAAGAAGCCAACAAATGCATGTCTGCAGCCTGTAATAAATCACAAATTAATCCCAAACTTTAATTCCTCAGTGATTGTAGATGGGTTTATTCCCTATGGTACTCCAGTGCGCCACCTTCTAGTATTCGTACTCAATAACATGGCTGGAGTCGAACCCAAAATATTTCTTCTATAAGGTAGATTAAAGGACTAGGTCTAATTAGGGTGTACTTGGGTGGATTAGAGCTTATTAAGGCGCATTAGGGTGGATTAAGACAAACTAAGGTGCATTAAGGTGGACTATGGCATATTATAGAGCGGATTACGTTAGACTTACATTAGGGTGAATTAAGGATTACAGCAGATTAGGGTTCACTAAGGTAAATTAGTTTCGAATGAAATCATTACGTCTGTAATGTTTGGCTTAATTTGGCGTAACTTAATAACCTGAGCTTATTGAGACGACTTAGTCTTAACTTAATTAGTCGGGATCTAATTAGTGTTGCACTAATTAGACTCGGTCTAATTAACTCATACCTAATGATACATTGTTTAATACACTGGTCTTCATTAGTCATGATATAATTATGCTTGGGGTAATTAGTCATATCTTAATTATACATTACCTAATTAGTACAGGCCTAGTTACGCTGTTCTTTGACATGTTATCTTAATTAGGTATCCCTTGATGAATACTACCTGAAATAGGCCTGATTTAATCAGTGTTAGCCTAATTAGTCTTGAAATGTTTAGTCTCAACTTAATGAGGCTTGACCTTGCAGTCTTAGCATAATTTACCTTCGATTAATAAGTGCTAGCTTAGGTTTGACTTAACTAGTAATAACCTAGCTACGCGTGATTTAATTACTAGTGTTTAATTAAACACGGTCTATATAGAAGGTTGTTTACACTAGATTTGTTCATATCAGCTAAATTAGGCTTCGCATAATTAGATTTACCTTAATTAGACGTGGTTTATTAGTTTCATGGTGTAAATAATTATAAATAATTAGTATCCGCTTAATTAGGTGTGACTTACTTGTCATAGCTCGATACAGGTTGAATTAGTTCAGTTTGGCTTGGCTTGGCTTAGTTGGATTAGTCCTGTCTGAACTAGGCTTCAATTAATTATTCCTAATTAGGCTCCCTTGAATTAGACTTAGCCTTACCTAACTAGTCCTAGGGAGCTTTGTCTGTACTACAGCGTGGTAGTGTTATGCTAGCATTACATAGCTTAGCGGAGTTTTCGGCAGATTTCCCAGTTTCACCAATAGCTTAAAGGAGTACTGACACGATTTTGCGGCGGCGCAAAATATACATTTTTCGTTTCCGAGCCATGTATTGTTAACGCCCTCCGCACACGGAAGCCAGGAAACACGCACAAAATATTTTAATTTGGTTTTAAAGTTTTCGTCGCCCAGCACAGCAAGCCAGCCCCATTGCAATGGACACTACGATGACGTATGAACACGGGCTCTTAAAAATAGCCGAAATCGCTGTCAGAGTCACTGGACGATCCTGAAATTGCCGTTGTTTGCGTGCCTCAAGTGTAATTGACCAAAGACGACAGAGTTGCAGCGACGCTATGAAGAATTTCTGTCCCTACGTGACTCAGCCGTCGTCCGACTACGTTGATACGTCACTAGGAAACCGCCCTCTCGAAATCGAAACCGAAAGTCAGCTCTTAAGGGAGCCGTATTAAAAATATATTCATTGCGTTGCGGGGCACTATGACACTGTTTTTGGGGTTCTCCACGCCAGTGCTTTCATTTACAGCAACAATACGAGAATGTCAAAAATTCGTGTCAGTACTCCTTTAAACAGCTTCACTGTTAAAACTGAACTAGTGTAATTAATCCATCCATCTTACCACATGTCAACGCACCTTATTCCACATTAACCTGTCGGCAAGGGTCCGAGTTGTGAAGGTCTTCCTTTCGAGTCATAGTAGTCACGTTCGAGCCCGACAGCATGATTATCCCGTCTACAATCACTAATCAACAATTAACTAACTTGGGGTTATGCAGGACAAGGTGGAGCAGCGTTGGTAGTTGCGCTGTTTGTCCTGACGCCGCGTTACGCGCAATATCGACGACAAGCAGCGCACTGACAAAGGAAACGCTCACACCTGCAAGCTAAACGTATGTGATGAACGAAAACAAAGCTTCGGAGGATCAAAAAAAAAAGAATGCGGTGATCGCGAGGGCACGCGACCGAGCCCAGGCACGAAGCGAGCAGGCGCCCACAAGCGCGCTGCGAAGAAACAGCCCCCGGTAGTCGCGCGCTTTTCGTCAGCCACTCTGAAACGTCGCTGAAGTTGGGTGACGTAAAGCGGTGGGCGGGGCACCTCCTTCGACACCGCCCTAAGGAGCTCTGTACCCTCTATTCCGCAGAGTTGAAACAGGACTGGAAAGGGAAGTTTTCCGGTCGCAATATCTTCGCTCCTAACAAACCGTTTTGAAAAATTCTTTCGGCTCTGAATTTCTGAGAGGCATTCAATACACGCCCAGCCGTTTTCAAAACCAAGCCCAAGCGGTTGTTCAGGACCCCTTTAAAGGGACTGTGTACCTTCCTTCATCGTTCTCGCGTTTTTTGTCTCAATAGAGAAAGTGTACATTTCAAAGTGTCCCAGCGTGCAGTGGTTTCTCCAGAAAGTCAGTAGGAATTATTAAAAGAAAATTTTCTTCATCTGCAAAGCCGCTCTTTTTCTACATGTAAGGACCCTGACAACAGTGGTTGCTGGGCGTTATTCCAATTGTAGTGACCTTGAAAGCTACAAACCAAAAGTACATGTGGCTCCTGTGGAATCCAGAAATGTGTGTTTGACATTGACATAATTACCTCAACAAACGTTTTCAGCCTGATTCTTTTCTTTTTCAAAGGACGCCAGGTTGTCCGAGGTGAGAAGGTGCTTGGAAGAGACTCTAGCGTAAATGGGGCAAACTGTACCTGACGGCGTCTTCCTTCAGCCTTTTCTAACATTGTCTCATGAGCACCATATGAAATAAGACGCGTAAAATGTCACAGTGATGACGCCTGCATGCATTTACAGCACAGTATGTGAAAGACATCCTGAAAACCAGGCAGTGTCACACACATGACAAGCGCAGATTCCACGGCATTTCAGGCAAACGAAAATTATAAGGCAGTGCCACCTGCGTCACCCAACTGCTTAAAACATTTCGGTAATGAGTACATGGGGACCTTTGCTAACGTACCTAGCATCGATGTTGTGTGTTCGGGCACAAATTGAATGCAAATGAGTTCTGTGAGCTCATTTGATGGGAGATGACGTTTCTATCGAATCCCATTAGTTTCCCTGTGTGACAGCAAACGAATGGGATTGTGAACGAATAACATATTCATCATGAATGATGTTAAATTTGCCGTGCGACAGGGTTATAAGGAGGCAAATGTAGCAATGAGCAAAGTAGAACAATGGAAACAACAAAAACAGCAAAATCTAGCACAAATGTACAGTAGCTAAACGAAAATATAGTACAGAATGCATGCGTATGACAGCAAACAAAATGAAGCAGATTAAGTAAAAGGTGCCCATAGCCATTCATGAAACATTTTATGATCGATTATAGAGATACTTTGATCATTATGAAATGGCACGAGGTGCTGTGAATGAATTAAAAGCAGTAGTTTTACCAAAAGTGGGCTTGAAGCTGAGTTGATAATATAGTCTTGAGTATATATGAGTGGATGTTTAAAGGGGTAGTGTGTATGGTTTATTAGAATAAACATATTTGGGAAGCAGACATAGTAAAGCAACCTTGTGATGCATGTCTGTAAGGAAATGTCGAGTTTAATCAGCATTTTACTGGAGTTCCGATCATAATTTCGGGTTATATGCTGGGCAGCTCTGTTCTGTACGTGTTCAAGCATGCTTATTAAATATTCTTGGTAAGGTGACCATACAGCGGATACAAATTCTAATTGCAGTCGTACAAACATCACATATGCTAATTTGTGCATGTCAACAGATGACATGCACAGATTAGCATACGTGATGTCAACAGATGCATTGTGATGTCAACAGATGCAATTAGCATATGTCAACAGATGACAGCAGCTTCACTCATGTGCTGCACTGATTAGCATGAAGGCACTGGTTCTGTTCCTGGCCATGGTGGTCACATTTCATTGGGTATGCAAGAACACCCATATATTTAGATGTGGTTATATGCTGAAAAAGCCCATGTGCTTGAAATTATTCATGAGTCTCCACTATGGCAAGCCTGTCGATCATATTGTGGTTTTGACGCATGATTTCATTGTATTTGTTCCTGCAGGTAGCAACTTTGTTTTTTCTACCCCTTATATTTCTTTGTCTGCTACCTGTATTTTCAATGTTATTGCAACATATGTACAATGCAAAGAATTTAAACAGCTAGGACTCTGTGCTGTCCTTGAGTTGCAAACTTTTCACAGTTCTCCATGCATTGCTTTTTTCTCCCTTTCTTCCTGCTGAAGGTGCCGATAACAAGCAGCCCTCAGCCACGATGAGCTCTTTAGAGAATGTGCAGTCACTGCAGCACAAACTCCTCATGCTCAATCTTCTGACGGCATCTCAACTGAGCAAGAGCCTCAGTGCTTTCTCAAGCCAACTGGACCCTCACAATGTTGTGCGGTTCTTCAAATGCATGGAGAGCTCTTGTGACTTTTGCACGGATGAAGAAGACAAATATGAGGACCATTTACGTGCTCATTTGGACTCTCCTCACTGTACCTACTGCAATGAGGTTGCTTCAGATGAACGCCACCTGGTTGAGCACATGTTAGCTGAACATGGGTCTTGCAGATTCCAGTGTGCATTGTGCTTTTACAGGTCAAAAACTGTGACTCACATGCGTGTCCATGGCATAATGGTGCACAACTCAAAGGCTGTGTTCTGGTATGCATGCAGGGAGAAGGCAACACTCGACTCTAAGCTTGTTGGCCATGAAAAAAACCATATTGGTGGCTACATATGCAAAGATTGTGCCTTCAGGAGCCACTGCACAGAAATCTTCTTTGAGCACCTTTCAGTCGTTCATTCAGGGTCTCTTACCTTCTCTTGTCACATCTGTCCTGTACAAATGGACAGCCCAAACTCTCTTATTGACCATTATAGAGAGACTCACAACATATATGCATTTCACTGCCTTTATTGTGACTTTGGGAGCCAATTTGACTGGGATGTCATTGTACACGTGACCACATGTCATCCGGGGAAGCAGTTCAAGATTTTCTCCCGAGGAAAGGAAATGCCACAATCCTTCAAAACGCTAAAGGACTTGGAAAAGTCAAATTTAAAGGACGGTGTTCCTCCAAGTTTCAAAAGCTTTTCCCCACACCACACTCTCAAATATAACCAGCAACAAAGAGCTGAAGACAAAAATTGCAGCCTTGATTCGGATATTAATGTCAAAGCACCATTTAAAGATGGACTAGAAAAGTGCAGCGACATGAGAAAAGGCATGTTTACACCTGGATTTGCTATGTCAGAAACAAAATGCAAATGTGGAGCCATCTTCCATGATGTTGGTATGTTTTTTCTACACCTCACTGAGAAACATTCTCAGAAACAGGACTTCGACTGTCCCAAGTGCACGCTGCTCATAGGTGCCTCTGTGGGTGATTTGTTTGCACACATTGTGGACTCCCACACTGCCTTTTTTCGTTGCTGTTACAGGAGGTGTTTCTTCATTGGTTTTAGTCGGCAAAACATTGATGATCATGTAATGCAAGTGCACCAGCACTTTGATTTGCCCCAAGAGGATGCTATAGGGGCTGATCACAATTTAACTTTCCCCAGCATCGAAAGTGACATGCCATGCCATGATAACCCTAGCAAAGTGACCAATGTGGATGGCTTCCCTGAAATGTCAACTGAAAAGAAAAGCGATTGGCATCTTCTTGAAAGCGGCCTTACTTATACTTGCAACCTCTGCTGCCAGCCTGAAATGGAACCCTTAGACTACTTTCGACATATGTCACTGGGCCATGGCATAAAGTTCTTCTGTGGTCACTGCAGAAAGGGCTACAAACTGTGGAAGCAGATGATGATGCACCATAGCCGCTGCCACTCTGAGTTGCACCTTTCAGTGAAAAGCTTTGAAAGGAAACAAGCTGAGAGATGCGAGTTCAGAATTGCAGTCAGACTGCAATTATGAAAGGCAGGGTGGAGTGGAGAGCAATGTGGTAAAAAGCAAGCGCGATGAACCAAAGGATGCTGGAAGAGCAGAAATAGACACAGTGGCCATGAAGACCGCCAAAGAAGGTTTCGGAGTGACAGTGTCACAGTCTTCAATGAGAACTGACTACAAGCGTCACACGTCTTCTGTGTCAACAGCGTTGCATTATTCCCGAATACACAAAAAGGCTCTTGTGTCATCGTTGAAGGAGTCTAAACAGCCTACTAATAAGTTCAGACATCTGCAGCTCATTCCTTTGGGGAAAAACCATGCCACCCATAGTCAGCAAAAGAAGTGTCAGCCAGACTACTTAAACGCAGCTAGTACACAAAAAGATGAGTTCAGTAAGACAGGACCTGAAAGTTGTGCAAGAGCCTCCGAGTCTCCACCTCCCAGCAGATCAAGTGTTCCACAAGCAAATGTCAGCAAATCACCTCTCACTTCCTCTGCTCACCACAAGAAGGTCTTACCAAAGGAAAATGAAGGAGAGGCTCGGCAACCCAGGAACGATGGCAAACCATCCTTCTTTTGTGGCCATTGCTTCAAAGGTTACAGATTGTTGAAACCCCTTCTGACACACCAAAAAACTGTTCATTGTGAGTTGCCTCTTGCCGTTAGGAAGTTGCACATGGAGAAGCTAGAAGACATCACAAATGATGTCAAGAAGTATGATGGCGTGAGCACTTCGAAAAGTGTCCACCATGATGTGTGTGCTCTGGTTGGGGAAGAGGTTTGTGAAGTGCCTCCTAGCCATGATAGTGACAGTGATGACTTTGAGCATAGTGAAAATGAGAGAAATCAGAAGGTAAAGCACAAGTGGCGGCGCATTAAATTGATATGCAGTGATTCTGAAGATGATGAGGCATCTGTTGCCTCCGAACTTGGTAATCATGAGGAAGGATTTTCTTACTATGGGAAACCAGTGGAACCTATTGATTTGGAAAATGTGTATGTCAGGGTCACTATGGGTGATGCTCTCGTCAAGTACTCCAAGTTCATAGCCCTTGTCAGTGCTTCTCCTATTGTATTGGTCCACAAGGAAATCATAGCGTAAATTTTACTTGTTGCCTGGGCTACGTCCTGTAAAGTAACGTACGTCTTGCGCTGGTTCTTGAATACATTTCATGTATTCAACATTTGAGCATGCCAGATTTATTAATTGGCATTCTAGTTAAAACAAGTTCATTGTAGCCAAGCCCAGCAATATATGTATGTATTGCTTTTCTTCGCACATTGAGCACTTTCTGTTGCACTGTTTACTAATATAGGCTTGTAGCTTTCAACTTGTGCAGTTTTAAAAAAAGTCATTAAATGTCAGTAATTTCCAGTTTGATAAAGTAGTATGTGGATTTGTATGTAGATTCCCTGAAAAGTAACTGGCTGTACCTGTCTGCACCTCTGGATTTCCCCTTTTAAAGCGGTGCCAGTCACCTTAGGATGTGCAAACCTTGTTTATAGTGTAACATCTGCCAGCTTCCGTATGTGAATATTAAAGTGTGCTGCCCTTATTGCTGCTTCAGTTGTCGTGTTTTGAATATGTTGCAGTATATTACATTCGTCGAAAATTCTGCATTTCTAGTGATTGTCCTGCGGAGGCAGTAATCTGTTTCCATAAGTTCCCCTTAAATAGTAAGGTCCCAAGCTTTATTCTGCGAGGATCGGGGCCCCCGCGCCCTGCGCGACGCCTTGTTTTCCTCGGAATATCCTTACATTCCCCCTCTCCCAGCTGGACGGAGCGGCGGCTAGCCGCATACTTTGCTCACGTGGTTCGTAACCAGCCTGTCATTGGCAGCTGATAGGTTCTCGGAGGTTTGCCACAGAACACTTATGCCATCTTCTGGGGTTTGGAGATGGTCAGGGAGAACTCGCTGGGACTCTGAAGGGTGCGCACGTACTTTTGCACCCTCCGGTGGATCGCGCACCATGTCGAGCCTCAACTACCACAGGCGGCGACCTGCGATGAGGTGAGGTGAAAAGACTAGATGCTCCGGTCGTCGGCTATCCTAGCCCCGCGAGGAGAGGGGTCATCGCGATGCGGCCACACATCGCCTCGGCATGATGTCCTCTACTAGGTGAGCAGCCTTCGCTACTCCCGCCTTTTTCTGGCACCCGCGCCTGCCCCTGTGCTGGGGTGGTAGCGGGAACCTGGCGTTTTCGCTCGGGCGCTGCTTTTAGACGGCAGCCGAAATCCACTGGACAGCCCGTGTCTGCTCTTCCAGTTGGTCGCTTCCCGCGACGGCCGCAAGCCATGGCGGGATCGTCGTCACTGTCCTTGCCATCCCTCGGATTCTGTTCACAGTCCCACAAAATGTGGGCCGGCGTGGGTAGCGACCCGGTCTGCAGTTGCCGGTACGTCACCGCCTCGCTTCGGGTCGTCAAGCGCGGGTGAGGCGCCATCGGCGCCCATCTCCTACTGTACGTTTTCCTTCTATTTTCCTTTTCTGGGGGCGCGCTGTCGCAGGTGCGCTAGCCGAGGGTTAGGTGGTTCTGCCCCTGCATGGTCATTGTGTGTTGTGTTACGCGTTGTATTGATTGTTATTGTCCATTATATTTCATTCGACTTTAGATTCGGCCTGTTTGTATAATTAACCCGTTATTAAATTACCATGCTCGGAGAGTAATGCCTAATGTTCTCCTCCGCCGCGTGCGCCGGTTCGTGCTGTCCCGTAGGGAGCCTACATGACTGCTTTTACTGTCCCGTCTCGAGACAGGCCGCGGGCTGACGCGCGCGGCAGCGCAGCGGTGCATGGCTCGAGTTGAGCGAGCGCGCGGACGCGATGGCCGCATCCTATGCTCGTCAAGTGCTCGAACACCACGGCACGAAACGGCCAGGCAGACTGACACAAGAGTTCAAGTACGACGAACCAACTCGCCCAATCTTCAACACTTATGAGAGGTGACCAGAGGGCTGCTCCCGATGTCCCGATGTCCTGCGCATGCCGCGCTAGCCACGGCCACATCGGGGCGCGCGGACGCGACGGCCGCATCCTATGCTCGTCAAGTGCTCGAACACCACGGCACGAAACGGCCAGGCAGACCGACACAAGAGTTCAAGTACGACGAACCAACTCGCCCAATCTTCAACACTTATGAGAGGTGACCAGAGGGCTGCTCCCGATGTCCTGCGCATGCCGCGCTAGCCACGGCCACATCGGGGCGCGCGGACGCGACGGCCGCATCCTATGCTCGTCAAGTGCTCGAACACCACGGCACGAAACGGCCAGGCAGACTGACACAAGAGTTCAAGTACGACGAACCAACTCGCCCAATCTTCAACACTTATGAGAGGTGACCAGAGGGCTGCTCCCGATGTCCTGCGCATGCCGCGCTAGCCACGGCCACATCGGGGCGCGCGGACGCGACGGCCGCATCCTATGCTCGATCGTCAAGTGCTCGAACACCACGGCACGAAACGGCCAGGCAGACCGACACAAGAGTTCAAGTACGACGAACCAACTCGCCCAATCTTCAACACTTATGAGAGGTGACCAGAGGGCTGCTCCCGATGTCCCGCGCATGCCGCGCTAGCCACGGCCACATCGGGGCGCGCGGCGGTGTTCTAGCTCTTGAGTTGCCCACGCTTCCCGCAAGGTGGCAGCAGGAGTAACGTGGGCGTCGCGTCCGCGCGCTCCACGGAGGCGCGCTCGCTCAACTCGAGCCATGCACCGCTGCCGCGCGCGTCAGCCCGCGGCCTGCCTCAAGGCGGGACAGCACGAACCGGCCCACGCGGCGGAGGAGGAGAACATTAGGCGTTACATCACAGCGGAACGATAATAGGTAAAATAGGTAGGCTAGGAGAAAAATTAGTTGTGAAAATATGTGTGGTTCGGGAAAAGAAATGTTTGAAGAGGAAAAAGGAATAAAACTAGAGCTTGGTGGCCCGGCTACCGCCCCGTTATAATGGGGACGCTCCTAATATCCATCGATCCAGCGTAGAGTAGCGGTGGTAGTGATTGTGATAAGGAAAGAGACGCTCATTTCAATCAATCAATCAATCAATCCGGTTTATTTATAACAAAATGGAATACAATGCATAATATTTACACAGTTGGGACCCCAGAACTCTACATGAGTTGTGGAAGGGGTCCCTTTGACAGATGATGCTATTTATACATAGGCGATGATGCTATTTATACAAAGACCTTATACATAGGCGTATACAAAACAAAATAAAACATTTTACAATGCGTAAAAGGAAACGGAAGTATGCAAAAAAAGCTGATCGGTACAGTATACACGAAAGGAAACAGAGTTTCTATAAATTTAGGAATTACATAGGAAGTACTGGCGCAGTGAGTTAGAAAAATGCTGAATGGATGGTGATGAAGTTAGTTCTTCAGGAAATGCGTTCCAAAGACTAGCTGCAGTATTGATAAAAGAAAATGCTCCATCAGCGCTTAAACAGCTCACGTTACTTCTATTGTACGAGAAGTACCGGGACTCTACGCATATCTACACGGACGGATCAGTGCTTCCAGACAGTTCTGCTGTAGCAGTCGTGATACCCGCGAAAGTTAAAACCTTAAAATTTAAGACGACTCATCTGACAACATCGACGGCAGCAGAGCTCGCAGCGATCCTTACTGCCCTTCATTTCATCAGAGATGAAGCGCCACACAAATGGACGCTTTTCTGCGACTCCAAGCTGGCATTGCAGTCCCTATTGTCTCCTCTACGCCGCGGACCACATGAACAGCTGGTGTTCCAGGTTACAGAGATGCTGCAACATACGGGGAAGGCAGGCCACAAAATATCTTTTCAGTGGATCCCAAGTCACTGCGGGATTATAGGCAATGAACGGGCCGATCAAGCCGCCCGTTCTGCACATAATATAGATCAAAAAGTACCCATACCATTGTCAAGGATGGACGCGGCACGGAGGCTCCATCTGCTTGCTCGCAAGTGTACTGTATCGCAATGGGGTGGCACACATTTCACGCATTCCCGACTTCACTCTCTCGATCCGACGTTAAGCCTTCGAGTCCCACCCAAGACTTGCCGAAGAGAAGCCACGCTCTTATACCGACTATGGTTGGGCGTCGTTTTCACAAAAGCATATGCGTTCCGCATAGGGATGGCCGACACCGCAGCTTGTGACCACTGCGGTCACGAAGAGACAATTGAGCACATCTTGTGTGACTGCCCACGATACAGCGTAGAGAGGCAACCTCTTCGCCTTGCACTCAACAAACTGGACGACCAACCACTGTCGGAAGAAGACATCCTACGCCATCGACTAGACGTCACGTCGCAGAAGAAGGCCATGCAAGCGCTACTGCGCTTCTTGACATCTACCGGCCTTCGTGAACGTCTATAAGTGGAATGTTCTTTGTGTGTGTGTGTATGTGTGTGCGCGTGTTTTATTTGTTGTGCTTGTCTGGAATCTTGTACCCTCTCTCGCTGCCATCTTTTTTACCCCCTCCCCTTCTCCCCAGTGCAGGGTAGCAAACCGGAGTCAAATATCTTGTTAACCTCCCTGCCTTTCTCCTCTTTTCTCTCTCTCTCTCTGCTCCATAATTTGTGCGAGCACGTGAAACTGCTAACAACGATAGTAAAGAGGAACGTGTCGGATAGTGCGTAGTCTGTCGATGAAATTGAAGTGACGGACAGTGTATAATATTCCTTAGAAATTTGTATGTAAGAAGTGCAATGCGGAAACGAATGTGACAATGTAGTGTTAGAATATGCAATAGGGGATAAGCAAATGATATGGACTCAGTACGTTGAGTAAAACAGATTATTCTCAGAACTGTATTTTGTGCTACCTGAATTGGCTGTAATGTTGTGGGATACGCAAGTCCGTAAACTGAAATACAATATGACACATATGATTCAACAAAACTACGGTAAAGGATGAGAATGGTGCGTAGTGGAAACAGATACCTTAGCTTATAAAATATTGGTATGTTTTTATAAATCTTCCTAGTCACATCGTGCACATGATTGTGCCACGTCAGATGTTCATCTATCACTAATCCTAAGAATTTTGTTTGAATAACTTTTTCTAGAGCAACTCCGTTAAAAAGCAACTTTCCATCC
This sequence comes from Hyalomma asiaticum, assembly GCA_013339685.2. Lineage (NCBI taxonomy): Eukaryota > Metazoa > Arthropoda > Arachnida > Ixodida > Ixodidae > Hyalomma > Hyalomma asiaticum. The sequence goes on along the minus strand of CM023484.1, from coordinate 36,358,634 downwards.
TTACTGAGTGGCACATTTTTGGCAGAAAAAATTATAAAGTTGCTTTTAGCAAGATTTGGAATTAGTTCATTTATGTGTAACCAGTAAGAGAGCCTGTTCAGAGTGTGATTAGCTTTTTGGTACAAGTCTTTCTCAGTCTTAGCCGCTATGAACACATTTGTGTCATCCGCATATAGGACACATTCTTCCAGTATGTACGATGGGAGATCATTTATGAATATAATGAACAAGAAAGGTCCTAATATTGACCCCTGCGGGACGCCTGTGCTAATGGGTTTTTTATCAGAATTTCGTCCATTGATGCACACATACTGTTCTCTATTCGTCAGATAGCTTTCTATTAACTTGTTAGGAGTGCCACGAATACCGTAGAGCTCTAGTTTTGACAGCAGTTTCTTGTGATTAATAACGTCGAATGCTTTTGTTAAGTCAACAAATATACCCATGGTAAGGAGCTTATTTTCAATATTTTGCCTAATTTTTTCCGTTAAAGTCAGTAAGGCTAGTTCAGTACTTTTCGCTTTCAGGTAGCCATATTGTGCACTTGATAAAAGCTTGTTGTTTTCAAAATAAAATCTGATCCGCTTAAGAAGTATTTTCTCTATTACCTTAGATAAAGGTGACAGCAAAGTAATGGGACGGTAATTTTCGACGAGTAGTTTGTCGTTCTTTTTAAATACCGGTATTACTTTGCCGATTTTCAAAGCTGTCGGGAAGACACCAGAGGAAAACGCTGTGTTTGTTATATCGGCTAAGGGTTCCGCAATGAAATTCACTGATTGTTTCAACAGGGGTACAGGTAAGTTATCATGTCCTACAGAATTTGTGTTGTTTAACGACAGCACAGCACTACGGACCTCAGTAGGATCAGTAGGTGCCAAATAAAACGAGCTATTGTGATGCTTTATTATGGGTAAATCATCAGGCCTTTGAAAGTTCGCAGGCTCTTGCTTTGAGGTAAGCTCTGCAAGAACCTCAGCGAAGTAACAGTTAAATTTTTCTGCCAGCGCATATGGTTCCGTTATGACAGTATTACCATCAGTAATAGCTATCGATTTACTTTGATGTGTCCCATTGTTCACTGCAGAGTTCAGAACTTTCCATGTTTTAGCAGTATTATTAGCGGTACTAATTATTTGGCAATGATAATAATCAGCTTTTGAAATATGCAATAACTTTTCTAGACGTTTTTTATACATCTTGTATCTCTTCTCCAAGTCTACTCTGTAAGGAAAGAGCTTAAGTTTTTTATGTAGATTATTCTTATGGTTTATCGACCTAAGTAGTCCTTGTGTAATCCATGGCTTTCTTTTTAATCGTTTTCTACTGCCGGATACCGTAGTGCAAGAGCTGCTCATGTGATCATGAAATACCTTTACAAAAGCATCAAGTTTTTCGTCAGTAGTAGTTACACTATAAACACTGTCCCATGTTTCTAAACTTAATTTTGATGTTATGGCTTTGTAGTCGTACACTTTGCGGACACATTTTTCATTTTCAACAGAGGATGACGAATTAGATGCAGTAAAGATAGGTGTGTGGTCTGTTATATCGGCAGATATTGTACCACTTGTAAAGGCAGAGCATGGATAATTAGTTATTATATGGTCCAATGTCGTGTGCTTGTCACCATTGGAAAGCGATCCGTGCTACGCAAAGCATCTTGACGTTCACTGACGTTGTTGTTCTTCTTGCTACAGCTATCTCTGCCCATTTCCTGACGACAAATCTTGGCTGAATTGATACCCCCTTCCCTCCGACGCATGCCTGCTGTTTGACTGACATGGACTGACCTGGCATGAATGACCGAGCGGCTGCGTGATCACCTGGTTGACGTATTGGTAGCCCAAATTGGGAGCACGGCGCAGCGTGTTTGGGAGGGGATAATGGGAAATAAAGGAGGACAGGAAGGTTATAAAAGAGTTGCTCTATTGGAACAGACACAGGCGGAGAACGGTGTGAAAAGATTTGTGTGCAATTTTTTCAGGTTGTAAAATAAACCGTTGGTTGATTGATAGATCGATCGGCCGTCGTGGCGGCTGTAGCTGTTTCGACTGTTATGGTCATCAAGCGCAATATTGTTAATCAATAAAGTAAATGATTTAAAATTATTTACTGGCTTACGGACACTTAATAAGGCATCATGTGCCGTCATTTAAGTAGTAGCGAGGGGTTATTGAAATAGAGAATTCAGATATCATGCATACAGGTCACCTTACACATGCTACGAACCTACTGCATCGTCAGAGTATATAAGGTATCATGTATAAGGTCCCTGAAACAGTTTTAAGTTCAAACGACCTTATTGGCACGCCTTGGCGACGACCGTCACCCGTCGCGTGACCACGTTGCAAAACAAAAGGTATGAAACAAAAATGAAACAGCTCAGAACCAAGCTAAAACAACATAAAACTGTCCGATATAATTTTGCAGCAAGAACCCATAAACGTCCGATACCCGCGGCGCGTAAGAGAGGGGGCCACCACCCAGCCGAGTGTAGAGTTACCATTATCAGGGACCGTAGAGTTACTGAACCCGTTTCCAACGCTTCTAGATACTTCCCGTTCCAGTGACTTTAGCCGAGCGCAGGTGGTGGTGCCCTCTCTTACGCGTATATTACTGTACTTTTGTGTAATTGGGGCTATCGTTCAACATTAATACAGGTATCTTTATAATTGTCCTTTGACATGAAACATAAAACATAACATATTTTGTACAAGAAAGCTATAACTGTTCCAGAAAGCGCGATCCAGCGCTAGACAGCCGCCTTTTGCCATGCACTTTTTTTAAAATGTAAGTGGCTGTGAGATGTTACTGGCTTCGAAGCCTTGTGGTCGAGGTCAAGAAGACGTAAACGAAACAGTGAAGTGGAGTGGTACAGAATAAGGCACCATAACTGCGTAGAAACTGGAGTAGAACATCCTTTACTTCGATCCGCTCGATAATCACATTTACAATTTGTGCAAGCAAATTGCTGAAGTATACATAAACGTAAGAATATCGACCACATGATGAAGGAACGAAACCGAGAAATGATCAAGAATAAAGTGAAGTGAGACGTTCGCCATACCACGGAGGGAAAAAGAAAAGCTAGGAGGCGGCGATGCGTGATTTATATATATATATATATATATATGCTGTCCGGATATATATATATCCGGACAGCAGTTGACGTCCCGAGTACGTCCTCAAAAAGTACGAACGTCCTCGTGTCCGCTGCGAGGGATCCTGAAAACGTTCTTAGTGCGTTCGTCACAGGATCATCCCAAAGTTGTCCTCATAAGGACGTGTTGCGGACAACAGCTGGTGCACTGTATGATCATAAGAACTGCATCAGGTATGTAAATGCGGCATTTAATTGACTGCTGTTCTCCTGATAACTATAACAATCGGCAAAAAGTTAGTTGTGACACATGGTCTATCTTCATCTTCTTTTCCTCAGAAAGACTACATCGCATATTAGTTGCCGACAGCACTGTGGTACACAAATATAATTTAACAGTCCGGCGCAGCTCGATTGCTTGGCAAAAAAAGAGAGAGAGAGATGGGATGTCAAAATCACGACCTCCTCTATAGGTCGTGGTCAAAATATGTAACGACCATCGTGCACAGTTTTCTCGTCTCTGGCAACCCTGTGACCAAGACTGTGAAGCTGCTCAAGCACTGAAGTCAAGGCAAGCCAAGCCCGAGCCTACGCTTGCTCGAAAACATGGCGCCAAACAAAGCGAGCGCATTAGTAGGACTGACTGCTGGGCTAGTTGGTTATGTATCGCGGAATGATCAACTTAGCGCGAAAACACACGGACACGAGAAGAAACGAAACAGCGCCCGTCCTGTCTGTTTCGTTTCTTCTCGTGTCCGTGTGTTTTCGCGCTAAGTTGATCATTCCGCAAAGCGAGCGCAAGCCAGTGATGCCAAACCTAGGGATTTATCCCTAGATCTAGGGTTACCCATGTGCCAGAGATTTAGCGATCTAATCTAGGGATTTTTGTGAGGCGGCCTAACGAGAACCATTTTTCAACAAGTAAAACCAAAATACCAAACATATTTGCAGTTTTTTTTTTATTTTTCACTTAACGAGACAAGGGTAGTAGCAGCGACAACGCGAGAATCCTCTGGCGCCTACTGGAACCAAAAACGAAACTTTCTCTTCGTGACATCAGCAGGTGCGCGCGTTTATAGAGAGTTTTAGTGCAGCTTAAGTTGCGCCCCGCTAAACGCTAAAATTTAGCGGGGTCAGACTGCGCATGCGTCCGCACGCTATTCCAGCTTTGCGTTTAGCGATCGCTCGCTATTTTCCGAATTTAGCGGAGACGCAAAACGCTCGCTAAGTTTGTTTAGCGCGAAGAACATGGCGGCTCCCTACAACCAGCCTACAACTGACGGCTGCCCGTTTCGCATCTATCGTGTCGTGTTCTGCGTTGTGGGACTAGCTGATTCACAATAAATCGTGTTGCTGGTTTTCGCTTCGACAAGACAACGATCCTTTCGCTGTAGATTCTAGTTTGACCGCATTACACATGCACAACGAAAGCGAAACTCTGCCTCGTCAGACTACAGCAACACTTGTGCAATTATTATTGCACGATGCTCTTTTTAATAATTCTTTTTGCGCTTGCGTTTCTTTTTAAGTTACTAACAACGGCCGACGGTTTTGACGTTTTCACTATTCGCATTTAGATGGCGCAGCGAAGGTTTGCGTGCCTTGCGTTTTGCGGCGTGTCGTCGTCTATATATATAAAAGAGCTATGGAACGCTATCGAATAGCGCTCCGCAAAAATTTAGCGTGCGTGACTCGCAAATGCTAACGCAAAAATTTTCCGCAATACTAAATCTACCTTATATCTTGAGCGCCATGAGGCATGATTTCTCTGTGGAACGGAGAGCTTTTTGCGTTGAATGCACGGAGCACCTAATTCGCGCTCGCCGGGTTCCTACATTGTGCTGTGAAGAGCTGTAAACTGAAGTTAACTTATTCATAGATATTTGGACTTATTAACTGCGCCCGTCTTCGCGCAAACGTTCGCTCAAACGGCGCCTTGTTGCTCCATGTCAGATGGCACGTTCTGGATCAAGAGAATTTGAACACGGTGAACCAAGTAGAAAGCCTTTCACTGAGTGAAAGTATGTGACCAAAATACTTGGCCGAATGGGATACAAGTACAGAGGATAGCTATCAGCCTGTAATATACAGGGCCCGGTATGGGAAGCTGATCCAAGGTTGAGAGTGGCCACCTAGCAGTAAGATTAATGCAGCAAATCAGAACTTAACTGCCATTTTGCTAGGAAGCCTACATGACTGCGGTCATGTAGGCTCCCTACACTTTGCAAGAGAGCAGAGACCTCTGTTGGCTCTCCGGAGGTGGTGCTGTCGTAGACTCTCCGGAGGTGCATTATCACAGACTCTACAAGAACAGGAAATTTAGGAAAACAGCGGCAGTTGCTGTTCATAAGCCAATTTCTACCTTCAACATGATTGACAACAAAACGGGCTGAAGGGAGAATTAAGTTTAGATGTCTTTAAATGTCAATTAGCCAAATTAACATACAGATTACAATCTAGGGATTTTTCTTGCAATTAAGGGATTTCCAGAGGCTCAACCTAGGGATAAAGTGGTGAGTTAGGTTGGCATCACTGGCGCAAGCACATGTGAAGACGAAGCCACGAAGCGCTGCCAGGCAGAAATTTTGGTGAGTGCTAGTCAACTTCTTGAAAACATTTGTGTCACATTGTGTTTTCCTGATGGCGGAAGGCGGCGAACGGATGTCTCGCCGGCATCGAAAACGCTGCGTCGGTGCATATGTGAAGCGTGTCAGCGCGTACAATGTCATCGTACAGCCGCGTCCGACGAAATACTCACAAATGTCTGATCCCTCAAGGCACTCACTTGGGCTAGTTGGTTTTGCATTACCTTTGGTGGAAATGCGCTTTGGACGCGGACAGAGAAGAAGACGAAACACACACGGCGCAATGTCCTGTCTCTGTCCGCGTCCAAAGCGCATTTCCACCAAAGTCTGATCCCTGTCAGGCGCGGATTATAGAGTGACGGTTGGAGATTTGGGCCCTGAAAAACAAGGACCAACGATGAACACACAGCGCTGTGTCTTCGTTCGTCGTTGCTTTAGCGCAGTTCTACTTTTAATACGATAGTAGTGGTCGCCTGTTGCATCAAGGGGAAACAACTATGAAAAAATAGGGTAATTTCTGTGGTCTACTTGTGTTCAGGTGACTGATAGACCTGCCCGAGTTTTCCCTTGGTTACCTGGGATCGCCTGCCTATATTTTGTCTGAACACTTGCAGTGCCTTACGAGTTGCACTTCGTGTTTTTGTTTCATTGCATATTATGTAATCATCAGTTTCTTTCCAAGTTTCATGTTTTCAAGTTTAGTTTCGTGTGTTAGTACAAGCAGAACACAGGGATTGCATTTTTTTTTTAAAGCGCACTAGTAAAATGACGTTATGTGGCCATATGTATAAATTAGGTAATTTTGAAGTTATGTGAAGCTGTAAAATTTCAACAGCAGGCCTTAGTGATTATGCAAACAATATTACTACGAGTTGAACATTAAGGCAGCCAGCTTGCTGCTGTGATGCAGCAGATGTGTAATAGCATCACCAATTGCAGGCCTTTTACAAGTTGGCACCACAAAAGAAGGTGTAGTTCTGAAACCATTTGAGGGCATTACAGAATATTAAAATTTTGAGGCCATGATTCCTGCAAGTTAAACCATGAACACGCCTTGTTTGATTTTTTCCCCTTTACTTTTACAAGTCTGATTTATAAAATGGACTTGACGCAAACCACATTTGGCAGATGTACCAACTGTGGAGTCTTGTTGACAGAAGGATAGACCTGCAGCAACATGGCACATCCTGGATGTTCTCCTGAATTAGTGCAATTGGCTTGCTTATCAACAAGGGCAAGAAACGTTCTGCTGCACTGAAAGTTGCTGACACAAGTAAGGCACTTTTTACAGCGTAAGCTGTTATGAGATCACAACAAGGGTCGTTTTTGCGCCCCTAGTTGTCCGCCGCCGCCGTTGTCCGTAACCGCCATCGCACAAATTTTAGAAAAAATAACCAGGACCGAGGAGTATTCCAACTCGTCCTCTGCGTGGATTCGAACCAACACTCTCTGTGTGGCAGTCGAGCATTCTGCCACTGAGCTACGCCTGTGCTTGAAAAATCATTGCTAAAAGACCTAAAGAGGTATAATGTCTGCCGAGGAATCGCATAACAAATGTAATGTTACGTGGCAGAATAATAATGCACCACTATACGTTGCGGAAAGTGGATTGCATAACGAGTTCGAGGAATAATTTCAAAGGACACAGGGGTGAATGCTTCGTAGCTCTGCACCCATTACAGAGGCATCATCTACATCATCATTATGAAACAATCTTCTTCAACTTTACCGTCATCATTATTACGAACCCCCGCCCTTTATCGTGTCGTATCGTGCCATGCGGCAGGCGACGTGCGCAGCCCAGACAGCAACTTGGCTATATACCTGATGGCGCCTCCTCTTAAGGTGCGGACTGCTGCTGAAGAAGCGAATCACAGAGCTACGCACAGCTGCAGCAAGGCAACATCAGGAACAACAAACAGCTGTGCAGAGAGAAACCCGCACCTCCACCACTTGTGAAGCAGGGGTAACAACACCGTTTTATTAAGCCTTGAGGCTACGAAGAATGGCTGACCCCAAGGCGCAGATTGGACGGAAGATGGCAACCCGCCACAGACAAAGATGAAGAGACTGAGATGATGATGAGTATATGCAGATGAAGTAGAAGTACCTAATGATTGCCCACACTACAGCTCGCCATCGACGCCGGGCCGAGTGCTCCGTTTGTTCTGGGGAAAACGACGCCAAGAGACTGTCTAAGATGTGCAGATATACAGATTTGCACATTATAATGCCGCAGTAATTATGGCGTAGTGGGTACCTCCCTACTTGGCGAAATGATAAGAGTTATGGCGCTGCAGATACCTACCACCTCTAGTTGCACTAGTTTCACCAAGCGTTTAAAATGGCCTCTAAGAACATTGGTCCTCCAGCTTGTGCTGTCACTGTCCTGCGGCTCCGCGCAGGCCTGGCTCTTTTTGATTACATGAACAGATCAGAGGCCGGAATAGCCTGAAGGAATTATTCTGCTCATGACTTCTGAATGGGAAGCCATTATACTGGTTTAAGAACTTAATAATTTGGTCATTCTAGCCAAAAGGAGCTTTTTGTTCATGGCTGAAATTTCAAGCTCTTAAGACCTGCCAAGTTTTAGAGCATCAGAACTTGTGGAGCCATGTGCCCGAGGAAGTAATTTAAATAGCTAATGGCAATTGTGGCACGGTTATCTATATTAAGTATGCTTTCTGTGTTGTCAAATTCTCTTTCAGAGGCTGCAGTGTCGAATTTTTCTGGCCCAGAGAACAGCAATGTGGAGGCTATTGTGAAAATTGTGGCTGCACCACTCTGGATAAAAACAAGAACTGTGGGCCAACGCTTAATGCTTTCATATCTCAAAGTGCAAGTACGTTTCATATTTAGACTATGGCAGAATATTGCTGAGGACTGTTACTTGTATCTTTGCTTATATTTTGTAATTTAATTTGTATAATTGTAATTTGCATTTTTTAATTTTGGAAGCTTGCCCTTGAGCACAGTAAAAAAGGTGTAAAAATGAACAGATTAGATCTGTATGAAAAAGTATAAAGGGAATCATGGAATTATCAGAGTCAGTGCCTGTTGGACCACTCAAAACCAGCCTGAGGCCTGTTGCGTGAAGGTGGCTAATACCCCTGTCACACTGGACGTTTTAATGTCATTCGAACGCAATGACATTCGCATCGAATGACATTATTCCGCTGCTACACGGCGACATTTAACATCATTCGAATCGAATGACTTCTGAAATCGAATGAGTTCGAGCAACTCATTCGCATTCGCAGTGGGACCGAATGTGTACTCTCTACCCCAGAGACAACGTAAACGTACGCGGCACTGAGCATTCCTAATTTGTGAAACGTCATGTGAAAATGGTATTACTTTAGCGCGTTTGCCGATATTCATCATTTTAAAAAGAAAACAGCCAGGCAAGCCGTAACAAAATGTGTTTACTCTCGACATCAGCGGCGTCTGACAGGCTTCGGTATTTTGCCACAGGATGCAATCGCGAATGCCGTTTGCTTGAGCGCAGCGCTTATTACACTGCGTCTTAATTTAGCGTCTGTGTTTGTCATTAACGCACTTTGCTTGCAAAAACAGTAAGTGAATGGTTCGGCTGCTGCAAGTCAGCGCCCCCTTTGAGCGCTGCCGTATCAGCTGCAAATTATTCTGTTGGTGTAATTCAGCGAAGCAAAGCCCTGCGTTTATTTTAAATAAAATAGGACGACTTTTCAGCCACTCTGCACTTACGCTCTGCAGCTTTTAGGTCCAGTTCCTTTGGAACGATCGTCACTGATATCGTAAACGAATGACATTACTTCTTCGTGTGTAGCACAACCGCGGGTCGAATGACGTTAAAACATCTAGTGTGACAGGGGTATAACACAACCTACGGTCTAATCCTTGCAAGACATTTTATACCCTGTGTGGCATCCAGCATACTCATGTGAGCTGAAAGTATGGCCCTCTCAAAAAACAAAACTCTGAGGAGTGGCATACACGGCGACTGATAGTAATTGTACATGCCACTTTCTTTTTACTGCTTCATATGAACTTTCAGCATTTCATACCAACTGATCCAGATTTCAACCTTATTGCCCTGCGAGCTTGCTGCACAAACCTGTATGAGGTTATTCCTTTAAATGACAGTGTTTGTATTGCATCCAACATGTGGACTTGCAAGACTTTGATGCGTGATGCACGGCAAACATGCAATCAAGTGAAAAGATGGTACTGGGCCCTTGCCAGGCATAAGATCAATGAAGCTTGCCACAGAGTTAGCCTAACACAGCAGGCGACACAACTATTAGTTTAGGTTGAAGTGAGATCTGTGTTTCCTATGTTTGTCCTGATTTTGCAAGCATATGTGTGCACAAAAGTGAGCAAATTAAAAAAGACGGGGTCATCACTCAAATATATTTGTCTGGTCTTGTAAATTTTGCACTGAAAATGTCAAGTGGCTTGAATAGGTGGACTTATGCTCATTGGCACAACTTTATATTCTCGCTGTATTGAATGGGACAGAGTGCACCTCGGAAGTGCCATTTTGTACTTGCAACACATTTAAGTCTTAAAAAACAACTGTCATGAATTACTCATGATCACAATCTTGCTTTCTTTCAGGCTCACTGGAAATACCTGCAGTCGGATTTTTTTTGAAGATCACATACCGCAGTCCTTCCCTGAGAACCTCACCAAACTTCCAAAAAAGTGAACATCATTTGAAGAATTATTGTTGGGGCTTGTCAAGGAGCGCCAACTTTGGCATCAAAATAAACTGTTATCTAGAAACTGGTTGTATTTGTGATTTAGCAGATGCCATGACTCTGCTGTATATGGATCGACTTGTTGATATTAATACGAAACATCAAGCAGTCATGCACATCCCTGTTTGGTACTCAAGATGTCCCAGAAATACCACAGATGACCATCTATGTTCCAGAAATATCCCCAACAGATCCTGAAAATGTTCTCAAAGTATCCTAGTGGACCATTTGAGGATGTTCCGGGCACATCCTCGGGCCGGACACGAGGATCTTTCTAGAGCCCCTTTAGGACCAGTTGAGGACGTACCCAGTACGTCCAAATGTTCTCAACGAGACGTACTGAGGATGTACTCGGGATGCCTCTTCGTTGTATGGTATATATATTTAAACCTCTTCTGTCTCCTGTAGCGGTGCCCTTCGGGTAGAATTAGGCCTTAATTTTCGTAGTTGCCGGACCGCTCGAGGCTTGTTTGGAAGAGCTAACAACCTCATGGCGCTTGACCGTGAGTCTACGTCGAAAGGCTATCCGCGCTACTTTGAAAAGGGAAAAGGCAAAGCAGGACATCCACCACGTGAATGAACAGATGCGCACGCTGCCAGATTAGAAGGTTGATAAAGCGCTTGAAATACTTCCAAAAAAGCAGCAATTTCTGTTCAAAACTACCTTGATGGCAGCGAAACCAAGTCTGTCATGGGCAATGGATCTTTATTAGGCATACAGTAAAATGAACAGGCCACACAGACACCAGAGTAACAAACTAGATCAGTTAATTTTGTGCTGGGCAGCTCCACGGCCCTTGTGCAGTGAAACCAAATAGCACGTCAGTCCGGTGGTTTACCGCTCGCTTTGTCGTAGCAGTGTGGTCGTAGTGCACTTATTCGCCATCCCCGAGACCGATATTTCTACATTACAACTTAAACGCAAATTCTCATGCTGCAAAGCGTTCAGCGGCCCACTACCCCTAATTCTAGTACACTATAACAATAACACAGTTACTGACCCCCGCAGTTGTGAGCATATACAGTAAATGTACCTCTACGCTCAGTGCCTTTACTGTCCCCAACGCGTCCCACCAGATTCTTCTTTTTTTCTTCCTTCCATTACGAACACTTGTTTTTTGAATGATGAACTTTCAAAACTAACGCCATATTTACATCTGGCGACAGGCAGGGCGTCGCCGTAGTGGCCATATATATCAAGAGATCCTAGCCCTCCTGGCCGCTGACCTCCATCCTGGCAGTTTGTGTTTTGAAGGGGGGGGGGGGGGGGCTGGAGTAAGCGTTCAAGATGTAAACATGCCTTTATGTGTCGTCTCAGAGGCTGTGTTTTACATCTGAGGTGACCAGAATAATATTGATTAGTATCGCCCATCGATGCTATCGCCAAGGTAAGTGAAGGCAAGCAAACATCTCGTTAGGCGGAAACCTCAGCGTAGCAGAAGGGCGGAGCTCTGGCTTAGACTCTTGGAGCGAAGCCTCCGTGGTTTCGCGCGTCGGCAGGTCTGTCGCGCTTCCAATCTTGGAGGCCGTGCTAGGAGTCAAACTATGTGTAGTTTGTCTTGTAGCCGCAAGAGGACAGGGGCTATTATGCCATTTCAGTGGTTGCCTGAACTCGTTTGTCCATACATTGCCACTGTTTGTTTTGTGTTTCCTTGATTTTGCTCCCGCGTTATCTGGACGCCGCTTCCCAGGTGTCGAATTTAGGCGCGAACAATGACGTCTCTAAATAAGCTCGCGCTTGCTTTGCATAAGTCGTGCGCGTGGTAGTGTGTATGTGTGTGAGTTCGTTCTTTTCCCCCTACGTGACGTACTACACGAAGCAGAGGATCCCGAGAAGAGACTGATTTCTTTCACGCCCTTCATCGCTCAGCTGCTTGCTCTCCCTGACATTTGCGCATTGGGACTACGAAGCAAGACTGGTACTGTTCATATGCTTTCGAAGCTTCTGGAAACCAAATTGTTCAAAGCTGCGGGTGCTGTAGAACGTTTTCGCGCGGATGCTACGTACTAATTGTGTCATTGAGGGAAATGGAACAATGACCTGACGGGTAGATCTTTAGTGTGCTTCACAGGGCGCGAGCGGACGCATTGAAACGTAGTGTTAAAAAAACAAAACAACCCAGCGCGGCATCTAAAGGCTGAGAACTGCAAAGTACAGTACACTGGCTATGCCAACAGTGCTAGTTGCCGCACCCAACGGTCTTTGTTGGCGGCGCCACTTCATAGGCTACCTTTGTGGGCTTGCAAAGCAGCGCATTGCATGTGGCAACGTTGAGAGGCGCGTCGTACTCTGTTGATTACTTTTTCAAGTGCAGCCAAAGAATTTCATTCCTTCTTTGTGAACGCTGCGAGATTATGCCAAGATCACCGCTGGCGATCACATAGCCCGCCATGTTGCAGGGTGACTCGATTTAACTGAAGTAGCGCCAAAATAAATTTCCAAAAACAATAGTTACAGAATATCGCATGCCTGCGACATCGCCGTGTTGCCTGCAACTTTTGTGTGCACTCTGCTCTGCAGTTTGTTGCCTATCTAAGCATTGAGCATTCACTTTGCTGATTTCAAAAGCATCAGTGCACAGGGACATTTTGCATTTTGTTTCTTTGACATCGTATGTTTTCTGTCTTCACTTTCAGGTTTCTAGGACAATGTGGTAAGAAAGCTGCCGTGCAGCCCCAACTGTGCCTGTACGTTCAGGTAACGTGTAATGTCTATATAAAAAAATTTGAGCACTGAGGTGCAACAACTTGCGGTACCGCAGTCCTCCTGGTAAATTGTGACTACAGTACAGAACTATAAGCATATGAGAACTGAGCATGACAGTATACACAAGCAGGGCAAAGGCCAGGTTTTGTTCGTGGTGGGTTATTCAGTTTGTTGTGTCAGTGCGTGTTGATTCGGCAGTTGTGAGGGTTGGCGTAAGGTAGTGTGTGTGTTTCAGTGAGCCTAGCTGTGTTCAGAGCACAAGCTCGGGGCACCAGTAGTATGGGCACTGCTTGTGTAGTTGGGCTGTTCTGAAGGTACAAGGTACATACACACTGCTATTTAAGCTTTCGTATAAGTTTGCTTTTATATCTGTATCAGAAGGTCTGTCGGTTGTCTGAGCTTGAAGATATACGTGTTCAGCACAGCCAAACTTAACCACAATGCAGCAAAGACTTTTGCAGGATAGAAAGTAATGTACAGCAGTAATTGACCAATTTCAAAATTATGAGTGTCACCTACAAGGAAAAACGAGAAACTAAGTTTGGTTGGAAAACAAGGCTTGTGCTGGTGTGCAGCTCGTGCTACACAATGCCGTGCCACTTGCCTTGTGTGTTACATCAGTTTTTATTGATTTCTTTCGATCATATAGTTAATGGAAACAGACAATTTGCCCTTCCATTCTGCACATGCAGTGTGAATGCGGAATTCCTCGAAGTGCTCTGTAACCTACGATGGTGGCTGGCAGTACTCGGACTGGAACATGTCAACCGTTCGTAAGGCGCATGATGGGCGCTACATGACGAAAGCTACATAATAAATTAAATATCAGACATCTGAACATATTATCATGAGGTAGGACTGCTACAGAGCGATCTGGAAGACATCCGTAAGGACTGGCGGCATGGGCATGCGACACGAAAGCAGGGCACTGCATCAGCGGTGCTTACTGCAAGCGCATTACCTGGTACAGTAATTTATTTGTACAATAAACTTTCTCTCCTTAACATAATGACGGAAATGGGTGAATGGCATTCAACACGCTCCCACGATGCCGTAGGTATCGGTGCATCATCTCCGCATATCACACGAATGTATGACAGTAAATAGCGGCCGCGCTGAAGTTCGTGAACACTTTGTTCAGTTTGAAGTGCTCGGGGGGAGCCATCTCGCTGCAAGCGTGAACGGTGTATGCTGTTCTGTGGCTTAGAACAAACACACGTTTAGTATGGCTTTAGTATGGATATTGTTACGGTGCATTATGGGGCATCACTGGGGCACGGGCTCGAGAGAGAAGCACCAAGAAGACAAGGAGATTGAAGAAGTAGGCTGGGAGTGTCTGAAGCCACGGCACTTGATGGAGGAGTGTTCCGCCCGTGTGTTGCTTGCTTATGAACTGTGTTCGTTACAATATTTGCCCAGGCTGGCTCAACCTGCGTGGCATTGCAACTTCATGAGAGAGGCAAGTTGACCAAGTTAGGTGTCTCCGTTGATCATGGTTCGCTTGCCAAGTTCTAAAATAAAGAAAGCGCTCATCATCATAAATGTTTTAAAAAAGCTGCGGCATCCTTGTGTGTAAGCATTCTGCAGCGATCTTTTTTCCTTATATAGGGGCAGCGAGAGATGCCAGAATCTTGCTGTGCAGCTTTTCAGCAATGCCGACGTGAAGACTGCTGGATGGAAAAATCAGCCAGTGAACAAGCACGCCCAACGGATTCAAGAATGTTCTTTTGTGTGCCCCAGTGAGCCACTGGGTTTTCAAGCTGCACAGCAGACATTCACGGAGCCCTGTTCTTCGCTTTTGCCAATGGAAATCGGAAGAAGCTTGAGTTTTCTTTTCCATAGCAAATAGTGTGTGCTCTGAAAGTGACGAGATTACAAGGAATACTACAAATCACGCGCACAACCAGCTCTGTTTCCTCAGCGATTCTTGTTTACTGCGTCACTCCGAAGTAGCCGCGTCGCTGCTTCAGGTCACGCTGTTTTCCAACCAAGCCTAGTTCGGTTGAATCGCCGCAAGGGGGACTCATGTCGTGCCGGTTCGGCGCATGCGCCGTGGGATTTTCGGAATCGGTCAATTGTCTGTGCTTGTGCTTGTATTTTGCAGATAAATCTACAAGTAGAGATGTAGGGAAGGTTTCGTGGCCTGAGCATACACATTAATGTCTAGCATGTGTCCTCTGTGCAAAAAGAAAAAAAAGGGCATGGAATGACTGTCTTGCTTAAGGTCAGTCAAGTGCGACTTCGAGCAAACTGCTCCTTTTTTGGAGTCCTTAACGTTATCTTTGTGCATGTACTGTATTACATGAGAAGTTGGGAGGCTTAATCCATGCCTATTTGGCATAAATGTGCCAAGCAAGGACGGATTAAGATTGAAAATGTGCATTTCAAGCGCATACTTGGGCATATGTGAAGCATATGTACTCTGTTTCAGTAGTTCCTTGTAGCACTGTGGAAGGTACAGGCTCCTTTGGCCAATTAGAAGGCGAACACATGTTAAGTGTGTCCTTCTGCGCCATGTCATCTACCAGTGGCGGGTGCTGCAGTGGCAGCGCCAGCCTTGCAAGGAGGATGATGAGCATGGAGTAGGACCGCTATTGGCATGAATGGCTGGCTCACGAGGGCGTGTCAGAACAATGGCATTATGTCTTGCTTTGCGAGAATTCTCTGCTCGATGGCCTTGTAGCCTTGGCTCTACTGCACGGAACTAGTGAAATGGAGTATAGTATTGGGATTGGAAAATGTTTGCTTTGCATGATGACTGTCAAAGCTGTTAACAGCAGCCACTGCCATAGTGTGGCAGCTCAAACATTGAATGCAGGGGCTGCAGAAGGGGCTGCGCACAATTTCCATTACCTAGTAAGCGTGCTACTCACATTTAAAGTATTTTGTTGATTACTTTGAAATAAGCATCAGCTAATTCCTAGAGTCGCAGCACTAACTTGACAGGTTGCTCAGTGATGGTAGCAAGAATTATAATGCAGTTACAGAAGTGGACAGCATTTTTTGGCTGACAATGGGCATGTCAGCAGTGGTGGACATGTTTGGAAGTACCTGCCAACAGTGTGCACATACTTTTGGCACAATTCCCAACACCGTGACACAACAGGTTTGTTGCGTATAGCATGGCGGTTAATAAGGACATTAACTTTCAAAGGCAACACTAATTGGTGGCACCTTTATTGATGCAGCATTCATGTCCATGTGAATAGTGGCATTTGGGCATATGTGAAACAATAATTAGTATGACATACCTTCATCTCATGCAGTCGTAACTACAGTGGCATTGTATGTTACGGTAGCATCCTTGCTAAAAACGTTGGCTTATGTTTTATTCTAAAGCTAGTTACCAAGAGCGAAAGGTATGGTTGTGTTCTCCATAACACACTAATCTGGCCTCCCTTTGCCCTGGTGTTTTAGCAGGGAACTTTACCATTTCTTGAGATTTCTCAGCTTTCTTTCTAGCTGTGCCTACTGGATGATTGGATTGAGCCTCTTGCTTGCACTGAAGCACCTAGACAGATGGCCTAGCTAGCATGACATCCTTGGTGAGAATGAGCAAATGAGTGCCAGCGAGGCAGACATTAGGTAAATTTAGGGTGCCTGGCAAAACGGTATATGCAAAGCACTTTGCGCATGACGGGATACTGGGTGTAAACAGTGCATGCACATGCCTTACCAAAACATGGCCGACCACCCAAAGTGTATGTTGTCCACTTCGAATCTTTCAAGAGGTCATTGTACGCTCTGTAGCGCCAAAGTTCTTAACTCACGGTTGTATCTGCTGTAGCTTTGTATCATCAAGTTTCAGCAGTAAAGAATCGCAACAATTTGACACCATTTCTGTGAGCCACACTCAAATTATCGATGCTGCAGACTTAGCGAGTCATTGCCGGAATCTCAGAGGACATGGGTTATGAGTTTGCTTGTGCTGTTTATCACTTATAGCTGGCATCACTTCACGGTGACAAGCAACACTATCCGGTATTCGCTATGCTTTTGCGTGTGGCTGAATGCTGGGCGAGCTAAAATTTCTTGTGAGGCCCTCGTCTAGTAACGGGGTGCCGCAGCCACTATACTTAGTTTCATAGATCAAGTGTAGCGCTGTCAAAGCTAGTGCTCTTGTTTGCGCTGCATATTTCCATGACCAAAAAAGTGATGCGTTGCTTGTGGTGAGTGAAAAACCGTATTTGCTTTCCGGCAGCCTTAAAGCAATTATGAGCATTTGTTATCAGCTTGACAAAATATGCTCATATTACTGGGGGCACAATTAAAATATGTGAGCTTGTATTTTCATTGGAGCGATACACTGCTCCTTTTTTTTGTTTGCTGACTACTTGCGAAGCCTTCACAGCATTGCACCTGATGTATTAAACGGAGTGTAGTCTCCAAGCAAGGTGTAGCCACAATGCCTCTATTCAGCAGATCACGTGGCATGACCTTGGTGGTTTGTCATTGCATTGCGAATTACCTTGCGAGACATGCCATAGTAGAGCTTTCACTCTGACATTCATGGCCTCTCTAATGTCGCATGGATTTCAGAGCATGATTGCAACTGCTGTCACATGCAGTGATGGCTAGAAGCTGCTGTTTGCTATCACCACAGTATGACCCTGGCTCTTATAAGGAACCCTATAGCATTACCAATTAAGAAAATAAGTGATGCTCGTTTATTTTGATGCTCGTTTCATTTCGTTGTGATGAATGCTGCACTCCCAATTTTGCACACAAAGTATGGGTACTTAATACGGAACTCATTGCATGAAAGGTTGCAAATTTTTTGGTGTAAGCACGCATCGAATGTTGTTCAGCAGCAAGTGCGCCATCGTGTTTCTTAGCCTTAGCAAGGGCCTGTGCTACAGAAGGACCAGTTGACCATGTTTAATGGTATTCTTTAGTGGCACCACGCTCACGTTCGAAGCTGCAGCGTGTGGAAGTTTTCAGTGCCTGTTATATTAGCACCTCCATCTTTTACCCTCTGGTGAAAGAGGTTATTTGTAATTTGATCAGCAAAATAAGCTGAAGTCCTTCCTGTCTCTGATCAAATCATGCCAATTCTTTCTATGGCTTTGACAGGCGTGTGAAAGGCACTGTAGCGATATAAGCAATGATAATGCATCATTTATTTAAACTGCGGATATGTAGGAAAGCTAAAGGCAGCTATGTGTGTTTTTTTGCAGACGGCAACGCTGTACCTGGCTCCAGACACTGCCATCCTGCGAACTTGAGCACACTGAAGACACAAAAGGGTAATCGCCAAAGCCTGTCATTTTGTCCTCTGACTTCTCTCCCTTTGCACTCAAACCTCAATATATCGAACAGGGATATATGTTGAATTATTACCTACATTGAACCACTTTCAGATCATGTCGAAGATCATGTGTATTTTTAATCTTTTATATCGAATGGGCTTGGATGTAACATGGATGTGTTGAACTCCATCACCCCATGTGCACTCTTTTGACATGTGACAGGCTTTCCCTCAACATCGCATCACTCCAGCGAGAGCAGGCAGTCGGGTAGGCAGCACTTATAGAAGGTTGCAATGATGCGGAGCATTTCTGACTGCCGCACTCTAGACTGCACATCGCATCACCTGGGCCAAAGGTGCCATATGAAGATAGTGGTGTGCACTGCTGCAGCTTGGCTAGTTTGGCAGTGCTCTGCATTTGACACACTGACTGTCTTTACCACTGCCACATGACCATGTGGGTGTTTGTGCACTTTATCTTGTCGTTACGTCTGGCATTATTTTTGAAAGGATGTTCCACCGTGCAAAACGTGATGAGAGACGGCAAACATTTAAAGCTTGTGTTTTATTACTTTTCCTTTTTCTCTGTCTCTTGTGAAACCTTCCTCCATGAACAACATGGTAAACCAGTGCCTGCTAATTGCGTCATGTTTCTAAAGTTGTAGAAGCCCGTACGTGCTTGCCAAGCTGCCTTTCGGGTTAGTTTTTCTCTGGTAGTATCCATCCTTAACCTTTCGCATTTGGTCAAAGGTGTATACTGTGTTGAGTTAGCAACAACGGTTGTGGCTATCGATACATTGTAGCTATTTTGCTTTGTTATACGCTCAGGGGAGGGAACGCAGTCGGAACTGTGGTTAATCATGCAGTTGTTTATAAGCAACAGGCTACCATGCTGCAGTCCTTCCACCCAAAGCAATAAATACTTTGAAGCTTCACATGTGTATTCACTGCACCATGGATTGTACATTGATTTCCTCAGATACTGTTAACTTTTGTTTATTGCACTGTACAACTTTTTTATTTTGGGACAGCAGGTATGGTTCCTTGGATACTCACCATCATTTTGACACATCTTTGTTTACTATATCAAATTCTGGTCATACCAAACTATTTTGATGTCTTCATATTGTTCATGTATCGAGGTTCAGCTGTAAGCATGAGGTTGTAGTTTGACTGTTTTCAAATATTAAGCTGTATAGTCCACTGGACAAGTGTGTACTTGGGATCAAGGATGCCGTCTGGTGTGTTGTGCTTGCGTATTGCTATTCTCATGGACAAGCAGCAATATTTTGATGTAATTGCTCTGTTGTGAATACTGAAATAGCCTGCACTTAAAATATGGGTTTATGAGGTGACAAAAAAATTAGACTGGTACAGTGAATCATTGTACTTACAGAATCAGTTCTCCATGACATTATCACCTTCAGTATTCACATACTTCTGCATGGTGTGCTGCAATTGCAGGTAACAATTCCGGACAGATAGGGAAGTGTGAGCGGGTGCGTTGTCTTGATGCAACAGCCATCCATCACTCCACAACTGGCCTTCTTTTCCTGATTTTTTCATGAAATCTTTTTAGTACTTCAGCATGGTGTCGTAGATTAACCAAAAGTTAACCACTCTACCACTGTGAGAACACTTAATCCTTGGTCACCAAGGACTGCATCACGAGCTTTGGCAATGTTTTGGTCTATAATCGCTGACCTTAGGCACCCAGCATGTTCATCATCTACACTGTTCCTTCCCCTTAAAAATTGCTTGTGCCATTCAAACACACACGCATGAGACAAAGTTTCATCTCTGTAAGCATCGGTTAGCATTTGAAATGTTTCGGTGGCTGATTTCTTAAGTTTCACAAAAAACTAGATGGTGATTCTCCGTTCGGTTTTTACATTACGTTTTTGCAGCAGAATGCAGTTGCACATGTTGACTCATCCCAAATGGCGTGATCGGTTAATTTGCGTGTGGCATAATGTCAGCAAAACACTGCCAACTGCACTAATTTTTCAAGCTGCACACTTAGTCTCGTTATTTTTCTGTCACACCTTGTATGTTCATGTTTTACCACATTTAGAGTATAAAACTAGGCACATCATAGTAAAATTGAGGCACATTAATGTAGAAATGTGTTCCTTCAGGTTTTTCTAAATAAATAAATATCCAAGGGTCCTGTGTTTAAGATAAGTTTTGTACTTGTAGATTACAAGCCTTTTCAAACATGCATACTATACTCCATTTCACGAGCTCTTGGCAGCACGGTGGAAGGTATGGGCGTTGTCAGCCAATCACAACAGACCAGACTTCATTGGGTTCTTACACGTGCCCATGAGAGAGCTCTACCTTTTCAAATGCTGCCAACAGCTTGTGAAATGGAATATAGACCTGTGTTGACTGTGACCCCCTCTTTTTTTGTCTGAATCCATTTAAATGCACAGAAGCTTAGCTGCCTTGTCAGTGTGTTCTGTGTACATGTGTTTTGCTTGAATCAGGAACTGAATGGCGAGTACAAAGTGTAACATGACTGAGACTTTCTAGTGCACGACTTACATAACTTGAATGCATGGATTTATTGTGGCAGACAGTTAATTAGGATATAGAGCAAAACATATGAAAATAATGGACATTAAATTTCTGCATTAAGTGAATTTAAAAACCAGATTTTGCTTTTGTCTTGTGCCTCAGATGCAATTAACTATTACGTATTGTGTTCTCCAACTTATTTTAGATCCTGGGACAACCAGGTCTAGCTCCTTGGAGACCCACTTCCACCTTGTGGAGCCAGAGCAGGAAGTTGTGGACGAGCCATCTAATCAGAGAATCCAAAATGTATTTTTGTAACCTTTGTACATACTCCTCATGCAGCAAGGCTCATCTGGCTGTTCACGCTTACCTTGTGCATGACGTGCAGCCAGTTCCATGGCATCGGAACACTTCTAGTGCTGAGTGCCAGCCTTCTCCAACTGACACAGAGCGCATAGTGAAACCGGTTGAATATGTATGTGCACTTTGCAAAAAAGACCATTTTAAGTGCCTGACAACTGCCGTGTTCCGTGAACACCTTGAGCAAAAGCATTGTGGACTTAGTGCTTACACTTGCCATTTGTGTTTTGCTCATGTGGACTTGCCAGGTATTCTGTTGGAGCACTACAGATGTTATCATGCTTTTTTTAATGCGCATTGCCTGTACTGTGACTTGCGTGGAGATGACGACTGGTTCATCATGCGCCACGTGATGGAAGAGCACCCTAATAGGCCATTTAGGCTGTTGCTCAGGAATGGAGAAGTTGGCTACTTTATTCAAGAACTGCAGAAATTGGCAGCAGAATACCTGTCTAGAGAACCTGTAGAACCAGTTAAGCCTGTTCCACAACCATTCGTGCCAGGAATACCAGAAGTTGAGCTCTGTGCCCAAATAACTCCAAACAGTGACGGTGAAAACAGATTAACTTCAAGCTTAGGTAAAGCTTGCATCTCGGAATCTGCGCCCTTGGATGGAACGATGGAAGACACATCTTGCAATAAGAATGAAAATGAAGAGCAAACTGTTGAAATGGATGTAGAAAGTGTGGAAGCGGAACATGAGCAGCCAGCTGAGCTCGTTCCCGAGCCGTCCATGCCTGGATCACCACAAGTTGAAGGTGGTAGCCAGTCAGTACAACGAACTTCCAACATTGACGGTGCAAGCAGTGGTGGATCAAAAGGAAGCTCTGATGTACCTTGCATCACAGAGTCTGTGGTTTTGGAAAATTTGTCTGAAAGAACGTGTTGCTATGAAGATGAACAGCAAACTGTTGAGGTGGCTGTGGAAAATATGGAGGCAGGACCTGGGCAGCCGGCTGTGCACTTGTCACAACTGTTGGCACATGCATCTTCGCAGATTGGAGCATGTTCAAATGACGCAGCAGTATTTACGCCAGAAACTGTCATTAATGCAACGTTGCAAGAAAAGATGTGGGAAATAACACCGCACGTTGCGACATAGGTGAAAACCAGCACATTGTGGAAAGGGATGTGGGACAAGCAGAAATTGGAGAGTGTCTGTTTACAGATGTACAAAGAAAAATCGAGCCTCACAATGACCATCCAACACCCATGAACGAAAATTTGCCCGTCCTTCGTTGGCAGGAATTTTCTTGTAACATAGAAGACTGCACCGAAGAATTTCATGATGTATTTGATTTTATGAACCATCTTACTGAGCATCATCCCCTACTATCATCACTTCACTGTCCAAAATGTGGCTTTGTTGTTTCTTTTGGAGATCTTCTTGCACACATTGTTGATGAGCATAGTGGGGTTATGTTCTGTCCTTATCGTGGCTGCTCATTTGGAAGCCAGAACCAGTGTGATATTGACAGTCACATAATTTGCTCTCATCAAATTTACCAAGAGGAGCAGACAGCAAATGACAGAGCAGCAGCAGCTACAAAAACTGAGCTGTATGCTCCAAATATATCACACTCTCCAAGTTATGCAGAAGAGAGGTGCAACAACATGGCTGATACTGACCCTGTAGTGTGGAGTGAAAATGGCATGGCTGATGAACAGTGCAATGTCGGTGAAGCAGAAACTGCAGAGAACGTCGGCAGAAAATATTTTTGTGATACATGCTCCACAATTTGGGAAACGATGCTTCCCTACATTCATCACATGACTACTGTGCATGCTGTGCCATTTTTCTGTGGGCATTGCTTGAAACCTTACAAGAAGTCAAGGTATCTGCTTATGCACGCTGGTCGTCATCTTGGGCTGCCATTCTCTGTGTGGCATCTTGAGGATGGAAAAGTGGTTGATATCGGCAAGCTGGTTGCACCATCGTGGATAGATGAAGCTCGGCATTATCTTCAGTTTGGCAGTCATTCAAAGCTCAAAGCACATGGCAAAACTATGCTAAGAAACCTGAAGATTGCAGTTGAGTATGTTGCCTCTACCTGTCTCAACAATGATGTGGCGCAGCAACACAGTGATGTTCCCTCCATACAGATGACAGTGAAACTCCAGAAATACCTCAATTGAAAACGGAACTTATGGTTGGTTGTTTGCCTTCAGAAGTTCCTGCAAGCCCACCTCTTCAGGACAAGGTTTCTCATGAACCTCTGTCTGCACTGAGTATCCACAGTGACAACGGCGTTGGTCAGTCCTTGGAAAAATGCACCGAGTCTGGACTTTTGCCTTGCGTGTTGAGTAACATTGATCTGACTTCAATTAAGGCCTCTCCCTCTCATCAAGAAAGTGTATCAACGAAAACTCCTGCCCGCATGAAGTCTCGGCGCAACATGCTTGGTAAAGTTAATCTGAGGGTACTTGCCTCCACTTATATTGATGCTTCTTCTTGCAAAAGAGTGAATGGAAAGCTTGTAATTGAGGAAGAAGTTCTTCAGAAGCTATCTAGGCTGAACACCATGAATATGCACAGAGAAAGTGTGACTAAAGGTACGAATTCTCTGCTGTCTGGAGTGAATGGAGGGTCGCATATGTGCTCTACATGCCTAATATCCTATGACAGTTTTGAAGAACTCTGCAAACACTTCGCAAAAACTCACAATGACAGCGCTTCCAGTGAAACTGACAGTGCCAGTGCTGCATCAAGTTTACAAGGTGACTGGAAACTACCACAGTTTACATCTCTCTCCAATACCTTCAGGAATGTGAGGCCTTTACGGCTGGTCATGTGCA
Source organism: Hyalomma asiaticum (assembly GCA_013339685.2). Lineage (NCBI taxonomy): Eukaryota > Metazoa > Arthropoda > Arachnida > Ixodida > Ixodidae > Hyalomma > Hyalomma asiaticum. The sequence continues at coordinate 36,334,573 of CM023484.1, read as the reverse complement.
GGTTGGGCAGCCAAAAAATAATCTGAAGTTGCATTTCAAGCAGGCCAAACTGAAGCGTTCTAATGCCCCAGCCATCATGTCTGCAGTTGACAAACTCTTCGTTCACCTAAGGGGTGCACGGGTGCCATATGCCGAGTTTGCCAGCAAAACAGATCTGAACTCTGTTGTTCGATTGGTCAAGCTGCCACGGATAAAACAAGAGCCGCTGTGAACTTTTATAACCTTCATGTCATGAAATTGGAACTTGTCTTCAGTTCATGTTTGTGCAGTGTTGGTGCATCAGTCAGTTTTAAAATTCAGGACTGGTGATCAAAACCGCATTTTTTTTTGAAGTGCAACAGATAAGTGCATTCATACTTTATTTATATACCATAGTCACTATGGATTCTTGTGGATTTTATTTGCATAGATTTGCTGTCTTTCCAAAGCTGGGAGCTTCTTTTTGTTGCATGGCAACACATGTTTAGGTGTTTATTCATGCATTTGTAAGTGTGAATAAATTGCCATGGCGTTTGAGAGGCCATCGCTATACTGCCCTAGCTCATGTATATTGCACTTTTGACAAGTATGGAGAGCCCTGCTCAGAAGCCTGATAACAATGAACAGGAGAGAAGTTCTAACTTAAAGACGAAGGTACACAGAAAGTGCCATTCTTATGGTCTTACACTTGTGCAGGAAATGTTGCAAATTCTTCATGTTTACGGCCAGAAAATGTGCATGGTAATGGATACTTGCTAGGCATGCTCTTTCGTGTTTCTTTGGATTCTATTTTTCATTGTGCTTTGGCTAGCAAGTGTGAAATAGCCAAAAGTTGTTTTGTTTTGTTAGGCTCACGCCTACACCACTGCCGCACCAGGTCATACATGGTGCTTTATCCCTTGGTTTGCACAGGCTGAAGTGTGCCTGCATTACTTTTTCTTTGTGGCCGATGCCTTAGAGCTACGTTGGTGCACAGCAGTTGTGCAGCATCCAGCTGGAACATCCAGTTTTGAAACTTACCCTGGTTTGCAGGCACTTTGCATCTTGGACTGTCTACAAAACAGGCTTTCCCAAAGTACAAGTGAAAAACGGATTGGATTTTTGTCCTATATATGAGGAAACTGCTGAGAGTCAGCTGAAACTGTTGCACTTTCATGTCAAAAGGGGCAAGAAGTGAATGTAGAATTTGGTTGAAACACATTTGTAGATCACCAGGACAGCATCATTTCAATTAAAACTTATTCATTTGCAACACCTAGTTGTTCTGCCGCCCCTCATTTCACGAGCGTGCCATCTTCTAATGGAAACCATCCATGACTGAAACAGCACATGGCAGAGTAAAATTGGATGGAGACAACTTTTTCTGCATTTTCCGTGGTTTTAGCATTAATCAACTGTGACAATGGAGTGTGTTAATTTACAAGATGAATGCCAGGGTCTGGCTTGACGAAAACACAATTCAAGGCACCGCGCTCGGGAGCCAGCCCTGCTTTGTCCTGCTTTTCGTCCAAACTCCACTTGGACGTACCACTACTAAATGGATAATCATGGGCATACGGCGCTTTATACTGTAACGAAAATGTTGGCTCAGTGTTCTGAGCGCTTTCACAAAAGCAGAGGTGGTTTCTACACATCGCGTGGATCTGCAAGTTTAGCAAGGATGCCAGAAGTCCCATTTACAAGTAAGCATGCATAAGAAAAATTTGCAACACTGAATTCTTGCGTAGGATGCTTTTGCATTTGGGCAAACACATACTTGCTGGCACAATTTTTCTTTGCATATCTCTGGGGCATGTTGAAGGTACCAGCCACAATATGTATTGCATGAAGGCAATTTGGATATTTTGACACAGCTGCAATGAAGCACAGGTATGTACAGTGTTTGTATATCTGGAAGTGTGCGTAGCAGCATGTGGGAAATCCTCATTGCATTCCCCTGAGTGCTGTCGTCCTTTGTCCAGCCTCGTCATCTCTAGGAGCATTGCTGGGGGAACTGTTTCCAGAAGGCTGCCCACGCCCAAAGGGCACTGAAGAGAAGGGAGATGATGGAAAGCGAAATTGAGCTGCGGCATTATCTAGGGCTGTGACCTAGAGAATGTGCCTGAAACAAGTAGCGACAAGTGTCCTGCGGAGTCTGCTTTGGGCACAATCCCTCAGTCCTAGCCCCCAGCGGTGTGGCCGCTCACTTTCGCATCCCAAGTTGTCTGTCCTCTTCACTGCGGGCGGTCTTCGCTTCTCTGGAACTGGTTCACCCTTTGATGCTCCTGGAGATCACAAGAAGATCGGGTAAGGGTAAAACAACGCTCAGCAGAATGCCACAAGTGGGATTTCCCACAGTGTTAGAGTGCAACTGGAGGTCTTTGTGCAGCATAGCATTCGGAAACCTTTTGCTTGGGCTGTCTCTGTGAAAAATTTTGAAGCAGGAAAGTTCTTTTGGAGAGCTGCTATACGTACAGTTGACATTTGATTTTAATGGCTTTACTGTTGTGTCCTGATTTGTCCTCAGTTGTCCAGACAAATTTTCTAAACTGCTTAAAAAAAACGTTGCAGATATTAAGGTGCACCTCTCAAAGACATTTCATGTGCAGGAAGCTCTTCCTAATGGTTATTTGTGTGCTGCTATTCTTGAAAATTCCCTAGAATAATTCCACCAAGAGTGTAAAACCTTGTTTGAGCATTGGTAATGATTAGAGCCATGCAGCCAGAAATGTTTATGTAAACTTGCAATATGTGGTGCTCATGCTTGTTCGTTGCAATCTTTATAAAAGCCAAATAAAAATTTCACATTATGAATTTAGCTTTTTGCATGCAGCAGGCAACATGCCAGTTTCCTGCATTTCTCACTATGATGGAACTTGAATAGCATCTTTTTTACATGAACTTTTGAGATATGGAGTGACTGCTTTAATGCCCTTCAGGGCATGCATATTTTTTGACAGTGTTAGTGGTGCCTCTTGCATTGTAAATTATTAGTGTTAATATTGTTAATTTCAGAAACATGACCCAATTATTCAAAATTGAAGTTAAGGAAAGATGGACCCTTGAAGTGATGAGACAACCTTGAACAATGAATGTTGCTGGAGCCACTGACAAATGCACTTGTGTCTCATTAGGGTTGAACAAGGCCAGCTTTTTTATCAAAACATTGGCTCAGGTGATTTGCTTGTACAACAACTTTTATTGGCCAAAAATACTTATATTTCCTAGTGCAACCTTAAACTTTGAATTTTAGAAATACTTGATCTTTTGAGCATGGTGATGGTGATAAGACGACTTGTCACTCATTATTGCCACTTGTCGCTCATCATTGTCTTGTTTTCTTGCAATAAATTAGTTGACAACCTTCCCTTTCCTTAATTTATGCTGCGATGTAAGGTCTCCGCTGTGCTCAAAGAACGAAGGACAACACACTGCAGTGAAAGCCAGTAACAAGGACATTTATTTGCACCTCTTGCATAGGGACCTTGCTATCCGAATTATACAGTGTAGTGATGTAAAACACGATGTGCAGAATCAGTGTTGTTAAATGGGCACTGACACCGAGATTTCGCTGCTGAGATAGCCTGCAAGGTCGATTTTCGTGGACACGCATGTCATCTACCATCGCGCATGCCATAAACCCAAGCCTACACTGTAAATGAAAACATACCCAGCTGGGAGGCCCTGCAAGTATACGCTCCCCAAAAACTCATGGCCAAAACATACACCCCCACCCATCGCAGTCGATGACGGTATATGAGGCACATGCCATCATCAAACTCCCTAGGGACTATAACGGACATGTTCCCTGACGATACCCCCATCTCATGCTGCAAAACCTCCCCAGCATCGCTGAACGGGTTTTGGCTGCCGGAGGAGTGAGGTTGCAGCCCGACCGATGGGGGGGGGCCTCTGGAGCCAGAACTAACATGGCAGCCGGACAAACCAGCACGTCGAACGGACGCGAGATCTTTGCGAAGCTGGCAAAGGCTTTTGCCACGTTACGAAAAGGAAAATCGTTTCGTCTATCTTGTGAATGTTACAAGCACCGACGAGCGTCAACCGAGGTTATGATCTACAGTGTCAAGCGTCGAGAAAACTCAAATTGTGTGCCGGCGCTGTGCAGTGACTGTATACAACCACGGATAACGGGCGCAGCGGCCGTGTTGGTGAGTGAGCTCTGTATGCTATTTCAACTATTTGTCTCATTTTGATATAAAGGGAGTTAAGTTCGGTACCATTCTGCAGGCAACTATTCATGATTCCTGGTATAAACTAGTCTCGAATGGAGTAGTTATAGTACAGAAGATATAGCTGAAAAGGTCTGCCGAATTCCATAAAATCTATTGTTTGGAGCACATGTTCGGAGAGCGAAATAAATGCAGCTAACTTCCGCAATTTTAGAGATAAACCTCTACTAATTGGCATACTTAGCGACTGCCTAAATGTCTATATCATCAGTGAAAAACATAATTGTATCTATCACTTACAGAGTTATAACGAGTTTAATGTTAAGATGCTATTTTGTTGTATTTACTATAGACGTAAGTTAAATTTTCGTGCGCTCACAAGCGCTAGGTAAATATCTGTCAGCAGGTGCAGTTTATATTCAGATATATTGTAAACTGACCAAATGAAACAAAAATTGAAATCGGCAATATACTTCTTTTATATAATTAGCCAATTGCGCTAAGGATTCCTTTTTGGTATCGACTTTAAGAACACATCGATGCACTCATCTTGGTGAAAAATGAGATGCTTTAATAGTATCACAAAATGAGAGGCATCGACTTAAAAATTTTATGAAAGAAGTTGTCATTCCCGCTTTCTTTTCGTTCACGAAACGGTGGTCTCTTTTTTTTCTGTGCTTCTGCATGGCGGGCAAGCAAGACAGGACCGGACGGGTTCCGCGAAGAAAAAAGAGGGACATGCCACAAGCGAGGCAGTAAGCGACCCTAAGACCGTTTCTGCACTGTTGATCTGCAGGCCTTGGCGCCTCCAAGTCCACCAGCTTCGGCAGTGCCCCCTCCAATTTTCAACGCTCCAGGGATGCATGGCTTGCCCGTACCTGCCCCCCGAGCCGACGGTATAAGAGAGGGAACGAGCGAGTGTGCCGCATGTATGTTTTTTTGTTGCCTTTCGAAACACGCTTAATTGTTAGCAGCTCTCCCCTTCCTGCTTGTGCATATGCTTGCTCTCGTCAGACCTCCACCACTGTCAGGTGAATGCGGTGGCAGAGGACTACTTGTATGGAATGCATCCTTGGCAATCTGTGGTACCCAGCCCTTAGAGATACTATCCTTTATAGGCGAGAGATGATATCTGTACATGGTGGCCTTAATTATTTCCGTTGTCCGTTTCTCCTTCGTTTGTTCTGTTTTTTTTGTGTGCTGTTTTTCTCAATATCAACATCATGATGTTAGGACAGCTGGCTGTAATGTTTCCTTCCTTCCCAGGTTTTTGTATTTAAATAAGAAAAAATAACTGGAAAAATGCTTCAGCTGGGAGGAGGCAAATGAGAGGACGATACCGAACATTCAAGGCACTTCAGATGATAACGATGTGTTAAAGCATGTACCGAAAGGAGAATATTTGTCAGAGCTTATTTTCACTTGTGGAATCATCACTCATTTTAACAAAATTCTCACTTTAGTTTGCAAGTCTAGTGACTTCGCATTTTTTTCTTCCTGTGATAACGGGCGGGAGGGTTCATATCCACCACCAGGGCAACGTAGCACAGGAAAACGTCTACTCGCGTTTTACTAGCCTGGTTACAATACTCCTGCACCCATTCATTTATGCACTGACCTGCTTGTTTGTTGTAACATATGTTGCAGGAGAACGGGATTTGACGGACGACATAGATTTGCCCTAATAACAATTTTTTCTTGCGCTGCTTTCATGGGGTCACATTATTATTATTATTATTATTATTATTATTATTATTATTACTACTACAAAGACTGTGCTGAGAGAAATAGTCAGTACGTTGTCACAAGCGGATGCTTCATTAGATCATGTGAAACCTAGTGAATGTATAGAATGACAGCTTCATTTTTATTATGCATCTCACAGGCTAAGTACAAGTAGCTTAGGATGCGCCAGGAACAGTTGTAGTAGCCAGTGTTTTCGTATGTGTGTGATCAATTTGCATTGATCATAGGCGAATCTCCCCTTTCATTCTGATAGTCGAAATACCTACATATGAAACTATTAAGCTCCTGAACATTCATTGTGCGCTGACTGGTTACCTCACGTGTTGGTGTTGTTCAGCCAGGGCTAATGACACTTATCGCCTTTCGTTTCAGCCCTTCCAAACTGGTAAAACGTGATCTTGCTAAGACAGGTGTTTATTAATAGAGAACCTATAAGTCCTGCCACACTTATTGCAAGCTTGTTTCGGTGAGCAAGCTTCATGGTTTTTAAAAGCCAGTGTATGGTGTATCCAACTCCAATCCTATGTATACTAAGAAACGTATTGTGGTGTTATTCCCTACAGCTACCACGTTTCCCTTAATGCGAGGAAATTAGCCGCTTGAGAAAAGGTGCAGATTATATTAGCAGCACTATAGCAAACAGGGGGATCTTTGAAAAAGAAAAAAGGAAGAACCACTGATCCCACAAGGAAGGCAAAGCATGGTTGTCAAAAGAAGCACAAGGGGAAAAAAATCTGAGTGCAATTCCGGTGTTATAACTTGGATCCCGTTGTCCTGCGCACGTTACATCAGGAAATCAGGACTGTGGACAAATGAGCGGCTATTCAAGAGCGTTGCAACATGTCTGTTAAAATGCCATAAGATGGCTTTCTCGCGATACATAGCCAAGATTGCAGATATGAATGTATTCGATAAAGCAGTTAGCTTTAGAAAAACAAACGTGAAGTGACCTTGCATTATGATTGAGAGGGAGCAGAATATTGTGTCACTATTGTTTCCATCAGTGAAACCTTATTGTTGTCTGACAAGGAATAGAATGTTCCGTGCATGCAGCAACGCATGATATGAAGTCTTGGTGCCCTATACACCGGGTGTTTCAGAGAACGATTTCAAGTATCCAAAGATAAGCTTTCTGAGAGAGAAAAAAAAGGTTATTTTCTTACGGAACGACCTCTAAGGTTGGGCGCACGTGTGTAGTTGTAAGATACTTGCAGTTTGCACGGGAAATAACTAAGATCATACCATCCATTTCTAACCAGCAGCCATTTCATGTTCCTGCCATTGAGGAATTTGCAGCGGCAAGATGACGATGCTTATCTGCTTTTAGTCCAGAACAAAGAAAAATTATTTGCCAAGACCCAGCGACGTAGCGTCTTTTGCCTCCTGGAACTCGCTGCAAAGGGAGCTCCAGGAGCCGCGTGTGAACACAGCATCCGCTGGTGACGTGTTCCAATGCATGCGCCAGTCAATTTGATATGTGTGGGCTTTCCAAAGTCATGGCTACGTAGTCTGTGATGATAGTGTCTTGCAGTGAGCGAATAAGCAAAAGATAACGGAGGCTTCTGCATATGCAGAGCATCGAGGACATTGTGCATTTCGAATTGGCCGGCGCAATCTTCGCTACACGTCAGCAGCAGTGGTTGCATTCGCACGTGACTTCTGGCGTTCTTCATGTGCACTTCCGTGCCGCAAAAAGCCCAGGTTTTCTAGCGCTGCAGAGCTTTATACAGTTCGTTTTTCTTTGTTTTAAAGGCTCATATGGCATTATCATCAGCGTGGCAAAAACTCGTACTTTGCAGTAATCACAAAATGTTTAAGTAATGTTGTAATTATTAAATATTACTTTGTTACCCCATTAATAAGTGCTTTTTTTTGAGACTTCATGATTTTTCCTCAGCGAACAGTTTCTTTATGTAGCGGTTTTCCTTTTTTTTCTCAAACAGCCTATTTATAAGAAATTTTGCAAGTTTTCACTGAAACACCCTGTATATCCTTAAATTGTACTTGTGTTGTAGGGCGATTAATGCAATCAACGAGGCTATTTTTCTGAGAATCATTTTCTTCGGCTTGCTGAAGGAATTAAGCGCCAATACCTTAGTGGCGCGGATGGTGCTGGTGTTCCTTCTTGCATATGCTAGTCAAACTTCTCTATCATTGAAACAGTCCGTATATGATTGCTTGTTTTTTTACCATATATGCCTTTCTTTTCTTGACAGAGTTTTCTAACCCAGTCTTAATGGCTGTGCCTTGGAACTATTTCCACTGTGTGCGCTGAAAATTTACCGCCCAATCGACATATACAAAGACGGTTAGAGTCAACAAAAAAGGTCGTCGTTTTATGGAAATACAGTTACACACAAATGCAAGTGAAGTTGCCAGTTAACATACATATATAAATGTCAGCATAATTTTATCTTGTGATTTCTCTACATATGAATAAGCAGTCATACAACGCAACGGCAACTTGCATTGTGCTGTGAGCTGCGAGTCGAGCTACCTTTGCCCTGTATTCATCGTATCTTTATGATTATATAAGACATCTTGAGAAAATATCTGCGAAGATCTTATATACACAGAACACCGGATATTTGCGTAGTTCTTGTGGAATGGCTTCTTTCACGGCAGCGCGCACTGTTATATGGTAGGAGTGAAATCGAATAGTACAACAAGATTGACTAACTTTATAACCTGAAAAGCCACGTGTTCAAGCCTAATTGCAAATGGAGTTTACTTATACTGGAAGTTCACGCACAACATAATTGCTAAAGTGCGATGCTGCCAATTTCTACATATCAATAAACATCTGACTAATTTCACTCAGGAAACACAAACTGAATGATGTAAGAGTGCAGTTGCAGCTACAATTGGAAGTGCCCAGTGTGACGGATACTAGTTTTCCTCCCATTGCAGGCGAGTGAGGATAGGAAAGTGTTATCAAGCGGCAATTTTTATTGTTTCTTTGCTACGCCTGATCACGCTTGCCAGAATAGCCACTTTACAACGATGCTTGTTCACTGTTGTGTGGCAACGTAAGGGCAGCAAATACGTCGCACAGAGGACCACGGAAAGTACCAACAACAGTGCCTTTTGACCATTCAGTTTCGGTTTCCTGAGAGAAGCAAGCCGGATTTCATCGTGCTGTGACAATTCTAAAAAGGCGCCCTATTACAAATACTACAACGAATATCGAATTCCCGTTATAAGTAACATGCACCTTTACATTAGGTTTGAGTGTCTGGCTGTTATTGTCTGATCTTTAATCATTCTGATATTACCGTTATTTACCATTAACATTTTAACGCCCTTTACATGGTGTGTGCTGCATGAAGGAAGCCCGCAAAGATTTTGCAGATGGTTATCTGTGCTCCAAACTGAACATATTTTCTGAGAAACCCTTTATAGCTATACGTAGACCATTATTTGTCCCAAATTTTAATTATTGCTTTGCTTTCTGGTTTATTCAGATGGGGCATAAAACGTCCGCATCATGTGTGAAACGTTGAAAGATTTTTTATTAGAAGTCTGTGAAGACAAAATTTTCTGAATACAAATCAAGTAAAAATATCAAATTTTATATATGGAATAAATATCGGATATCAAAAGAAAAAATGCCTCTCCGTAATAATAACGTAGTACAAAAATTTACTTTGAGGAAGTGCATTATTAAGCTATCAGCATAAAATGCAATGTTATCTAGATATGCGATATTCAAGAATATGTTAAACATTTCAATATTCACACACCCCTATTCTTGATGTGCAGGTATATTTCTCTGCTTATTTCGTACAAGTTCCGCTTCTGCTCTAGAGCAGTGATCTTTTTACACTGATGAGTGTGCAAATTTTGCTGAGTGTTTGAAAACTTTTCAATGTTCCTAAATTTCTTCCTCTAGTTATTTGCAATGGCGATAATATAATGGAAAAATACACATTTTCGACATTTCCTTCTCTTATCACTTCGGCTCAGTGAACTGTGCGCCCTGGCTTTGCAGTACGTCAAATGTGGGATTTCTTGTTACGAAGCACCCATTCTGGTTTACTTCTAAGTTGGATTAGTAATGAAATTATTCACACGAATTGATGCTGTTCTGGAAACGTTTGTTTGTATTTAGCAATTTGCAGAATGTGCATTGTCCTGTGTTTGACTATTACTGAGGCTCTTGCAGCTCATCTCTGTCGTGTGTTCTGCTTTCTTTTGCCGACTGCACCTAAAACTTGATTGCTCTTGTTTTGGCATTTCCCGCGATCTGCCGTGTTGTGTTCTGTTTATCGATCGCTTTCTGTGTCCTTGTTTACTCCCTGTATTTTTTGAACATCTGCTTGATCTGCAACCGCAGACTGGCTTCTGTTGTGAGTAAACCAAATAACAACTCAATTGCCCTTTTGAATACTTTCTTGCGCTCTTTCAAGAGACCACTGGAACGTAGAAGGGAAGTGCTGTCATGAATATTAAATTTTGTGAAGATAGTGCTGATGCCTAACACAATATACGATCAGGACGCAGTCAAAAGTGGCTACAGCGGAGAAAACATACAAAATATAGTCCCGGCGTGCCAAGCAAGAACTGTCCGGCTCAGAGTGCAAAAATTTATATATATACTTCCAACGTGACTCTTTAAAACTCCGCCAAACACGGGAGTATTCAAACAAAAATATACTTCCGACGAACCAGGCAGGAACTCTGACCACAAGGGAGTATTACGATATAGAGCACACTCCCAATGTTCTGCCGAAAAACTGTCAGGCACGGAGTAAACTATTAAAATATATACTCCCAAGGTACCATGCAGGAACTCCATCAGGCATGGGGTAAAAAATAAAAATATATACTCCCAAGGCACTACGTAGGAACTCCGTCAGGCACGAAGTAAAAAATAAAAATATATACTCCCAAGGTGCCACGCAGGAACTCCAACCAATGCGGAGTAAAAGTTTACTCTGACCCTACAGAGTATTATTAACTCCCAATGGCGGGGTCGCTAGAGGACACGCCATTTACTCCCACCTGTGACTAAAATTTTTTTACAGAGTATGTCACTCGGGAGCTATGTCTCGCCAATTGAGGTACAATCGGGGAACACGAAAGGCGTCTGCAAAATCATCCCAACGCAGCCCATTGCCAGCACATGCGGGAGAGTCGACGAGACAGCGAGGAGCATTTCTTGTGGTCCCGCGAATCCTTGCCGCCAGGCATCGCAGGAACACCGGTGCCATCCACAACACTGTGGCGCTCTGACAATGACACTATGGCATGTGGCACGCGAGAGAACTACCTTAAAATAGCTTAGAGGAAATGGGAGCGCCACACGGTAGAAATAATCAGATGTAAACATTCCCACAATGTCAACGGCGTGAACTTGCACTTACTCTCATCAAATTTTTGTCTTGACGCCTTGCCACCATAGTCCATGAAACTAGCAGTGGAAATACGAACTAAGTATTGCTTGTGAGACCACTTATACTGAAAAGCTTTGATACGCATGGTTATTCAAGCAAGTTTTTGCTACAATGTCAGTAATCCTCAAAACTAGACACCAATGTATTCTAATATAGGTGTAGTTTCAGAATAAGGACCCTGCATGGTGTGTGCTGCCACACGCCATAACTTAATACACCAGAGTGTGATAGTTGTGACCCTGCACCAGCTGGGCACTTTCTTGCAAACCCGGGCAGCCAGCCACTAAGCCATTATCTTATTCTTAGCTCTGGAAGGTCTTTGTCTAAGCTAACAGTCATCACAAGCATCCACTCTGGGTACTTGTGCCATACAAGTCACGTAGGCTGCAGTGTGTTCTAAAGGGACACTATTGATTTATTGCATTCCACGAAATCCGGAGGCTTAAACATTGCACGTTTCAGGCAATTTTGATTAGCAATTGTGGTGAGAAGAAAAAAAAAAAGCTGGGTTCATGATGCTGCAGTTTTGGCACGGGATTCTAATATGTAACTCGGATGGAACTTCAACCTTGATTTTCTCCTCTGATATTAAACAAACTGGCAAAATTAATTAGTTCTGTTCCCCAAAAATTATCAGTATAAACCATCTTAGCGTCCCTTCAAACGCCAAAACAACCAGTGCAAGAGAACCAGGTTGTGTGAGCAGAAAATGCTGGCTTGCAGTACACTTTCACTCTGTATTTATCGCAACTTTCATGCTTAGCTTGAGCACGGACAGCCTAGTGTGCAACTTTTGCCACCTGAAAACAGTTCCATTGTCCTTCCAGTGAACGTTTGCGGCATGATACCGTACACAAAAGCCCTGTGTGAGGACATCTCACATTTCCCGCGGCTCAATAGTGCACTTCTTGTTCTGCTGGACTATGATCTGGGTTGACCAGGTTGAGTGAATGTCTGCTGGACTCCACTGATGTGCAAGATTCTCTGCATTTCGATGGAGGCGAAATGTTGAGGCCCGTGTGCTGTGCGATGTCAGTGCACGTTAAAGAACCCCAGGTGGTCGAAATTTCCGGAGCCCTCCACTACGGCGTCTCTCATAATCAGAACTGGTTTTGGGACGTAAAACCCCAGAAAACAACAACTTTACACAGAACTGTCACCATCATCCATCAGGATACCTCATGTCCACTGCAGGATGAAGGCCTCTCCAAATGCTCTATCATTTCCTGACCTGCGTGAGCTGATTCCAGCTGCATGCACTGATTCCAGAAACAGCACTCACTAGCATGAACGGTAAAGAAATGTATTTACAGATTATACAGGGAGCAGCCGTTGCCACCAAGATAAAAGAGCATCAACATGAGCGGTCCCCTAGTCATTGTCTTCATGACTTTTTTGCACACACGATCATGTTATGATGTTCCTTTTACTGAGCAGGAACGCTTCGTAGCATACAACCCAGGTGGTTGGATTTTGCGGCGGCACAAAATGGACATTTTTTGTTTTCTAGTCATGTATTGTTAATGCTCTCCGTACATGGAAGCCAGGCAACACGTACAAAATATTTTAGTTTGTTTTTTAAGGTTTTCGTCGCCCAGCACTGCAAGCCAGCCACAGCGCAATGGACACTATGATGACGTATGAACACAGTCCCTTAAAAATGTCGCTGTCAGAGTCGCTGGACGACCGTGAAATTTCGTTGTTTGCGTGCCCCACTTGTAACTGACCACAGACGACAGAGTTGAGCGACGCTATCGCAAATTGCTGTCCCTACGTGACTCAGACGTACCTCAGACTACGTTGACACGTCACTAGGAAACCGCCCCCTCGCAACCGAAAGTGGTCTTTTAAGGGGTTCGTATTAAAAATATATTCATTGCCTTGCGAGGCACAGTGATGCTCTTTTTGGGATGCTCTACGCCAGTGCTTTCATTTACAGCAGTAATATGAAAATTTCAAAAATTCGTGTCGGTACTCCTTTAAAGCGGTGTCGCCGTGCGGTCTGGTGGGCCGTTTGAGCCCGGTCAGCGATCGCGAGCGTACTCCGTGGCTGTGTCAGGCGGGATGGCAATAGTCTCAAAGAGTAGTGTTGGATGACGGCCGAACAAGAGATAGAAGGGGGAGAAGCCAGCTGTGTCATGGCATGATGAGTTGTAGGTGAACGTCACGTAAGGTAATGCACTATCGCAGTTGCCGGCGGTGGTCAGCTTGTGCCGTGTAGAACAGGAATGAATGTCGTGGACTAATTTTGAAGGGCACTATCCATGGTCGGTCAGAAGCTGTCGTGGGGCGCCGTGGTGCAGGATAACGTGAAGCAGGAAGTCAACGACGTCTGTGGCACAGCTTGTCGATAGCGACCGCGTTACAGCATACCGTGTGGCGCACTCGGCGGCTACGGCAGTCCACTTGTTCCCCGTCTATGACGGTGGGAATGGTCCAGTGAGATCGAGGCTGAGTGGTAGAACGGCGCAGTTGGAATGTCTATAGATGGGCCGGCCGGTGGTGACAATGACGAATGCTTGCAACATTAACAGGATCCGCAACCGGAAATGTGTAACGGCGCACATAACGCTGAAGGTCTGGCCATAAACCGCGTCATACGCGATGGTACGTGTGAGTGGCTCCGAGGTGCCCAGCTGTGGGGGCGTCGTGGAGTTGTTGAAGTACAGTAGAGCGAAGTGCCTCAAGAACAAGAAGTAGAAACTCTGGGCCGTCGGAGCTGGTGTTGCGTCTGTAGAGAATGCCATCGTGAGGCACGAACGAACGAAGCGATATGGGTCAGCGTGGTGAGTGTGTAGGCGATGTATAATTGATGTAAACGTGCATGGGCGAGTTCATTGTGTATATCGGTGAAGCGTGATATGGACAGAACACGTGTCGGAATCTTGTATTTCCGAGTCTGGGGAATCCACGGGACGACTATATAGGCAGTAGCATGCATCTTGGTGCATGCGGCCAGACTTGTAAGCGACGTCGAAGCTGTATTTTTGAAGCCCGAGGCCCAGCGACCAAGTCTAGTCGGATCGTTTAGGGAGGACAAATTTTTTAGCGGATTCCCACGCGAGCCACCCCGTGTTTTTGACGTCATTACCTTCAACGCTGCTTACCCGTGCAGGCTGGCCATTGTAAGCAAAACTGCGATACTTCAGCGCTAAAATCGTCGCTGTCAAGTTCAGAAGAGCTCAATACATCATTGGAGGACATCTACACTTTCATTTTTGTGGCACCAGCTTCGTATTTCTAATGGCGGGGAGGCGGTGACGTCAACGCATACACAGCAAGAAGTGTCTACCCGTTTCGGTTTGAGCACAGTTCATTTGGTTATTTAAGATTATTGGCGAGTTTCTGAGAAAATTGACCGACTCTGGCTGCTTCAGGGCTACCAGTACTATTGGCAAACAGCGATATCTGTGGAGACAAACGCCTTTGATGAAGAAATAGACCCTTTAATTCGAGGGAAAATTCATGCTTCTCCTGATGGCCTCAGACAAACCGTTCCAGTTGTTGTTGTTGTGGCCTCTATAGTTGGCACATACCCACGATGGGGATTGGCCACACTACAAGTAATGATGTAAAGAGCAGGAAAATTATGTCTAAGGCCGAAATCTTAGAAAAAATAAAAAGGAAGGAAGAACTTCTAATTAAAATTAATAATTAGAATTTACTAAATGAAACATGGGGATCGAAACCCTGTGGTCAACAGCACTAGCAGCGTAATCTTCCGGAGGCTTCGATAAATTTATGTAATGCTGAGAAAACAGCGTGATGGCTTGTACCATCCTGAGAGGCACCAAAAGATAAAAGATTTGGTGTTGTTAAAGGTAAACGCAGTTTATGGAATAATGAATTTAGATACATTCGGCGGAGTGAAGAAAATCGCCGGCAAGACAGAAGGAAGTGATCAATCGTTTCTGGCTCATTGCACAGCAAACAGAGGTTAGTTAAGGAGAAACCAGATTTATTAAGATAGAAATTTAGACTGGGAACTCTACATCTGAGAGTCGCTATAGTCACTTCGCACTGACGTGAAAGGCATTTGTCCGTATTCCATGCAAACTGAAGGTGGCGATAGTCATCCAAATCTAGCAGAGATGTCTTAGTACATGTCAGTAGAAGAAAGCGTTTAAACCTCTCGGCTGTAATAAACGAAAAATTCGGCAGAACATTTAACACTGGGCCGTCTAAAGATGACGTTGCCAGAGAGTCAGCTGATTCATTTAGGAAAATGCCAGTGTGGCCAGGGACCCAGACCAAGCGGACCTCTGATATGTAAGACGGTACAAGTGTCGAGAAAATATTCAGTAAGGGTGACTGCTTTGGAGATGTTACATGCGAACAGACAGACAAAGCATCTGTAATAATGATTACTTTAGTCTGGCTCGGGCTCAATTTCCTAATCGCCAATGCAATAGCCAGAAATTCTGCTAGGAATATAGGGGTAAAATCAGGCAGCCGGAGTGCAAACGACCAATTCAACTGGGAGGAAAATATACCAACTCCAGCCTTCTCCACTCTTTGAGTCGCATCCGTAGCAATTACAAGATGCTCAGGAAACTGGGCGAGATGGTCCTGAAGGCATCCTTCAAGAATACGTAAGGGAAGGAGCTTAGCATCTTTAGGGAAAATGTGGTCGAAATATAGATTATCCCTCAAGGACGATTGTGGCCTTAGGGGAGTAAGGTTCTGCATAGAAACTTGTATGTCAGATATCATATATTGGACGAAAACGACCTGAGGCCATTGATAACGTCGCCATCGGTTTCTAAAAAAGGAATCACTAGAAGTAATGAAAATTGACTGCGAACGGGAGAGTGGCGTGTCGTAGAGCTTTAGAAATGTTTGCACAGTCAACTGTTTAAACCTTGATTCCAGGGGTATCACCCGAGTTTCTAAATATAGCACGTTATTGGCCGCACATTTTGGTAGACCGAGACAAAGACGTAGGGCTTGCCTTTCTAACAAAAGTAGAGGTAGCTTATAGGCCGCACAGCCGGTAAACAGGACGCAACCGAATTCCAAAATGGGCCGTACGTACAGTTTGTATATGATCAGCAATGTTGACCTTCGCATCCCGGTGCTTTTGCTACTGAAACGTCGCAACAGGCCCATGGCCCGCTCTCCTTTGCATCTGTTTGCTTCAATTTGCTGTTGCCAGCTTAGATTCTTTTCATATATGATACCTAGGTATCTCAATGTCGAGACTTGTGGAATCTGTTCATTGCCATAGTGAAGAGAAATTAATACATTATCTGTTTGTGGGAACACCAGTAAAGCGCACTTACCAGCGTTAAGCGTGAGAAAGAGACCATTAAGCCACGCTTCAAGCTCAGACAAATAAGGCTGCAAAATTTTGTATAATTCGTGAACATCATGGGACGATGAGAAAAATGCAATATCATCGGCGTACACATATAGTTGAACATTCTGATGAAGCGGCACAGAAGACAATAAAATATTAAATAACAGAGGGGACAAAACTGATCCCTGCGGCACACCCCTTGTTTGTTTAAATAAAGAAGATGTAGCTCCTTCCTGGAAACAAAAAAACTGCCTTTCAGAAAGAAATTCCTGAACCCAAGATACAATATAGTTTGGAACATTTCATTCGACTAATCTAGAAATTAAAAGTCCATGTTCGACAGAGTCATAGGCTTTTGCTATATCCAATGTGACTAATGCTGAAATCTCTCCCGATAGCCTTGCAAGCCGTATTCGGCTTTCAAGGTCCACATGAGCCGACCATATAGAGCAACCTTGCCTAAATCCTATTTGTCTCGAAGAGAGGATGTTCTCACGAGAAATAAACTCATTGAGTCGAGCGTATACAATTTTTTCAATTACCTTTACTATATTAGAAGTAAGTGAGATTGGCCGAATATTATCTAGATCGTATCCCAGACTTTTATTTTTCTGCACGAGCATTACTTTTGCGATTTTCCATGAAATTGTAATCCACGTATACTGTAGGGAACAGTTAACTATATTCAGTAGCTCATTTGGATATTGATCGTACATTAATTTAAGCATAGAAGTAGTAATACGATCCGGACCAGGAGCTGCTTGATGTGTAGTCAGCATAACATCTGCAAGTTCCGCCATGGCCACCTCCTGAAAATCGGATACTAAACTTTTAACCACTATAGGTGCCTGATATAATGAAGTGAACCGATTTTCAAGTCCGTTACCTATATTTTCTAACAAATCGGCTATTTCTTTAGGGGATAATACAACAGATAGCGAATAAGTATCTTGTTGAGGTGATGTTCTGTTGCGAATAAATCTAAAAAGAGCGGTTCTTCTATCATGCCGCGACAGTAGCGAGTGCAAATTCTTCTTGTGATGTTCTTTAGCTGCTGCAACAGTTCTTTTGAATATTGCAGAACAAAATTTATAGTCCATCCATACTTTAGGCGCATAATTATGTTGCAGACGTTTCCATGCTGCTTTCCGTCGCCTATATTTAAAGGGGTCGTGAAAAGAATTTGGAGGTGCCGGTTTGTAATCTTCACTGCTTCAATACGCATTCGACAAGCTGATCCCGAAATATTTCGAAGAAATATTCAGTGCACATTTAACAACGCCCGTTTTAATCTCAGCTTTCTTGCGCTCCCGAAACGACTATGCGACACTACCGGCCGGCGTGGTACTATTTGGTGACGTTGATTTAAGATATTTTTAGGTTCAAAGGCACAGTGAACTCGCGTTTGCTCTAAAAGAATCGATTTACTTGAAAGCTAGAAAGGAAGAAAATACTTGGAAACCGTGCGGTGCCACCATTCGTAAGAAAAGTGGCAGCACGGTTTGTTTTCCCATGGCCTCCGAGGGCGCGCCAATCTCGGAGGTATGACGGCTACTAAGATGACGTCATCTGCAGAGTTGAGGGGAACGCGCGCAGTGAAACCGAAACCGCGTTTTTTATCGCTCTAAATCAACGCACACGGTGCAACGGAACAATGCATATTGGTGATTGGAGGGTCAGGATCCCGAATACGCTCTTAGTACAAAATGTTCAGAAAACGTTTCACGACCCCTTTAAGCGTGCACGCCTCATTCCACCAAGCAGTGTTTGACGGGGAACCTCCAGCCCGTACAGAAAACTGTGCTGTCTCAATAGCAGAAGTCATACTGTTTATGACTGACTGAGCTCTCTGTCGCTCTTCACATCTACTAAGAGATGCTAAAGCCTCCTTCAGCGCAGTATCGTATGCTTTATAATTAATGAAGTAGCGTTGTCGTGTGACAGTGGCGTGGTGAGAGAGCATGATATCAAAGGTAATGGGAATGTGGTCACTGCTAGTTCCATTGTCAAATGTTGCCCAAGATGAGATAGCCAATTGATTTGAAGAAAAAGTTAGGTCTAACGCTGATGAAGAGCGCCCGCGCAAAAAGGTGATTTCACCTGAGTTGTGGCAATAAAAGTTGTTACTCTGTGTCCAATCCCACAGCCGCTTTCCACAACTATCTGTTTTTATTCCCCAAGAAGTATGGTGTGAGTTGAAGTCCCCTGCGAGTACAACCGCCTTAGAACGACAATTACGGAAAACTGAATCCAAATGATCTGTATTTCTCACTCCATTCGGGAAGTATGCATTAACCACTGCAAACGTGGAGGATCCAGGCAACACGAAATTTAATCCCAAAATTTCACAGTATGAACAGGCATGTTCGAAAGTAACGGAAGCTTTATGAAAAATTTTCGACGAAAGTAAAATTATCAACCCGCCACCCCTACCTGGGCGATCCAGGCGGAACGTTCGGAAATTATTAATAGTAAATTTCTGATCTGTAGAAAGCCATGACTCTTGAAGTAAAATAATATCAGGAGCAACTTCTTCCTCGGAAGTTGCAACAAATCAGAATATGGTGGGAAAACCACGGGAGTTCCCCTTTAAGCTGCCTTAAAGGGACGGACAACTGCCCAGGACGTGTGAATGGACCATTGTGAATATGGAAATACACGGAGTTATAGTGAATGAATCGAGCCTGTTCTCGCGATTTGAGTACGATTTGTATCTTACAGTTTTAAAATTGCGGCAACCGCTGCATGGCGTCGCCTGGTGGCAGCCTTGCTTCTGAGGTTTGAAGTCTTTAAATTGCTGTACGTCGCCTGCTTCAGACAACCATAACTCAGGCTTAAAGTGACAGTCGGTATATGAAAGCACATCCCCGCCCTATTTATTACTCATCATAGTGAGTTGACGCTGAGTAGTAGTGCGGCCTTCGTGGTAACCGAAAAACCTGCGTTTAGCTATAGTGAACTGTGGTCGGATACAACTCAAGTCTGCAGTGAAGCTCCTCCCACGCCCTTGTAACCGCCAACCACTGTACCTCCGCGAAGCCTCATATCGTTCCTTCTTTGAACTTTCCATGTTACCAAAATAAAGCGAGGATGGCAACAATAATGGATAAGTGCATAAATTTTTATGTCTCCATTCGTTTATTAGAGTAGAACATGGAAAGCACAATTCTTTATTGAGCTGAAAGCAAGCGCTTCCAATGCGAAAACACGACGCGGCGCAATCTCCGCTACCCGGGTTTTCCAACTCGGTTCAGCGAAGCTTCAAGCGTAAAACGGGCTTGGGAGCAAAATAAACTGAAATGCGGCCTTTTGCAGAGGGAAACGCCCACACTCCGCACATTTTTGTCCCTGCCTGGAGCACACGTACCATGGCTTATACCGATGAAAGGACTCTGGAACAGCAGTCGCTACGCAGGTGCCGAAGGCATAAGCACGGGGCTATTTTGAAAAGGCTGCATGACGACGATTTCGTTTGCTTCTGTGAGTATAGCTAGCGGAGTAACACCAACGCACGCAGTCCGTCGGCTTTTGTTGCCAAATAATGTTGCCAAATGATCAGAGCCGGTTTTGGGACGTCAAACCCTGCATAACAACAACAGGGTATTGCAGAGCTGGGCTTGCCTTTCATGTTTACAGCTATTTGTGTTCACTCATTGTGTTCTGCATGATATCTGGTGTCATTACTTCAGGTGACAAAGAATGAACAAAAAAAAAAAACCTTCAGGTGCTTCCATGACCACGTGATTTCAAGTAACAGCTGCTATTTGAAGTGCTTCCATTTATGATGCAGCAGAATTCGATACATTGTACTGTTGGCTCTGTATAAATCATTGACGTCTTCGGTGTTTTCTTTCTGTGCTTGATTCAAGCGAGTTACCACAGCAGTGGATGCTTGGACTTCGAACCAGGTAGGTCATATTGGATAGGGTTCAGACGGGAAGATAGACCTTGCTAAAACAAAATACTGAATTGCAACACGCATTGCTTTCGGTAAACTGTGTTCTTTAAGTAACTGAACAAAAATGTTCTGCACGCTTCCACATCACATGCGACAACAGTGCAATGACAGTTCTCGGCGCCGGCTCGCTCGACCCTTCCAGAAATTTTCTGTCTGGGCTGCCCAGGCTGATAGTCCTTTTCAAATATGTCCAAAGTGCATAGTGGCACCATGCAAACACTTTCTAGGTATATATAGTGTCTGTCGGGCCAACATTAGCCTCTCTACGCGCACTCACGCTCGCTCACTCACTCACACAGAGAAGCGACATTTGCAACGAACATGTAGGTATAGCATGATTGCTTGGTTCGCCACTTCCCTGTATTTGGTTTTAACCATTGCTGCGCAAAGCGAACCGCAACTATGATTCTGAAGCCTTATAGGCTGAATACAGTTAATTGGAAACTGCACTATACTATGATGTATAGTCACGTACTCGCATGGGATCGCCGCGCTTCGCAATGCATTCGTGCGGAGGCTCGTCACGTGACAAAAATCTCATGAAGGAGGGCAAGCCGCAAAGGGATCAAAGTTTGTTCCTGGGCGAGTTGGTGCATCTTAACAAAAGGGAATGAACAGCACTAATTGACAACCGAATAGACCAGACGAAACGCGAGCGTCAGCGTGTTTGTGTCTGGTCCATATGGTTTTCCATTTGCTATGTTCATTACCTTTCGTTAAGATCAAGACAGTTGGAATGAAACGCACAAAAATGGCGGCAAGCCGTTGTTAATATAAAATTTTCTGGTGTTTTATGTTCCAAAACCACGGTATGATTACGAGAGACCTCTTAGTGAAGGGCTCCGGAAATTTCGACCACTTGGGCCTCTTTAGAGCGCACTAACATCGCACAGTACACAGGCCTCGACATATCGCCTCCATCGGAACGCAGCAGTCCAGGGACGTAGCCAGAATTTTATTTCGGGAGCGGTCTGAGCCCCCTTTGTTTAGTGCATGCTTGTGTTCTTTTTTTTTACTGCGTGCGTATATATGTCCATACAAATTTGAAATTTCTGGTGGGGTTTGACCCACCCCCCTTTGCTACACCCATGCAGCAGCCGCGCTGCCATGATTCCATCCCGCAACCTTCGGATCAGCAGCCGAGTGTAGCCACTACACGACCGTGGCGGTGCGAACCCTTGTCACGATGACGCTCTGAAGCAAGACTGCCAAGTACTCGATGTACGCGAAATGCATTGCATTCCACGGAACAGCAGAGTAAGAAATGTAGTCTTGAATTTAGGCGGCCTAAGCTCACCCGGTTGCAGCCACATATACGTCGTGCTTCATGACCAGATCGTGGGTTTCGCGCTTAAAACCATAATTTTGTTACATCGAAGCACTCTGGGATGCACACTCGTGAACTGCGAACTAATATCGCAGCCTAGGCAGTGCGAAGGCATGCCGCGGAAGCGAAATGCTCCGTTGGGCCCTGTTATGTCGACCAACGACTGTAGTGAAGAGACAACGGCGACCGCGCCAACGCCATTGCTGACGGAGAACCAGCTGCATACAGTGCTAGAACATTCCGACTTCGACCGCTGCATGCGGTATACGCTTTTTTTTTTTTTTTTGCTTGACTTCTGTTTCTTCGTCGCCGTACAGTCGCACCGATAAGGTGATAATGACGGCGTGGCCGGCGTAAAAATGTCCGCGCGCCTACAACGCTACGCGCGATAACCATCTCGGCATCACGGCGAAGGAGCGAACATCCGGGGCTTGGGGCCGCCATTTTGTATTTCGCGCTGATCTTGCTGCGCAGTTCGCCCAAATGAGTTATTTTTCAACGGTTCAACGCTGACGGCGTGGTCCTGTTCCCGCAATGTGCAAAGGCTGTGCTTGACGACGTTTACACGCTACGCAAAAATTGCGAATAACGAAGCGCTGTCCAATTCCTCCAGACCATAACTGCCGAGGTCATACGTGCGAAAACCACGAGAGTATTATCGGAAAAGTGCTGCAGGGCTTCGGAAATTTCGCTCACTCTGGGATTCTTAATAACTGCAAGTTACATGCAAGTACGCATGCAATAACGTGCAAGTACGCGAGCCCCTATAACATTTCGCTTCCACGCCCCGCCACGGTGGTCTAGCGGCTAAGGTACTCGGCTGCTGATCCGAGGGTCGCGGGATCGAATCCCGGCCGCGGCGGCTGCATTTCGATGGAGGCGAAATGTTGAGGCCCGTGTACTGTGCGATGTCGTGCACGTTAAAGACCCCAGGTGGTCGAATTTCCGGAGCCCTCCACTACGGCGTCTCTCATAATCAGAACTGGTTTTGGGACGTAAAACCCCACAAAACAACAACAACACATTTCGCTTCCACTGAAGTGCGAACGGGCGGCCTTGATCTAACTCCCATATTTCGCGGTCAGCAGCCGAACACCGTAACGTGCCGTCTTCGTCGTCTCCTTCGTCATCTTTCTCTGTCTCCCTCATATTTACGTCTTGCGTCGATGCTGAAACCAAAAACCGCGACCCCCCCCCCCACCTCCCTCCAAGGACCGTACCCACGCACCCCCTAAATCATTTCGGCTAGACCAACTTCCAACTAATAACTTCGTGTCCCCCCCCCCCCCCCCCCAACCTTTTCCTCCTGGAATCGACATTTCGGATAAATCTCCGAGCCTGAGAACTGTATTGTTGCAAAGGCCTGGCTGTGGCTGACCAGTGGTAGGAAATTACGTTGAACAAAACCAGCGCGAAATATAGGGGCCTTTTTCCGTGCAGATGGAGAATAAACTTTAGTAGGCGCGTTTTCTTCGCCTCGAGGTCGGTGACTTTCTTATTCCAGGTAGCGACACCGACTACTGAGACTCGATTTGCCCAGGAGCTGGACCCTCGGGGTTGCGTGTCGTCAGTGATGCCTCCGGCTGGTCGTCCGGATTTTGTTGCACGTTGTGTACGTTACTGGGTGGAATGCATGCATGTTGTTTCGGCGTCCCCATACAGTCTACGCACGTGGCACACATGCACATGCAAAACGACAGTTGTGCCAGCGTGGCTTCACCGTCGCTCCATCGAGTTCAGAATGTGTACCTCTGCAACATGTGTCATAGCATCGTTTACAGTACGACATCTCGGAACCAATTTCGTTTGTACTGATTGTTCTTGTATGTCTGGGCTTGACAACGTATACGGAAAGCTAATTGTTAGCGCCCTATTGGCCTTCTCGCATATTCTTTTCGTTAACACAGCGCTGTTGTACTTCGTATTCCAGCTTTGGTGTTGCATTTAGATTCAGGCGCACAAATTCGGAATCAGGAATTTACGGCATGCTTCATTTTCGGACATTTCGCACGTTAAACAGCCCGTAAATTATTTGTCTGGAAACGTGCTGCAATGCTCGTGGCCACGGCGGCATCGCGAACTCAGCCGCTGTAGTCTTGCATCAATTAGCAATATTGCCTTTTAAATTCTAGAATACCAGCATCAGACTGTGCGAGCAAGCAGAAATAAAGATAACGTCCAGTTTAGTTTGCGAAAATTGAGCGGTAAATGTAACAGTTTCGCAAATATGCGCGTTTTATATCGATGCAACGAAGGCAACGGCGCTAACTACGCAGTTGGCGCCAGGAAAAGCTTCTAGAACATTCCAACTTCGCCTACCAACTTTTTTTCTTTTTATTTTATTTGAACACCGCCAGTGACGCTGATCGCCTCGATAATAACTGCGTCTTGGCCATCTTGGCCCCGTGAGAACCAGTGACGTAGGGCAAGGTTAGACCAATCCGCGAATAAAGAATACTGTCCGCGATTGTCGACGCATGCGCGAAGCAGTTCGGCATCGTGGCCATATAACGAGCATTCCGACGCTGACAGCCATTCCGCTGCTTTCTCTCGACCTGTGTGCGTATTGTGGTCCCTGCTGAGCCCCGCGTCGTAGTTGTGCTGTTGAGGGTGGCTGCGCTTGAGGACATTACGCATATGCCCATACGACTTCTACACGGACTCGAACTGCATTTGACCCCCAGGGCTTGAACTTCTCTGGAACCTTCCGAAAAACTTTGTGCCTCGCAAGCGTGGTGACTCCGCAACAGTCCGTTTGCTAGAAGAGTCCGCTCGACATGTGCAAGAGCGATAGGGTTAACGCCGGTGGCCCCCCAGATAAAAGCACCGTGCTTGCAAGTCTCAGCAGCCGTGGGTCCGTTTTCGGCGTCGCCTGGACAGAGGACATTAATTTATTGTGGCCCGTTTCTTCGAGGACCAGTGGGTGAACTACTCTTCACGGGAGTCCTGGTCATCGTTCAACAGGTAAAATACGTAGTTCCCGTGCTAATGACGGTTGTATGCAGGATGTAGAGAAGCTGCCGGCTGTTTCTCGTTCTCTATAGACT
The DNA here is from genome assembly GCA_013339685.2 of Hyalomma asiaticum. Lineage (NCBI taxonomy): Eukaryota > Metazoa > Arthropoda > Arachnida > Ixodida > Ixodidae > Hyalomma > Hyalomma asiaticum. Next base: position 36,309,652 of record CM023484.1, on the reverse strand, counting down.
ATACATGTTAAGAAAAAAAAAGGCAGGTTATATTCGGCTTGTACTGCACTAATTACGCCCGAATTTTAAGGTCACGTCAAGTTTGCCGTGAAGGAATTGACGAGCCGCATCACGGGTGTGGCTACGCATATAGCTTCAGGCTTAGCTAACACGTAGGCTTAGCTAACAAATAGCTGTAGCTGATAGCCGTCCTATTTCCACTGCGTCACAGCGAGTTCCGAATGACGTTGCGATGGGACCGCTATATCGTAACGAGCCACTACGCCGCGCGATAGGCACCGTATGTGGTTTCGCTGAAGCAAATGGCGCGGAAGGCATATTTCAGTTTTTTTAACTATTTTTTAGAAGAGGCACGGCCTCTACATACAATGCGTATATAGTGCCTTGGTTATGATACAAAGGTAGGGCTCTAAAGCTCCCGTAGATGTGAAGGGGACCTTCACACATTATTTAGAGCGCGAGAGAAAAACCGAACAAAGTGTAGTAGTAGAGATGAGACATGCTCAATAAAGTGACGCGAACATAATAGAATGGTCAGTTTTGTAGCTGATAAATGGCATTGCTGTTAGTGCAGTCAACCACACGCGAGCGCGTGCCAGTCTTTCCGCGCCATCTGGCGGTACGCCTCCTATCGGCGACCTGACACCTCCGCCGGAAATGCGTCTTCTTGCCACTCGCTAGCATGTCAATTTTTCAGTGCCGGGAACCGCACTGTTAGTTTTTTGTTTCGACGCTCTGCACTCGTACCCCTTCCTTCCTATACTATCCCTTTCCATTTCCACCGCAGCGCCTTCGGCGCATTGCTATGTGGAATAAACGTGGTTTCATTCATTCATTCTCGTCAGCGGTAAGGACGCCACATATCCGACTCGACAGCGGAATCGCAGCCGTCACGGCTTGCACCAACCGGAGTGCCGATGAAGAGATACGAGTTTCGCGAAGGGCTATCAAGATATAAACCCGTAGCCACGGCTGCCAAAGAGCGTGCAGTGGGAAAGGGAGACAGGTGAAAAATGTTTGTGCACAGTTCGAGGACAGGCAGGCCCAATATTTAAGGAGGGATGTTTCTTGAACGTAGCGCTGCTGTCGATCGCAGGTTACGTGACGGAAGTGTCGCGAAGACGCTGTTGGCCACGCGCTCGCGTGGTCCGTAAACTTTTGTGGTTGACTGTACATGTCTATATAGGTACAATGACGCATGCGTGAATCTAAATCATCCATTAGCGCGAAATTTCGGAGCGGGTAGTGTTTCCTCATGTGACTTATCGTAACGGGCATGTGGTATTTCGGTAATTTTTAGAAGTATTATTATTAAAGGGCTATGGTGTAACTTTCTGCACGTTTTCGTAAAGCAAAAGGAGAACTTGGTAATTCGTGCAGTGTTTCGCTGGTAGTGTATGAAAGGGTTCACTGATGTCGAGTACGCGTTCTTGTAGGAAGACTAGGTTGAAGCGCTCGAAGGTTTTGTTAAAGAGGGGCTTACGTTGTCGGTCCTGGGTTAACTGGGATCATGTTTAATTGTATGCGCGCTGTTGAAATTGTTCGCCATTGTATAGTGAATTAACTTTTGAAGCTTTCAGCAATAGAATGATAACGTATACTGTCAAGTTATTCACAGATGTTACACACATACTGTTTGTTGCACGTGTTTCGGGCGGTGTTCATCGCTTTCGACGTATCTTATGGGCACAGTGTGAGATACGTGCCCTTTTGGTGAGGTCAGTCGTGAGACATGGTCGACCAGATCAAAACAGCGCACGCCTGTCTGGTGCCGGCGCCTGATACCTATAGGCAGTGCGACAAAACTTCAAGGAAGAAAATGTTTTATATCGCGTCGGCTATAACCTGTATACTTCGCGGGAAACTCGAATTGTATGAGAGGTGGTCGGGTGCATGTTGTTGTTAGTGACTTGTGATGAAGACACGCTTCTTTCTGCAGCCCATGAGGGAGCACGGCTAAGCCTCTTGGGGATGGGGAAGGGGACAGAAAGATGATGGGTATAGATGAGCACTCGGGGAGAAGCTGCGTCCTGGCTCGGTGGCAGCCGTCGGCAAGGGCACAGGTGGGGCGGCGCGTTTTGCCAGCTGTCGAATCTGCCTGAAACAAGCGTCTCCTTATCAGCTGACCTGTACTTTTCGCCGTGCGTCCTCCGCCAACCCAGGATCTCTGCCAGTGGGGAGGTTCAATTTTTCGCGAAGGGCCGGGCATGCGATTACAGTTGTTGCGTGTGTAAAAAAAAAGTAAAATGCCAAGTAATAGCAGCATCAATGACGATTATTTGTATTTTTTCGGCGTTTTGCAGACACATTAGCGCCACATTCTTCTAGGACATAGGAGGAGTTACGGAGCGGGAGGGGGGTCAGGTCGGCCTCAAGGGGGTTACAACTCCTCCCCCCCCCCCCCCCCCTCGGTGCGCCACTGTCCTCCGCTATCACTCCGGACCCGAAATATGCACGTTCAAGCCCGGCCGCGGCGGTTGCATTTTCCATGGAAGCGCAAATTCTGGAGGCCCATGCAATGAACCCCAGGTGGTCAGAATTTCCGATGCGCTCCACATTGGTTTTCCATTCTTTCATCATCTGCCCCAGCTGACGCCGAGTCGGTCTCCCTACTTTTTTTTTTCCTTTTCTCTCTTTTCGTCGCCCCGGCTGACGTGGTATAGCCGACTGGCTATTTTTTCGCAAGGCTGCAAGAAATGGTGTGCTGTAGCAGCGGACGACAAAACCATCTTCTTTAGCTTCGTCGCATCGCCGATACGCGACCGCTGGCGTCACTGGACCCATTTGCACATGCCGATGCCACCGTATCTGGTCATTCGAGTCTTGCAAGTGAACCGTAGTATGTCGTCACCAAAACGGCGCACATCTTGCACCTTGCTTTTGGGTCACCAAACATGACGTCATAATTGTGTCATACGCTTTTGTAGAGTACGTAGCTAACTGGCTCGGTGGTTGGGATGGTTGCAAAAACAAGATGATCAGTATAATGTGAGATGCGTAATGCTTCACTGGAAAATTTGGTACCCGATGCGTGATTGTGCTGTCTGTGCTCTGTCTTGAGTTTAATGTGTGTTGGTAATCTGATTGTTATAACCCGTAGCCTGTTGACTGTCAGTTCGATAAATCTCAATGATCCTAGTGATATTGTTATTGCTATCCAACCACCTAATTATACGGGGCGTCTCTGTTAACATGGCCCAGGGATTAAAAAAAAAGAAAAAACACCTGCGCGAGGACGCAACCCACTTGTTCACTGTCGTCTTGACTGCCTTTTTTTTTTTTGTTACAATGGACTCTGCTAATTTTAACAATTATCCTTGCTTTAAACCCAATATGTTCAATGGAGTCGTAGAGCATGCTGATTAATGTCCAGAAAATGCTTTTTGTAACAGGTTCAGTGGTTCTAATTGACGCGGCGGTGTCCGCGGTACAATGACGACCCAGTCGGACGCGACCTCCGCAGGGTATACCAGCATATATACAGCTCCGCTGTGGATGGATCAAGAACCTAGCTCGTTAATTTCGCCATGTTTACTGATAGAATACTGTTGACCTGCCGCGATTAAAAGTATTGGTAGGCGGTCCTAATACCCTTCAGGTGTCTCACAGTGGCACTCGCACTTCGGCGTTGGTGTAATTAGGCGGTTTACGGTTTACTCGGTGGTCTACAATGCGGTTGTTGAACATGCGTGGTTTTTCTTTCTTTCCTTCTTACGTGTGGATACCCGCACATCCAGAGGGAGCATGCACCACACGGGATTGTAATTTGACCCGGAAGTTCAGCGATTTCCATTAACTATCCTGATGGATGAATGCCTATATATAAACAAAAGGGAAGGGGTCAAGGGTTCGTTTTATTTTTAGAAACAAGTTAGTGAACCATAAAATACCTATGCTTTAGTCTCATTTTCATACAAACTCTTAACATGTACTTTAAATTAAATAGCCACCACTAATTAAGAATAATCTCCGGTTGCCTTAAAGTGAATCGGAGGTATTGCGCAAGAACCAATCTTTAACACTGATATAGGCGTGCAGTAAGGTTAACTATGAGTGGATGCCTATCTGAGTAGCACTTTTACGCGTTTAGACGAGCAAATGTTACTGCCCCACCATGGTGGTCTAGTGGCTATGGGACTCTGCGCCTGATCCGTAGGGTCACGTGGGATCGAATCCCCGGCCGCGGCGGCTGCATTTCGACTGAGGCGAAATGTTAAGGCCCGTGTGCTGTGCGATGTCAGTGCACATTAAAGAACCCCAGGTGGTCGGAATTTCCGGAGCCCTCCACTGTGGCGTCTTTCATAATCATATCGTGGTTTTGGGCGTTAAACTCCAGATGTCCATCGAATCATCCCTCCACAAAAAGTGCATGTGTATCGGTATGCGAGTAGCGCTTTCATTACTTGAACTACGTATTTCAGGAACGGGTGGAACACTTGCCGGCTGTCCCAAGAGCTGCAAGAGGAGGGCTGCAGGTCAGCGCTTCCATGCTGCAGCCAATTGTAAGTGGTCCTCCTCACATCTTTTTTTGTGGGCTTTCCACAAACTCTGTACTCTGGCTGCGAATATCCAATGTAAAAATCGCTGTTAATTTTGGTGCCTAATAAAATGCCCCCTTTTTTCGTGGGTGGCTGCTGCAGCCACCTGCGTTGCGGGTCTTATCCATGGCGGAATCGGGAGTGGGCAGGGGTCGGGGTGGGGGGTGCGACGCGTGTAGCGCCCACTTTCGATAGCGTCAGGGACATTGACCCGTTCCGAATGTCGTTGCGACCTCGGCCAGTATTTCGTGACGAGGCATCGTTTCGTGCCGTCGAGCGAAATGTGGTTTCGCGGGAGCAAACGGCATCCGGAATTCGCTTGTACAACGGTGGTTGTACAAGTTGGCGAGAGCTGTGCTGTGCAACGGGTGCTCACTGTACATTCAATTTGATTCAGTACATTTGCTGCTGTTATCGCTTGCTGTATGTGCTTTGTTCACGATGCTACGCTCACCATGCTCTTTCGAGATTATATACTTTCAGGCCCTTATGCTGCCTGCCGCGACGAGTTCGTCCACGAGTTCACGGATGGTGCGACTGTACATGATCTGGACATCGTAAGTAGACGCGTCTCTTGCTTTTCGTTGTTTAACAAAGGGCTCTCGTGTCCTTTCAGATCCACCAGAGCCTGCAGATGTTCGCTTGATGGATGAGCTGTGCGTCGAAGACTTTCTTACCCGACCCCGCTGGCGTTGCTGCCGTCCTGTGGCTGTTTACAGTTCCCCGCATTCAATCATCGATACTCACGCCCGCAGAAAGACCTTCACGACTAATTTTGGTAAATAGCTGCACGCGCGACTCTGTTACAGCTTTCCCACGTGTCTCTTCCATTGCGTACCATAAGGATATCGAACTGGCTACTGCGTATCGAATCTCGCCTATTTTTCACAGGTGACATTCTGCACCGGTCGTCCCATGGCCGAACGTGTTCCCGCCATCGAATTCCCTCCCCAATGGCGTCATTCGGACAGACATGACGTGCTGCTTCTGGTGCGTTATTTGGCGGGTGGCGCATGCGCATAATAGCTGTTACCGTGTTAAGCAATTATGCCTTGTGTCGTTCCAGCTTCCCGACGTCTGCCTGTAGTTGTGACTCGCAAGGATAGCGAGCTCGCTCTTGCTCATGTCTGATCGACGACTGCGCTCCTGAGATGACCTTGGACACCACCCGTCCCGCGGCCGGTCGTCCTGCTGCTCTGCTATTCGTCGACAGTGGCGTCAAACCAAGGGGATTGCTCCTGTCCTTACCAGAGGTAAATTTCTCTTTTTTTTTTAAATACTCCTCAATACTTTATAGGCGAGACTCGTCACCTGGAGATCTTCGCTTTGAAACCATTGAGTAGCAGCCGATATAGATGAAAATTGAAGTTCATAGTCACCGTTTGGTTTATATGAAATTTTTATAAACGTCCACATTCCCTAGCTATTATGCTGGCATTAGCATATTCAGCGTTTGTTGGAGTCCCGAAAGGCCGTCAGGTTAACATTCCTTCATCGCGTTTTTTTTTTTCATGGCGAGGCCCGAGTCATTAATTTCTCGCTAAGTGCTCAACCAGGCAATCCCTTGGGCATCGTCTGCACGTTAAAACATTAGCGGCCACTAAGTGTAAAATTCTTCGTAGACATTTCTACAGAATTCACTGTTATTTCGTTAATTATAACGGGACACTGAAGTGAACGGGGATGTATGCCTGATGTTTCATGCTACCACCATATCTTTCACGTTGCAGCTCACGAGAACATCGGATAGGTTGCTGCGCATGCTGTTCTACCTACTTTCCAGAGAAAACGTCGAACAGTGGAGACATTCGCCCCGCTGTTTGTGACCTGCTGATGATGACTTCCTTCGCCTGTGCTACATTCGGTGAGTGTCACGTACAGTGATGGTATACAGTGGCTGTGTTACTGGAATTACTAACATGCATGTTCCATGTTTCAGGCTCCCTGCGTCTCCTTACCATTACGGCTCACGAGAGTGACATCCATGTTGCTGCGCTTGCTGTCCTGCCAACGTTCCCAGAGATAACGTCGAACAGTGGAGACACTGATTATGGCCCTGCTGTTTGTTACCTGCCGATGACTTCCTTCGCCTGTGCTACATTCGGTGAGTGTCACGTGCAATGATGGTATACAGTGGCTGTGTGCCTTGGAGTATACTGGAATTACATATGTGCCCTTATGTTGACAGGCTCCTATCTCCTTCCCGTTGCGGCTCACGAGAACATCAACCACGTTGCCGCGTGCTGTTCTACCTACGTTCCAGAGAACGTCGAGCAGTGGACACAGATAATGGCCCCGCTTTGTGGTCTGCTGGCTGAGAATGACTCCTTGCGGTTGTATTTCGTAAGTATAGCGTGTACAGGGTGCATACAGTGCTGGGTGTTTGAATTACTGTATTTACTAACAGGTATACCACATGTAATTTCAGGATTCCCACGTGTTCTCGTTCGTCGTCCCACAGAACATTGGACTAGCCCGCGCATCGATAACCCGTGGAATCGCATCAAGAGCGACTACATCCAGCCTGAACCTTCTACTCTGGGCCAGTCAGGTCTTTGCTCGTCACCGTGGTGTTTTTGTGATGTTGTGCAGTCTCCTGCGAGTATGGATTTTCTCTCGAAAGACTGTCTTCACATGCTCCCCGACCGCCAGCTGGACGTTGTGCTATACTCCTGTGTAATAGGCTGTACACGAATGGATGTCTTAGGTCAATGCAGCAAGCTGCTCTACATTGCAATAGTTGTGCATTGATTAGCCACTGGATGGCGTATATAGCAGGTAAATTCATACCAACCTGAATACTAAGACAAAAACTGCGCGTTACCTACTGCCCTGTCTTGAGCGATAATCTGTCATGAGCTGGTCTATAAATCATTCGGCAATGAGGGTGAGGAGGTTCATTCACTTTGTGCGCTTGTAATGGTACTTCGTTCATGCTAGCGCCTTTTCGACCGGTCTTTCATTTGCTCGTTTCATACGTTCACAGCTTAATTATTCTTGTTGTGCTTCAAATAGATCGGACTCGTGTTTCACTCTGCAATTCACGACGTCCTCATTTGTCATTGAGTGTCCCACATGTCGTTCATTGCTGTCCATTACCATTCGATTTGGAATCGGTTGCCTTCGTCCGTGAGTTTATCTCGGAGTTGTTTCATCCATCTACGCAATGATTCTGTCTGGAAATGTCTGTAGCAACTGTTTGGTCACGGGTCGAGAGTTAACATCGGAGCACTTATTTTATTCACTGATTGTATTTTTTCCCAATCTCCCTCTGTCGTTTCATGTCGTCGCTGACCGGACTTATTCAGAACGGGTCTCCATGCGTCCTGTGTCGGAGCCTGTGGCCTTTGCCGGAGAGTTGACCGAGGGCTGATGGTTCGATAAATCTGACTCGTTCTTTTTTTTTTTTTCCTACCGTTCCATGCGTATAGGAATAAGCCAGTCTTACGTTCTCACGAGATTTAACCTCACGTCGCTATTTCAATCATCGAACTGGTTCTTTCTTAAATGGTCATCGTGTGTGCTCAGCAGTAGCACGCCTCTATGTAACGAGAGTAGACTTGGTGATAACTTGTCATTCAGATGGTTTAACTTCGTTTTGGTAATAACTTAAGTAATTGAATTTGATTGTTCAAATGGAATGTATACCATCTTCTAGAAAATGGCGGAAGCTCCTTTGATTCTACATGAGAGCTGCACTTAATGATTTCAGCCACAGAACTGGTTTATTCAAGCGAACGTTGTCATCATGTCGAAGCAGCTGAAGCCCGTTTGATTATGCCTGATACTTGACCTCGGCGCTGACATGAATCATTGCACTCGCTCATTCAAATGAAACTGCCATCGTGTCTGAGCAAATGAAGCCCATTTGACACTGCTCGAGATAGGACTCTGTGATGACTTCAACCACTGAACTAATCTGTTCAAATATCGAAGCATCTGAAGACCGCTTGCTACTGTCCGAGAGTTGAATTCAGTGGTGACCATTAGACGAGGGCCGCACCATTAGACGTATCTGTTCAAGCAAAGTTGGTTGTCGGGTCGGAACATCCGAAGCCCGCTTGATACTGGCAGAGATTTGAACTCGGTCCTGACTGCAATAATTGGGATGCTTTGTTCAAACGAACATTGACACTGGTTGAGAACATCCGAAGCCTGCTCGAATCTGCCCGAAAGCTGAACTCGGGGTGGACCTGAACCATTGCACTCTCTCGTTCTAATGGAATTGCCATCATGTCGAAGCATCTTGAGCCCATCTGACTGCCTTAGATTGGGGCTTGGTCCCTGCCACGGTGGGCTAGTAGCTATAATACCCAGCTGCTGATCCGAGCGTCGCGGGATCGTATCGCGGCCGCGGCGGCTGCATTATGGAGGCGAAATATTGAGGCCTGTGTACTGTACGATGACAGTGCACGTTAAAGAACCCCAGGTGGTGGAAACTTCCGAAGCCCTCCACTACGGCGTCTCTCATAATCAGATCGTGGTTTTGGGACGTTAAGCCCCAGTAGTCAATCAATTATACTGGGGCTCTGTGATGACTTGAAACACTGAACTTGCCTGTTCAAATGAAATTAACCATCATGTCGAAGCACCTTAAGCCCGCTCGTTCCTTCCCGAGATTTGAACTCGGTGCTGACTGAAATCGTTGACTTGCTTTTTTTCAAACGAACATCGGCGTTCGTTGAGAGCAGCTGAAGCGTGCTCGGTGCTGCCCGAAATTGAATTCGGTGGGGCGCTGAATCAGTACTCGATCCGTCAAATGGTATTGCCATTGTGGCCCATCATCTGAAGGCCGCTCGTTCCTGCCCGAGGTTTGAACTCGATGCCGACTGAAACCATTGAGCTGCTTTTTCCAAACGTACATTGGCATTGGTTGAGAGCATCTGAAGCCTGCTCGATATTGAATTCGGTGCGGCCCTCAATCACAGCACTCGATCATTCAAATGGTATTGCCATCGTGGCGGAGCATCAGAAGCCCGCTCGCTCGTTCCTGCCCGAGATTTGATCTCGATGCTGGCTGGAACCATTGAGCTGCTTGTTTCAAACGAACATTGGCATTTGTTGAGAGCATCTGAAATCTGCCCGCTACTGCCCGGTATTGAATTCGATGCAGCCTTCAATACCAGCAGTCGATCCTTCTAATGGTACTGCCGTCGTGGCGGAGCACCTGGAGCCCGTTCTTTCCTGCCCGAGGTTTGAACTCGGTGCCAGCTGGAATCATTGAGGTGCTTTTCCAAACGAACATTGGCATTTCTTGAGAGCATCTGAAGCATGCCCGGTACTGCCCGATATTGAATTCGGCGCGGCCCTCAATCATAGCACTCGATCCTTCAAATGGTATTGCCATTGTGGCCGATCATCTGAACCACGATCGTTCCTGCCAGAGATTTGAACTCGATGCCGACTGAAATCCACTGAGCTTTTTTGAAACGAACATCTGCGTTGGTTGAAAGCATCTGAAGCCGGCTTGGTGCTGCCCGAGATTGAATTCGGTTCGGGCCTGAATCTGCACTCGATCCTTCAAACGGTATTACCATTGTGGCCGATCATCTCAAGCCCGCTCATTCCCGCCCGAGATTTGAACTCGGATGACTGGAACCATTGAGCTGTTTTTGTTTAAGTGAACATTGGCGTTTGTTCAGAGCATCTGAAGCCTGCTCGGCGCTGCCCGTGATTGATTTCGGTGGAGGGCCTTTATCATAGCACTCGATCCTTCCAATAATATTGGAGTCGTGGCGGAGCATCTGAAGGCCGCTCGTTCCTGCCCGACGTTAGAACTCGGTACTGACTGAAATCATTGAGCTCCTTTATTTTCAAACGAACATCGGCGTTTCTTGAAAGCGTTTGTAGACGGCTCGTTGCTGCCCGAGATTGAATTCTGTGCAGTCGTGAATCGTAGCACTGGCTGATTCAAATGGTATTGCTATTGTGGCGGAGTATCTCAAGCCCGCTCTCGAGATTTGAAGTCTGTGCTGACTGAAATCATTGAGCTGCTTTTTTCAAACGAACATCGGCGTTTAAGAGCATCTGAAGCTGGCTCTGTGCTGCCCGAGGTTTGAACTCGGCAAACGACCATTGACGATGGTTGAAAGCATCGGAAGCCTGCTGCTCGGTTCTGCCCGAGACTGAATTCGGTGCGGCCCTCGATCATAGCACTCGATCCTTCTAATGGTATTGCCATCGTGGCGGAGCATCTGAAGCCCGTTCGTTGCTGCCCGAGGTTCGAACGCGGTGCAGACTGGAATCATTGAGCTGCTTCTTTCAAACGAATATCGGCATTTCTTGAGAGCATCTGAAGCCTGCTCGGGACTGCCCGATATTGAATTCGGTGCAGCCCTCAATCATAGCACTCGATCCTTCAAATGATATTGCCGTCGTGGCCGATCATCTGAACCCCGCTCGTTCGTGCCCGAGGTCTGAGCTCGGTGCTGATTGGAATCATTGAGCTGCTTGTTTCAAACGAACATCGGCATTTCTTGAGAGCATCTGAAGCCTGCTCGGTACTGCCCGATATTGAATTCGGTGCAGCCCTCAGTCATAGCACTCGACCCTTCAAATGATATTGCCGTCGTGGCGGAGCATCTGAAGCCCGCTCGTTCGTGCCCGAGGTTTGATCTCGGTGCCAGCTCGAATCATTGAGGTGCTTTTCCAAACGAACATTGCCATTTTTTGAGAGCATGTGAAGCCTACCCGGTACTGCCCGATATTGAATTCGGCGCGGCCCTCAATCGTAGCACTCGATCCTTCAAATGGTATTGCCATTTTGGCCGATCATTTGAACCACGATCGTTCCTGCCCGAGATTTGAACTCGATGCTGACTGGAATCCACTGAGCTTTTTTCAAACGAACATCTGCGTTGGTTGAAAGCATCTGAAGCCGGCTTGGTGCTGCCCGAGATTGAATTCGCTTCGGGCCTGAATCTGCACTCGATCCTTCAAACGGTATTGCCATTGTGGCCGATCATCTCAAGCCCGCTCATTCGCGCCCGAGATTTGAACTCGGATGACTGGAACCTTTGAGCCGTTTTTGTATAAGTGAACATTGGCGTTTGTTGAGAGCATCTGAAGCCTGCTCCGCGCTGCCCGTGATTGATTTAGGTGCGTGTCTTTATCATACCACTCGATCCTTCAAATGATATTGGCGTCGCGGCGGAGCATCTGAAGGCCGCTCGTTCCTGCCCGAGATTTGAACTCGGTACTGACTGAAATCGTTGAGCTGCTTTTTTTCAAGCGAACATCGGCGTTTCTTGAAAGCGTTTGCAGCCGGCTCGTTGCTGCCCGAGATTGAATTCGGTGCAGTCGTGAATCATAGCACTGGCTGATTCAAATGGTATTGCTATTGTGGCGGAGTATCTCAAGCCCGCTCTCGAGATTCGAAGTCGGTGCTGACTGAAATCACTGAGCTGCTTTTTTCAAACGAACATCTGCGCTTAAAAGCATCTGAAGCCGGCTCTGTGCTGCCCGAGGTTTGAACTCGGCAAACGACCATTGACGATGGTTGAAAGCATCGGAAGCCTGCTCGGTCCTGGCCGAGACTGAATTCGGTGCGGCCCTCTATCATAGCACTCGATCCTTCTAATGGTATTGCAATCGTGGCGGAGCATCTGAAGCGCGTTCGTTGCTGCCCGAGGTTTGAACTCGATACTGACTGAAATCATTGAGCTGTTTTTTCCAAACCAACATTGGCATTTGTTGAGAGCCTCTGAAACCTGCTCGGTACTGCCCGATATTGAATTTGGTGCTGCCCTCAATCATAGCATTCGACCCTTCAAATGATATTGCCGTCGTGGCGGAGCATCCGAAGCCCGTTCGTTCATGCCCGAGGTCTGAGCTCGGTGCTGACTGGAATCATTGAGCTGCTTGTTTCAAACGAACATCGGCATTTCTTGAGAGCATCTGATCGGTGCCGACTGGAATCATTGAGCTGCTTGTTTCAAACGAGCATCGGCATTTCTTGAGAGCATCTGAAGCCTGCTCGGAACTGCCCGATATTGAATTCAGTGCAGCCCTCAGTCATAGCACTCGATCCTTCAAATGATATTGCCGTCGTGGCGGAGAATCTGGAGCCCGCTCGTTCATGCCTGAGCTCGGTGCCGACTGGAATCATTGAGCTGCTTCTTTCAAACGAACATCGGCATTTCTTGAGAGCATCTGAAGCCTGCTCGGAACTGCCCGATATTGAATTCGGTGCAGCCCTCAGTCATAGCACTGGATCCTTCAAATGATATTGCCGTCGTGGCGGAGAATCTAGAGCCCGCTCGTTCATGCCCGAGGCCTGAGCTCGGTGCCGACTGGAATCATTGAGCTGCTTCTTTCAAACGAACATCGGCATTTCTTGAGAGCATCTGAAGCCTGCTCGAAACTGCCCGATATTGAATTCGGTGCAGCCCTCAGTCATAGCACTCGATCCTTCAAATGATATTGCCGTCGTGGCGGAGAATCTGGAGCCCGCTCGTTCATGCCCGAGGTCAGAGCTCGGTGCCGACTGGAATCATTGAGCTGCTTCTTTCAAACGAGCATCGGCATTTCTTGAGAGCATCTGAAGCCTGTTCGAAACTGACCGATATTGAATTCGGTGCAGCCGTCAGTCATAGCACTCGACCCTTCAAATGATATTGCCGTCGTGGCGGAGAATCCGGAGCCCGCTCGTTCATGCCCGAGGTCAGAGCTCGGTGCCGACTGGAATCATTGAGCTGCTTCTTTCAAACGAACATCGGCATTTCTTGAGAGCATCTGAAGCCTGCTCGAAACTGCCCGATATTGAATTCGGTGCAGCCCTCAGTCAGAGCACTGACCCTTCAAATGATATTGTCGTCGTGGCGGAGAATCCGGAGCCCGCTCGTTCATGCCCGAGGTCAGAGCTCGGTGCCGACTGGAATCATTGAGCTGCTTGTTTCAAACGAGCATCGGCATTTCTTGAGAGCATCTGAAGCCTGCTCGGAACTGCCCGATATTGAATTCGGTGCAGCCCTCATTCATGAGGAGAATCTGGAGCCCGCTCGTTCATGCCCGAGGTCAGAGCTCGGTGCCGACTGGAATCATTGAGCTGCTTCTTTCAAACGAACATCGGCATTTCTTGAGAGCATCTGAAGCCTGCTCAGAACTGCCCGATATTGAATTTGGTGCAGCCCTCAGTCATAGCACTCGACCCTTCAAATGATATTGCCGTTGTGGCGGAGAATCTGGAACCCGCTCGTTCATGCCCGAGGTCAGAGCTCGGTGCCGACTGGAATCATTGAGCTGCTTGTTTCGAACGAACATCGGCATTTCTTGAGATCCTCTGAAACCTGCTCGGAACTGCCCGATATTAAATTCGGTGCAGCCCTCAATCATAGCACTCGACCCTTCAAGTGATATTGCCGTCGTGGCGGAGCATCTGAAGCCCGCTCATTCCTGCCCGAGATTTGAACTCGGTACTTACTGGAAGCATTGAGCTGCTTTGTGCAAACGAAGATGACGTTGGTTGAAAGCATCTGAAGCCTTCTTGGTGCTGCCAGAGATTGAATTCGGTGCGGGCCTGAATCATAGCACTCGATCCCTCAAATGGTATTGCCATTGTGACGGAGCATCTGAAGCCTGCTTGCATCTGCTTGGGATCTGAGCTCTGTTCAGAACCGCATCACTGCACTCGCTCTTCCAAATGGAATTAATGTGTCGGAGTATCTGAAGCCCCTTCTGCCCGAGATTTGAACTCTGTGCTTACTGCAATCATTGAGCTTCTTTGTTGAAGCGAAACTGACGTCGGGTGAGAGCTTCTGAAGACTGCTCACTTCTGGTCGGAGATCTGAACGTGGTGCTACCTGAATCATTGCACTCGCTTGTTCAAATGGAATTGCCATCTTGGCGGAGCTTCTGGAGCCCATATGGCCCTGCCGTAGATTTTGACTGTTATGGCTTCAATGATTGAACCTTACGTATTCAACTGAAATTTAGCATCGGTTCGAAGCATCCGAAGCCCGCTCGACGCTGTCGGAGAGCAAAGTCGGTGACGACTCCAATCACTGAACTGGTCATTTCAAACGAAATTGTGCGTTTAAGAGCATCTGAAGCCGGCTCTGTGCTGCCCGAGGTTTGAACTCGGCAAACGACCTTTGACGATGGTTGAAAGCATCGGAAGCCTGCTCGGTTCTGCCCGAGGCTGAATTCGGTGTGGGCCTGAACCACAGCACTTCATCCTTCAAATGGTATTGCCGTCGTGGCGGAGCATCTGAAGCCCGCTCATTCCTGCCCGAGATTTGAACTCGGTACTTACTGGAAGCATTGAGCTGCTTTGTGCAAACGAAGATGACGTTGGTTTAAAGCATCTGAAGCCTTCTTGGTGCTGCCAGAGATTGAATTCGGTGCGGGCCTGAATCATAGCACTCGATCCCTCAAATGGTATTGCCATTGTGACGGAGCATCTGAAGCCTGCTTGCATCTGCTTGGGATCTGAGCTCTGTTCAGAACCGCATCACTGCACTCGCTCTTTCAAATGGAATTAATGTGTCGGAGTATCTGAAGCCCCTTCTGCCCGAGATTTGAACTCTGTGCTTACTGCAATCATTGAGCTTCTTTGTTCAAGCGAAACTGACGTCGGGTGAGAGCTTCTGAAGACTACTCACTTCTGGTCGGAGATCTGAACGTGGTGCTACCTGAATCATTGCACTCGCTTGTTCAAATGGAATTGCCATCTTGGCGGAGCTTCTGGAGCCCATATGGCCCTGCCGTAGATTTTGACTGTTATGGCTTCAATGATTGAACCTTACGTATTCAACTGAAATTTAGCATCGGTTCGAAGCATCCGAAGCCCGCTCGACGCTGTCGGAGAGCAAAGTCGGTGACGACTCCAATCACTGAACTGGTCATTTCAAACGAAATTGTCCTTTGTATCGGAAAGTTTCAAAGTCGCTCTATCTGCCCGAAATATGAGCTCCAAGTGCTCCTGAATCACTGCACTGGCTTGTTGAAATGGAATTGCCGTCATGGCGGATTATATAAAGCCCATTTCACTCTGCCCAGATTTGGATTCGATGATGATTTCAGTCGTTGAACTTCCCTGTTCAAATGAAGTTTAGCTTCAGGTCGAATCACCTGAAGCCCGCTCGATCCTGCCCGAGGTTTGTACCCGGTGCTGACTGCACTCATTGAGCTGCTTTGTTCAAGCTGCCATTGGATCGGGTGTGAGCATCTGATGCCTACTCGGTTCTACCTGATATCAACTCGGTGCGGAGCTGAATCATTGCACTCTTTCGTCTAAATGAAATTGCTATTGTGGCGGAATATCTGAAGCCCGTCTGACTTTGCGACATTTGGCCTCGGCGATTTCTTCGATTATTGTTCATTGGTTCAAGTCGAATATTTGTTCAAAGCAATTTTCACATTGTGTCGGAGCAAGTGAACGTCGGTAGATACTGCCCGACATTTCAACTCTGGATGACTTTACTCAAACATCGTGTCGAAACATCTGAAGCCCGGTTGACTATGCCCGAGTTCCGAACCCGTCGATGACCACTATCGTTGAACGGCTCTGTTCAATCTAACACTGCCATCTCGTTGAAGCTGCTGAAGCCAGCTGTTCAATACCATTGTATTGTTGGGTATGTGGGCTTCATGCATGTTTACAGTTGACATGGGGCCACTTGTGTTCGCGAAACGGTGATATTTTCGGTGGAAATGCAGGCAATTCACCTCGTTCGGCTAAAGCATCTTATTGTCCTTGGTCTTCGGGATGACTCGAGAATGGTGGATTCAGCATGACTTCCTTTATTATTCGACAAGGGTTGTGCAGGTCGTCTTGGTTTTTTTCCTTGTTCCTCACCAGTTTCAGACCGACGTGCCACTACAAACGCACACAATGTGAATGAACGGGAAAGGGGTGGGCTCTTACCCTCGCCAACAACTTTGCTAGCGATGACAAAGATGTCCACTTATGCCAGACAGAACTGAGTTGGTTTGAGGTGCGAGTTTTTGCTCGTCTCCCATGTTCTAATGCCACTGAACTTCAAGAATTAGATTGACGCATTTGTGGTCAGGTTTCGAAGCGCTGTGCCTTTATGTCTGTGTAGTTTCTCTTGATATATTGTATTTAATTTGTTATCGGCAAATTTGTGAACTGGAAGTGGTGCCTTTGTATCATGAAATAATAAGTGTGTATCGTGGACACTATAGACGCCGATGGGCATCGGATCTGTACTGTTCTCCAGGTCGGCAGCATGGCTTCTGCACGGTATAGCGTTTTCAGCAGCTGTTTGTACATGGAACAGTGCATCCGCGGAGAACGCTTGTTAATCGCTTACGCCACCCCAGATACGGCGTTTTCATTCGACAGTGTAAGGCTGTTATTGTCTTACTTTTTTGCTTGTTTAACAATGCCTCCAATTAGAGATGTAGTGCTATTGTAGATGTCTTGGAATTGTTCATTGCGCTGCCATGTGTGTGGGAATTTGTTTTTCCCAATAGATATTTTGTATGCCCACTTCTGCTGCGGCCTTGGCCCGCATGCTGTTGGCATGCTAATAAATTACTGAACTAGTCGGTACACTAACAGTTTGTGTGACTGTAGGTTGAAATAACGGCTTGCGTATTTGTTGAAGTGAATAAAAATGAGCACTGTCCATGGTATATCCCTTCTTGTGCGCATTTTTCTGCATGCCTTGACTTCGCTCTGATTTTGTTTTTGTTTGCGTGCAAAGAATAAAGTCTAAATGACATACAGACGAGCGTCTCAAACTACAAAGGAACACGAGGTTGGTAATAGATGCGAAATGCGTACAGCTATGAAGTAGCTGTTTAAAATTATCGCTTGAAACACAAAGAAACATAGTTAAGAAATGCTGGCGAGATCCGATTTAGTGCATGAAGCAAAAACTGATTGTGAACAAATGGGGAACTCGATGAAGTGAGATGGAGTTGTGAGAATATGTGTAATAGATAGAAATATCAGGGACAATAATCTTGGTTGTAGGTGCAGAAAGCTTCACATGTTTAATTACATGACCTAGTGGATTTCGTAGTGCTTACTACATACTGTCACTAAAACGTCGGATGGAATGTATGTTTTTGGTCTTTACATTCGCAACGTAGCGGCAGCTTCAAGTTTGTGTTAGGTAAAAATATCTTTTCCCTTTGTTACAGGGCCTGCTGTCACGTAGACTGCAGGCCTGTGACGTAGTCAGGCATAGAGATCGAGAGATGAATACACGGCTGGATGGATTTCTCGAAACGCGGGGGGAGATAATGACGATATATAACATGCAGGTTTCCAGAGAAATACTAATCGCCCCTAATCGGGAAACCTGTCTCCAAACTAATCAAGGTTTGAGTTTTGCTGTTTCCGTGAGTTTCATTAGCTCTGCGTAAGTGAAAGTTACGCGTAGCTTCATGCGAACTAGGAAGGAACTTATCACTACTGCACCGCCAGGGATCACCTGACATGTATAAGCGTCAAGATGTGCGTGTAAAAGCATAATGGACTACAAACAGCACTAGCCTTCGTCACCTTACCCAAGCCCTGCACTGGATCGATCGGCAAAGCCACGGCTTGTTTGGGTACGGTATGTATGGGCGTGTAGTCCTGTTCATCAGTTGAACTCCATCGTCGCATGACGTCATCGCTAAGTCGTACAGCTTTGCAAGGTAAGGAAAACATGAACAAGGAATGCAGGTGGAGCCGAGATTTTCTCAGCACAACTTTGTCACTTCAAGCATGTTCCCGTGAACCTCTCTTCTTTGGATTTCAACGTAAGGACCTTTATTACGCGGGCATGTTGGACCTGACAAACTAGTCAAGTGTTTCAGATAGACAACTTCGCATTTGGGCTTGGGCCCGGAAACTTTGAGGATGGGCGCAATCAATTTTGGGAATAGTCCATGTCGGTTTTTTACCTTTGTGAACGCAATTTCCCAAATAGGGTAAAGGCTGCTTTATGGGTGAGCCTGTCATTTCGGGAGAGGGCCAGGTCTAGTTTGAACTTGTCAATTCAGTTTAGAATTTTACCCTAAGGGTCAATCGATATGACTGAATAGTCAGCGCAGCTAATTCATACCAACGAATCCCCTAATTATACATCACGGAACCTAAATATAGAATGTAATTATATATGGAACACGGGGTTATCAATAACAATGCCAACGGGAAGTTGGTTTCATTCGGGACGTGCTGCGCCCTAAGTGGTATTTCGTTAATCGGGAAGCAGTGCTGATACAAGTTCTGCAGCAGTGTTAAATGACAGCCTATCCTGCGAGATGCAAAAGAAGGAAACGCCAAGGAAGGTCTCGAGGTGGAGATGCTCGCAGTAAAGACAAAACGGAGTCGCATTCTGGACAAGTTCAAGAGAAGTTTCTACATTGTAGCCGAGATCCCACGCGGCGATAGCATATTCCGGATTAGCGCGTACTAGCGCGTTGTGAAGCTGCGATTTTCAGCGACACGGAGCAGTGAAAAAGTCGCGACCAAGTAACCCAGCATGCTCCTGTAATGTGCAGCGACCGTGATTTTGGTGGGGACACGTCACGTAATCACCCAAAATCACGTGGTAAGACACTGTCACGTGGAGTGTTCCCCCAAAATCTTGTAACGAAATGTCACGTGACATGTTCCCGCCAAAATTACGTAGCGAAATGCCCCGTGACATGTTCTTGCCCAAATCTCGTAACGCATTGTCACGTGACATATATGTTCCCGCCAAAATCACGTAAGGAACGTCACGTGACATATATCTGCGCAAGTCACGTAACGCAATGTCATGCGACATGTTGCCGCCAAAATTACGTAACGAAATGTCACTTCACATACAACGTTATTTGGCCAATTCACGTAACGCGACATCACGTGACATGTTTGCACCACCATCACGTAATGCAATGTCACGTGACAGGTTTCCGCCAAAATCATGTAACTCGATGTTGTATGGTATTGCACGATGCCTGAAAATTACGGCCAGCTTAAACAGCTTCGCTGTTAAAAGTGGCACGACGGTTTTTACGGTTAGCTTAAGCAGCTTCATTGCTCAAGCTATACTCAAGCCAACGCCTTAGAAATGGTGTTCAAGAGACGCCAAAGTTCCCAACACATGCCGCGAGAGCAGGGCGAACGCTAGAAAGGTGAATTTAGCAAAACCTTGATTTCTGGCGTTTTACGTTCCGGAACCACGATTTCATTATGAGAGACGAGTGGCATGCTCCTGAAATTTCGACCACCTGAGATTCTTTAACGCACGTGCACCGACAACCTTCATTGCGTCCACCACGGCAGAAATGAGAGGGGATAAAAACAGCATGAGCGGCGGGAGGGCATGAAGAGAGGGTGTTACGTATCAGGGGCGGCTGAAGACTATCGTCTTTCGACGTCATTTGCAACGAATATAAGCAAGCAAATATGCGGCCGTATTTTCTTTACGAGTATTGTGTAGCCTTCACAGCGTTGCACGTGAAGTATGAATAGTATAGAGTTACTGTAAAGGCTCCCTTAATGGGGGGCCTTTAAATTGGGGTGGCGTCGCCTGGCGGGAAAACGCGGATGGCGTCACGGCAAGGACTCGCGCGGCTCTCTCTCCTTCCGCCGCGGCGCGTCTAGAAAAAACGCGCTCTCGTTCCTCGCATCGTCGCACTTGCGTCATAAGGTGTCCATGCTCGTTTTACAGCGTAAGCTGTTATGAGAACACAACAAGGGCCGTTTTTATGCGCCGGTCCGCCGCCGGTGTCCGTAACCGCTATCGCTTAGAAAAAGTAACTAGGCCGGAAAAGGATTCAAACCCACGTCCCCCGCGTGGATTCGAACCCACACACTCCGCGTGACAGTCGAGCATTCTACCACTGAACTAGGCCACAGCTTGAGAAATCTTCGCTAAAATACCTATAAGGTATAACGTCTGCCGAGGAATCGCATTAACAAATGTAATGTTACGTAGCAGAATAATAATACACCACTATACGTCGCGGAAAGTGGATTGCACAACGAGTTCGAGGAATCATTTGAAAGAACACAGGGCTGCATGCTTTGTAGCTTTGAACCCATTAGAGAGGCCTTATCCACATCATCATTATGAAACAATCTTCTTCAACTTTTCCGTCATCATTATTACGAAGCGCTGCCTTTTGAAGCAGTTTTGTCGTATCGTGCCATACGTCAGGCGGCAGGCGACGTGCGCAGCCCTTACCTTTTTTGGCATTTTGGGCAAGATTTTGAGAGACCGTATTTTTATTCAGGAAGCCGCGCAATAAGTACAGGAATGATCTACGATGCGGTAAAACGCAGTTTGTGCGACTTCTGATCGAGTGAAAATTTCACAAAAAAACCAAGACTATAGTCTTACCTTTTTTGGCATTTTGGGCAAGATTTGAGAGACCGTATTTTTATTCAGGAAGGCGCGCAATAAGTAGAGGAATGCTCTACGATGCGGGAAAACGCATTTTGTGCGACTTCTGATCGAGTCAAAATTTCACAAAAAACCCAAGACTATAGTCTTACCTTTTTTGGCATTTTGGGCAAGATTTTGAGAGACCGTATTTTTATTCAGGAAGGCGCGCAATAAGTAGAGGAATGCTCTACGATGCGGGAAAACGCATTTTGTGCGACTTCTGATTGAGTCCAAATTTCACAAAAAACCCAAGACTATAGTCTTACCTTTTTTGGCATTTTGGGCAAGATTTTGAGAGACCGTAGTTTTATTCAGGAAGCCGCGCAATAAGTACAGGAATGATCTACGATGCGGTAAAACGCAGTTTGTGCGACTTCTGATCGAGTGAAAATTTCACAAAAAAACCCAAGACTATAGTCTTACCTTTTTTGGCATTTTGGGCAAGATTTTGAGAGACCGTAGTTTTATTCAGGAAGCCGCGCAATAAGTACAGGAATGATCTACGATGCGGTAAAACGCAGTTTGTGCGACTTCTGATCGAGTGAAAATTTCACAAAAAAACCCAAGACTATAGTCTTACCTTTTTTGGCATTTTGGGCAAGATTTTGAGAGACCGTATTTTTATTCAGGAAGGCGCGCAATAAGTAGAGGAATGCTCTACGATGCGGGAAAACGCATTTTGTGCGACTTCTGATCGAGTCAAAATTTCACAAAGAACCCAAGACTATAGTCTTACCTTTTTTGGCATTTTGGGCAAGATTTTGAGAGACCGTATTTTATTCAGGAAGGCGCGCAATAAGTAGAGGAATGCTCTACGATGCGGTAAAACGCAGTTTGTGCGACTTCTGATCGAGTCAAAATTTCACAAAAAACCCAAGACTATAGTCTTACCTTTTTTGGCATTTTGGGCAAGATTTTGAGAGACCGTAGTTTTATTCAGGAAGCCGCGCAATAAGTACAGGAATGATCTACGATGCGGTAAAACGCAGTTTGTGCGACTTCTGATCGAGTGAAAATTTCACAAAAAACCCAAGACTATAGTCTTACCTTTTTGGCATTTTGGGCAAGATTTTGAGAGACCGTATTTTTATTCAGGAAGGCGCGCAATAAGTAGAGGAATGCTCTACGATGCGGGAAAACGCATTTTGTGCGACTTCTGATCGAGTCAAAATTTCACAAAAAACCCAGACTATAGTCTTACCTTTTTGGCATGTTGGCACGATTGTTTGAAGACCTTATTTTTATTCAGTCTACCTTTTTTGGCATTTTGGCAGATTTTGAGAGACCGTATTTTTATTCAGAAGCGCTGCAATAATATAGGAATTATCTACCACGCGGTAAACGCAAGTTTGTGCGACTTCTGATCGAGTCAATTTCACAAAAACCAATACATCTCTTACCTTTTGTGGCATTTTGGGCAAGAATTTTGAGAGACCGATTTTTATTTCGGAAGCGCGCATTAAGTAGAGTATGCTCTACGATAAGGGAAAACGCATTTTGTGCGACTTCTGATCGAGTCAAATTTCAC